>VZTZ01022869.1:859803-973524 GCA_013400955.1 Drymodes brunneopygia | reverse complement strand
GACTACTGTTCTTTATTATTATTATTACTTTCTGAGCGTGTGTGGCTTTGTATGATGTTTCTTTTGCGGAACGTTTCCATGTGTGAAGTACGGGAGGTGGTGATGAGAACCCCGAAGGGACGCGGGCCGGGCGCTGCGCGGCCCCAGGCGGTGCCGGTGCTGAGCGGGAGCCTCTGGCCCCACCTGGGCAGCGAGTCCGGGAATGTTCAGGGGGAAAAAGGATAAAACAAGGAGTTATGGACCGCTGTGAACCGCAAAGAGCTCTGAGCTTTGTTTCTATCATTAGGACCCCTGGCTCTTTCTGCATTTGTTCATGGACTTTGCTTAGCGTTGCTTCGGGGTTGAAATAAAATCCTCTCGGAGGATAATTCTGTTGCCTGTTTCCACTGTGCTAGGGCTGTGTCTCTTGCATGTAAAACAGCCCACGTATGTTCCAATTGCTTGAACCATTTCAGGCGACTGCTTTCAGGAACCTATTGCTGATATTTCATTCAGAGATGGTTATTTTTGTCCTGCAAAATACATGTTTGTCATTTCATTAAAATTCTGCTGGCCTTTTAAAGGCTGGTAAATGCTAAAATGCTTCAAGAAACTTTACAAAATAAAACTGGGTTTTATCTTAGTTTGTTTTTCAGTATGTATTGCAGTGTTTTCTACTAGCTGACTTTAAAAAATGTTAATCTTTCTAGAGTCACTCCTAGAGAGAAAGTAGGAGCTATGTAGCTATGTATGGTTTGTTAAGTAGAACTTTAATGGTTCAGGAAAACCAAGTGCATTTATCAGGGTTATTTTGAACACAAAATTTTCTAGACCATTTAAATTTAAAATATCTATTGTTGTGAAAACAACATTCTAAGTGTAAATCTCCAAGACTGAAAGGACAATTATACTAAGGAAGGTGTAAACTGCACTGCTTGCTAATTTGATATAGAGTTAAAACTCCGGTGTCATCCCTGATGAACTTAAGAGAGAAAACAGGATACTGTTGGTATATTAGGAAGTTCAAGAACACTCTATTATCCCAAGAAATAAGCTAAATTTACTGAATCATAGGATGACTGATTTTGCTGGTAAAGCATAGGTGTGGCACATAAAGTGCTTGATAAAAAGAAGTGCTTTTGCAGGAAAGCTTCTTGAGTCAACAGTAAGATCATATGAATATAGGTATTGTAAAAATGCTGTCATTTGTCATAGGTGGAATGCTACATAAATTTGTGGTGCCGTTTCTTTGAGCATTTACTGAGCATGTAATTCAGGCTTTTCTTTTTTGTAATAAATACTTCTAACAATTCAATAGAGAGATCTCCTGTTCCCCATTCTTCACTGGAAATTTTACTTCCCAGTTAGAAAGCCCCATCTACCGACTTCTCTCAATACCATCAAATTTCCCCAGCTACCATGATCTTAGAAAACTCCACATGAGACTGCCCAGAACAACTTCATTGAGCTGTGAAGATGTAAGAAGTCTGACTCACACAAACTAGTGTTCTATAAACTCTCCGGGGAAACAGCACCCGAAACACCTGGTTTCATTTCTTGCTTTTCTTAAGCATGGGATAAGCACCTCAATAAACTCTTAGTTCATCTTCTTGTTTCTTTCTCACCTCATTATGTTGCAGTTTTATGTCTCTTGGCCCCCAGGAGGAGAAGCAGGCATGTTATCATGCATTTGAAGAGTGACTAATTACTAATGAAGATGGTGTGCCTGGAGATCATTCTCTGTTTTCTCCTTCAGTGTAGCTGTTTCACATTGGTGAAAGGAGTCTTAGATGTGCAGAGCTCAGCTTGTAGAACTCGGGTCAGGGGAAGAAATTCACGTGAATAGGTACAATTAAGTGTCAAATTAAGTGTGTGTGGCACTACCAAGATTTCTCCCAAAGCTGATGTTACTTTTTTTTTGTTCTTTCAATTTTTTTCTGCTCTCTTCCCTACTTGAGGAGTCCTCTCACTGTATAGTTGCATGATTCTTCCACACTCAGGCCTGTCTCTTCCTTGGCTTTCATTCCTTCTTTACCACATGCCTCTGCAGGTCATTGCACTTATTTTAAGACCCTAAGTGACTTTGCATTAGACCAGCAGGTCTGAGAGCACAAGAGCATGTTGATGGTACATTTATTCCCTCTGTTGTTTAGTTGTGAGGTGTAATTACTGTTCTTGGGGCTTATGCACCCTGTGGATCTCTGTGAGCTGTTCCCCCAGGTGGTTGGTGTGACTGCAGTTCAATCTCAGCTGTCCTGCAGGCAGACAAGAAGAGTACATGGAAGTGCAGTGTGTGTTCCTTGATGCCTTCAGGAACTGTGAGCTGTGACCATATAGGCTGGTAATGGTGGTGAGGGGAAATGCAGCTGAGATGGTGCATGGGGGTCCTTTCACTCAATATCAGGGTGTGCTTATGGCTCCTCATCTCCAGTGCTGCTCCAATAACACCCGAGAGGCTGGGAGCCTCAAATCCCATTTCCCTATCCAGTCATGCAAGTGCTTGTCAGAGCAGGTGCCTGACCTTTGGACGCAGGGCACTGCTCCTATGCACTGTAAGAATGTGGATTTCAGCACTTGTGGCTTTTATATCTCTCTCTCTGTTGTTTAGTCAACTGGGCTGGAATGAAGTGGCCCAGATTAAAATTATGTGTCACTCTGAATATTGGTCTGATGATTAAACAAAAAAAGAAAGGTAAAAAAATGGAAACAGTAAATGGTGGTAAGGATAATAGGGACGCCAGAAACCTAAAAGCAGATTATGTACATCCAGCTAAGCAAAAACTAACAGGTATAAGAGGGGAAAAATGGGGAAAGAAAACATATAACACTAAAATCTATTTGACTTCTGTATGTAATCTTGACAGGTCCTAGTCCTACAAGCACTTACTCATGTTTTTTTTCTATGAATAAGCCTGCTAATATACTACTGATAATGTAAAATACAGTATTTGAGTAATTTGGAGAAATGGCATATTAGATTATACGTTCCTTTGGAACCTAGTTTTATTATTTGTATAGCAGCAATTACTATTTTTTATTTATCTACAACTACTGCTTTTAAAAATAGTTGCCTATATTTTTTTTCTTACTTGTTTCTTTCTTCCCAGTATTTCTAGAACAGAGTTATTATTGAGGCTAGTAGCTGTGGAGGAAACTCAGAGAAATGTATTTACTACCAGTATCAGTGTATATCATCAAGACTTTTTGAGTTGATAGTTTTTGAATGAGAATTAAGATTCCTGGAGTCTAGTTTCCTAAAGAAAAATTTACAGAACCTGGAATTTACTCTTTTTAAAAAACTTATAGCCACAGTGATGCTCAAAAATCCCTTAGTGAAGTCTAAAACTCTGTACTAGTCATGCTAGGAGAAAATTATGCAGTATGCATTTTAAATGTCATTTAAATTACTTTTGAAAGTTCTGACTGTTGAAATTATGGAGATCCTTGTATTCAAATATTTCTTCAATGAAAATCTCAAAAACTGTACTAGCTACCACTGCTCCAGTTTTCAAAGTGAGGAGTTGTTGTTTTCTGAGAAATTTGTTATTAGGAGCTATAATTTTCCATCTGGTTCTGTGTTCCCTACTGATTAAAAACTAGAATAGAGTTTATGCATGAGAATATTGGTAGAAGTTCTGCTAAATGTCCACTTTCCCCCTTGTATGCCTTACTATTGAAATCAGTGCAATGGAGGAGGGAGAAGGGGGATTCATGTTCTTTGTTGTTTTTCCATCTTTTTTTGGAAAGCAAATAAATGAAATCTATATGCAGTGGAACAGTATTTATTACTTCTTTGTTCCTTGGTGAGTATTTTCCCAGTACTTAGAGCTTCCACTACTCTGTGAGGATTTTATCAATAGAATACGTATCACCCTAATAGCCTGCTGTATGGAAATACCTAAACTGAAAAGTAAGACATCATGTAAAGTCTGAGTGTAATGTTTAGTTCCACCCATCTTATTGCAGTAATTAATGAAATAAAATACTTTCATAGCATTCACCATAGTGTCTGAAATACTTCACATCCATGATCACTGCTGCCATAAAAGCTCCAAAAATCACCAGGTCTACATAAACAGATTAAATGTAGGACAGGACTACCAGCAAGTAACAGAATCTGATCCCAACAAACAATTATCACTGGGAAAGGCTCCACTGTACTGTGGCAGAGAATAAAGAAGCAATAAATTGTAAATGTAGTTCTGGGAAAACATACTGAGCTGAGCATCTGCAACTGCTGTTCAACCTACAACCTAGGTTTGAAGACCTTCTGTGAGAGGAGGTGTCTTATTAGCTCATTTTCAGCCTTGACATTCAAGGAGCAAACAGTCAACTGGTGATGGTGTTGTGATTTGTAAAGCAATATTAACAATGGAAATAACAACTGACATTGGTCAGATCAGTATGGACTGGGAATTCCAGGTTACTGATAGAGCCAGTTCTGCACTACTGGTTTCTTTATTAAGGTTTTTTTAATCATTGCTGTTGTTAAGTTTTTCCAAAAGGGTTTGAAAATGAAACAGTGAGGGTGGTTTCTCTATTCTCCAGTGTATTATATTTGTGATAAAATTACTAATTACATTATTTCAGCTTTGATTTATCTGGTCATGTGCAGGGAATGCTAAGTGTTAGCCATGGCCTTATTATTTACATAATTATTTATTTTGCTATTTCTAAATGTAACTTGATGAACTCCTAGGTTTTTATGTGGAGGTGTGTACTTGGTTACTGCTGTTACATACAGGTGTCCAAGCAGAATAAAGGTACTGCATCACAATAGCTCATCAGAGACACTGGTATTGCTAAGCCTCAGAAATAAATTATGCATAAAGCAGATTATGTGCTCCTCCATGCATGCTTTTGGTGGGAAAAGGCTTATCAACCCATTTTCAGGGCTCTTTTGGCAGATGTTTGCTTAATAATAATAGTCACTAGGGGGAAAAAAATAGTTGGATCCAGTATTTCCCACTTTCATTCAATTAGTGTATTCATCCTTGCATCTCATTAATAATCAGTGCTAGAATAGACTGATTAAAAACCTTGACATGGGGAAAAGCTGAAATATTAAGTCATATGTTATCAGTAAGATTCTATTTATTTGAATGTGATTTAAAGATTTTGTTTCTGTTGAAGATTCAGGACCTATCTGTTTCTTTCAAACCAGATGTTCTCTGATAGGTTTTCTTTTCCAGAATTTTTATAGTTTGAAATGTTTTTGTCTTGCTAATTTATCAAGTTCTTCTAACTCCTCATCTCCCCTTCTCCCATTGTGTTTGCACGTCCTAGTGCTTCTCTTTGCACTTACTTAACACCTTATGACAAAGGGAAGCAAAATTCTTTCATATCCTAAAGGTAAGGCAATGTAAAGTAGTATGAAGTTACAATTTTCCGCTGAGCTGATTATTTTACTTCTACAATGTTTCTAGTCCTTCCAAGCTTGATTTATAGAATCAAGATATATTTAATTGAAGCTAATGAGGATTTCCTCCTCCCTTTCCAGCTAATATGATGTATTTAATGAGGAATAACTGAATATAAAGATATATTTCATTTTATTTATCACCCTAATCAGTCACTTAATTGTGGCTGAGTATTTAATTCTATGTGGCAGAATATTTTTCACATCTCAAATTAAAAAATATTAGAGCACATAAATTTAGATTTTTATCAATAATTCCTTTTTTTTAAAAAAGAAAGTTATCATTTAAATCATGTCAATAACTCCCTCTTTTTAAAAAAGAGATCTCACTTGCTTAGATTTGCATATAGAGGTAACTACTTTACTGGTGCAAGACCTCTTGGACAAAATCTTCTAAAAGCCAATACCTTGTTCATCTTAATCATTGACATTTATATGTCTTTCATCTTTCAAAAGGGAGGTAATTATTCTGCTATTACCAGAGATTAAAAACGAATGTGTGCACACCTTAAAATTTCCAGTCTTTGACCATTCTGCTTGAAACTCAAACCTCTCGATTGGCCTCTTCACCATGGGCAAGATGCTTTGGTCACCTCCTACCAAAGCTGCTCCCAAGGGAAGCTTGGCAGCAACACAAGACTTGGTTTTTGTCATGCCAGAGCAAATCCCTACTTCTGGCTCTCTTGTTGTGTTTGTTTTCACAAAGTGGCTTGCACCCTGAAATGGCAGCCCTTGTGCTGTGTGAAAGACAGCTACTGGGTCAGCTACGCTGGGCTTTTTAATGAACTTCTGTCTGATAGACTGACTGCTTTGGGGAAAGTAGAAATTATGAAATTATCTATAATAATAGAAGTACATATTTTGGTTGCATTCCAAAATTTCTGCATGCTTTCCCTCCTGAATTTTTTTTGTGTGGTAAACCTTTGGAACAGACTATTCTGCCATATAGTTTATTCTTTAAGCTGCCATTCTGCTTTTTACTAAGTAAATTAAGATCTAGGCATTTAAACTCAATAGGATTAATCCATAACAGCCCTCCCCAACGAAATCAGCATATGTTGGATGAGAGTATGTGTGCTACCTAAGAAGTGCTTCATTAAGATGTCACTTCATTTGTGCTGCTTCCTGCTGGACTCCTCACCCAGCAGGAGACAGGCCATCAGTAGTGGGAAAGCTTGGGAAGGTAAGCATAGTACTGACTTGCTGATTGACAGTAACAGCACAGTAAATATTCCTGTGTCATGTTTAGAAACTTAAAAACAGGAATTTAAGTATAGGGTATTTTTAATGTTCAGGAGCATTCATTCTGGAGAAATAGGAATTTTTTATTAGTTGTCGCCATGTAAAGAGACAGTAAACAATGTGACAGAGGTACTGAGTTTTTGTGAAGGTCAGCAGGAAGAGGAGGAAGATTCCTTTGGTGCAGACTTGTAGTTAACTTAAAATCCAAAACATATCAGTTAAAGTATTACATGAAATAAAATGCCTGTTTTATATTATCTCCTCCAAAGATGTCCTTGTGAAAGAGCTGATTTACCAACAAGTTGATTTATCTGTTGATCATTTTATCAAAGAGTCACTTTTTAGCTACATACTTCATTTGCCCAATGTGTGGAAATCTGCTGTCAAAGTCTGAACAAGTGTTATGACTTAGGAGTGGTGTAAGAAATATGAACATTTTCCTTTGAAAGTGTCACAGTTTGGAAAGGCTGGGGATGGTAATCTGGCAACTTTGGAGTGCTGCAGCATGTACTGCAGGCTGAGAGAATAAACAGTTGTCACTTTATCGTGGGGCATCTTAAAAAGGCTGACACAAAACAAATGTAAATACATTACATTTAAGAATAATCAGTGTTTCAGCCAAGAGGCTCATTGCGAAGGTGATCCAACTTACAGTATTTTCTGTGTTGTAAGTATTGTTCCTTATAGTTAGTACATGCAAAGTAACTGTATAATTGTATCCTTTTCACCTTATGGGACTTAAGGTTATTAATTTTAAAGCAAAAATTATTTTTTTAAACTATTATTTTTTGGTTGTAAAGGATTTTATTAACCTAGCATTATTTTGTAAGATGAATGTTTTCATGATACTTACAAAAAGGAAACAAAAATGCTAATTAACAAAAATTACGAACACTGCATTGTTTTCCAGCAGATGAATAAAATGTTAGCTTTTCATTATTTTAGTAAAGATGCCTGGATCTATCTTATGTTTAGGCTTTTTTTTATGTTGCCCAGAGAGGTGCATAATTGCAATGTATGGTTTCAATGCTTTAGGGGTGTCTGCTTGTGTTGTGAGCTCAAACTTTCAAAAAAAATTGTTTAAACCCAAGATTTTGATAGGTTTATTTTTTTTAATTTTGATTTCTGATGTCGGCAAAAAAGATGGTAAAGTTCTCACCAAAGCATCACAAATAGTTTTCATTAAAGAATATAAAGTTATCTCCTAGTCATAAGAATCCTAAGGCTGAGATTTTGAATAATTCAATTACAAAAGAATTTGCAAAGAAATTTTGTTCTTTTTTGTCTACAAAATATGATTTAAAATGACAGTTGGCAACAACAACTGTAGATGTTTTATTCTGGCCTAATTATTAAGAACTACAGCACCAGCAAATGAGCTTCCTGCATGCCCCAGATAGTCTTCTAGTTTAGAAGATACGAACAATACTCTATTTAGCTTTAGTTACTCAGATTTACTAACGTGCTCCTTTTATCCTCAGCACTTGGGCAAACATAGCTCCTTAAGGCTGTGAGCTGGCAAACAGGCAGCACTTGGGCGTCTGTGGGTTCTGCAGAGACTGGCTTTGAAATGCTGCCAGTTGCTTTTGCCATGTATTGTGGAGGACCCTCCTTTTTCCCCTGGCTGGACCAATGAAAAAAGAAACCCAAAAATAACCTATGAATTTTCCATGACAGAAAATCCTGGCTTGCTTGCAGTATAGTAGCTGATCAGTCTAATCTAATAATCTTTTGAACCATGTGGAGCTGAAGGAGGCATTAGTGGGTATCAGAAGGCCATACTGCCATCTGATAATTAATGAAAACTGGAAAATACTCTGGCAACACACATCTATTCAGTACTATTTTAGAATTGCAATTAGCCAGAGTATGAAGAATATGTGGCTGTAAATTCAACTGCTGAGGGCAGAATGAATGCATTTCTATTGTTACTCTTAATGATATTCACATGATTAACTTCTGGGGTGACCTTAAAACTAAGTTCATTAGTAAGAGTTAGCCTGTGTCTCTCTGCTGGAGTTTTACTATTTGTAGCAAGCTGAGGTTTCATACTTCAGCTTCCAAAGAATAGGCACAGGGCAGGATAAAGGCAGTTTCCAGGAGCGTTGCAGTTGTGCTGTTTTAATACCTCCCTCCTCTTCTGCCTCTTGGGCTGTTCACCCAGAGCTTTGTTCATAGTTCTGCTCTTTCAGTTATGTGGTAACTAAATGTTATCTTCATGCTCAGAGTAGAAAAAAATGGTTCATAATGTTCTAGTTGGCTTAAGAAAAGGATCCTTTTCTGAAGTTATGAATGCCATAGAAGGCGAAAGCCTATTCCTCAGCAAAGAATAGAGAGTACAGTATGCCCTACCTCTCAAGTGGCACCGAACCTGGAAGAAACAGAGGCTTGGGACAAATACTGACAGCCTTGCAAAGGATCAGTGACATTGTAACATTAATCTGTCGGAGGTGAGTACGCTTTGATTGGAGTAGATGGAATGCAAAATCTGGCTAGCTCTCAAAAACTGTGAAGCTCATAACCTGTGAAATTGTAATTGGGCACAATTGGTGGGGTTGAGAAAATACACAAGAATCTGTTTAATTCTAAAACAAACCTCAAGTCTTTCCAGTTACTGGAAAGCAGGGCTTTAAAAGTTAATCTGATAATAAAGTAAGTAAGTATGGGAAGTATTTGAAAACAGAAGACAGGTGTTATTCCATATTTCATGGGTTTTGTAGTTGTTTAGGGTCTGACTTGTGATTTTTTTTTGGAAAAGTTATGTTTGTAACCCAGACTATTGCTTCTGGTTAGCTTTTCAGTTTAGTAATTAACTAGCAGTGCTATAGTTTATTAAGGAAGTACAAGAACAATTAAAGCATAAACCCCAACATATGAATCTTATTTAAGAGTACTGGGATACCCAAAAAGTCCCAGTGTCAAATGAGGGTCCTGTCAAAAAGTCATGAGCTCTGAGTATGAGTATTTTATTGATACAGGTATTTCAATAAGAATTTCAGGATATTTTCTTACTGAAATTTCCTTTAAAAATAATGCAGATCATGTTTGTCATTGTAGTTGCACGCTAACAAAAGCTGCATGTTCCTAAACCTAGACAGAGGAAGAAAGAGATTAAGTATCATTTGCTGGTGTGTCTTTTAACTCTCTCTTTTGCTGTTGTAAACTTGATATGTAATGTCAGCCTAGGCACAAAAGAGTGACTTGAGGATGGAGTTCCTGAATGAACTTGCTTTTAGTAGTGTAGCCTTTCCATTTATATTTTAGTGTAGTTTGCTCTAATGAAATGTCACAGAGACACCAAGTTTGGACTTGAAAAAATAATTCTGTTCTTCAGAGCAGCTACTGTTAATCAAATGGGTTCTGTGAGCAAACTGTTTCCTAGTTTCTCATGAAATTTTCTCTGTGTTAATGCTACTCTTTCCATCTAACATGTATTTGCATGCTAAAACTGCTATGATGCTTTGACCTTTGTAGGAATTTGTTTTGCCATGATTCCTGTGTTTGGCTGCTGTAGTGTTGGTTCAGCCTGCATTTTTTCCTTGCTTTTGGTCTCAGCATCTGGGGTGCCAGTTTCCAGTGTTAATTGGAAAGCATGATCCTTGCCAGCTGTGGCCCTCCAGAGACAGGGCATTCTCCTGGTCACTGTGTGGATGCATTCAGAAGTGACCCACAAGCAAAGATGCTCATAGGGGTACAAGGTTGGTTGGCAAGGGAAGCCTTTGGAATAAGAAGAGCAGGAAAGGTGCTTGGTGAGAACTTGTACAAGTTCTCCAGGAAGGAGGGTCCAGCACATTTGTGTAAAGGGAAGCCAAATGAAGAGTCAATATGGGACATAGTTTTCAGTATAAAAAACCAGTTTTTGGAGAGTATCAAATGATCCATCCAGAAGGCAAATGATATTTCTAATGAGAAGAGATAAGAATATGTCAGATAAATGAAAAAATACATTATATTGATTGAACTATTGCTGTTCAAGGCTCTGTCAAATGCTTCCTGGACCAGTGTAAACATTTTTATGTTTACACATGCAAAGAAGTTTCTTCTACCAATTCGCCTTAATTCTAACTGTTACTTCCTTGCTAATTAATTTGAATGTAGTTCTGCAACCATGGATTGCTTAAATACATTACCATGTGTGAAATGGAAAAGCAGGAGTTTTGCTTTCAGAACAGTGCCTTTAAATGTTTAATTTATGTTCATAACTCCAGCTTCAGATTCTTGGATAAAAAGATGAGATGGTGGGGTTGCTTCACTTCTGTTAGCATTATTGTTGTGGGTTATAACAGGCAGTTTAAGTGATGTTCTTGTGCTGTCTGAGAAAAACGCATTAATGACAGATGGGAATGAAGTTTTTCATTGGAAATACATGTAACTTTAATTGCAAATAGAAGTGGACCCGATAGCAACTATGCCATATAGCAGAAGCACAGGGATAAAAATGGATCTCAAGTGTAAGCCACACAGCAGAAATAGGCAGCAAGTTTTATACCAGGACCAGTGAATTTCCTTTGTAAGCACTGGTTTTAACTTTGTTAGTAAATAGTTTAAAAGTATTTCTAGACTGTGGACAAAAAGGTGGAGGCTGAAGCAGCACTAAAATGATTTCCATTGGGAAGGTCAGAACCACACTCACAAATGTCACAAGCATTGCCATCCTAGTGGTTTCTACAAATGTACATTTTCCAATAAGCTTGAGGAAGCAATTGTAGGCTTTGCTCAACAAGTGGAAGGTCTTCTGTGTGATCTCGTGTCTCCCAAGGGAATTCCCTAGTCCCACTTCTGACACTGTTTTTGCCCATTGTTTCCTATCTTTGTGTTGCACTTGTGTGTCATTAACAGCATGTAGATTTTATTGCTAGATCCAAGACTTCCTTATTGGAAAATCAAAATATTAGTGTGTCTATGACTTTCTGTGCACTGAACTATGGAACTGAGACTTCAAGTGTTTACACTAACACTTGTTTTTCCATAGCAGCACCAAACAAGAACTGCTTCTATCTCTCTTGGAAGGAAATTGCAGTTGCATTACACTTAAGTTATTTGTTTCTAATGTTTTTAATTTACTTTATTTATGGCATGATTATTAGAGATGCTGAAAATCCACAAATCCAGCTGAGTCCAGTTGAAGCTGTTGGAATAGAACTGAAAAACTTGTTAATAACCATGGTCCCTTTGCTGTGATAATATAGAAGGTGTCCTGTACCTGAATGCCAAAGTAACTAATCTCCTTTAGGCCAGCTGTAAGGCTTGATAGGATGTTCCAGAGCTGAACTGCTTTAGGTTGGTGGCACATCTTCTGAGCTTCTGATGTCATCCAAGCATTTAAACTTGAGTCTCCAAGCTGTTTGCCTACCAAGTCATAGGCTCAAATGCCTTAAAAAAGACCTAACAGGACCATCCTTTTCTACTTTAGAATGTAGTAACTCTATTCTTGTTTATTCTGTTTCATAGGCTGCTTCTATTCACAATGAATTCTGAAAACACTTTTTAGTGGAAACAGTCTTATTAGTTGGTATGTTTATGTTAAAAATCAAGTCCTTATGCCTTTTGTGTTCTTTTTCTTGATTAAATATTTGTGTTGTTGAGGAATGAAAACCATGAAAGATGTTGAGATAACATGAAAGGTAATCAAGATTTATGGCTAGAGTGTATTCAAGCTCTTACTATGCTTCCGTTTTCCTTGTGTCTGTACTTATCTTGGCATAATTTGGATACCATGTACATACTATTATTGAACAAGCTCAAGGCTGTTCATAATAAAAGTGAGAACAAGTGCCACTTTAGCAGATTGACTGTATCCAGCTTTTACTTTGGGTCAGAGTTTTTTTAATCTAACCATGTTAAAAATTCTGTGGGGAAACTTTATTTTTGTGTTCCTTTATTTGCTGTTTTTTTAATGGGACACATTTATTATTTTGTATGGTATACTTTGATTCTGTACTCCATAATTTATTGGAAAGGTAGTATATTTAAATTACATAAGATATGAAGATTGTTAAGATACTGAATCTTGACATTTTCATAATGGAAAACATAAATCTCATCTCAAAAGTAGGATGATTTTGCTTCAGATTTAGGGGTACATTGTTTTTGTAGACAATCTGATCTTGTGTTCTGAAAAACAGAAGTATTGTGTCTTATCAAGAGATCTATATGAAAGATGTTGTTTCTGTTTTCCTAATACTGATTGGCCTGGTATTTTCAAGTCCTGAAGAAAAGCTGCTTGTTGCATGGAAGCAGCTTTGTTTATGTATTTGCCTGGAAATGATGTGCTATCAGGTAGGGAGCCCTGGACACACTGTATTACAGAAATACACAAATTTAACTCCTTTGCTGTTCTGTTACTTGCAGAAGTGATCTAACCATAACTAGTATTAATGACAGTAAGAATGACAGTATTTATAAACATCAGAAAATACGATTATAATGTAGTAACTTGTGTGCACAGCTCTACAGGGCTGGTGGCATTGACTTGTGTCACCTCAGTGTCCCAGTTTCACAGAGAATGTCACTATTTCAAATTTGCTCGTGATGACAATACTCACAGCTCTGTGCTGGAAGCAGGTGAAACTTGTAGAACTCTTAGAAAAATAGCTAATTAACCAAAGCAGAATGGGTCAAGTGTGATCTGAGAACTTGTATGGGCGAATTCAGCCCAAAATATTGGTGTAGCTAGGCAGCAATCTCTCTGTAAACAGGTTAGGTTTGCAGAATGTTTGATGACAGGTGCTTCCATTAACTCAGCCTTTTTTCAGAATTACTTGCCTACAAGTGGTATAGGCATGGGTTAGGTTTCTGTTGATATTTTTTTATTTGGAGTGCTGAATGCAGCAACACAAAGCACAGGCAGTTTGAGATCCTCTTGAATGATGCATGCAAAGGAAACTGCGTGAAACTGATACTGTTGATAAATTTGCATGGCTACTCTGTACACTCAGCAGCCAAAGGAAGCTGGAGGCATTTTGTTTGGATGAAAAGGGATCTTTCTGAAGTAAGCTTTTATCTGCCTTACAGGAGAGTTGCTCTTAATCCTGATTTGAGCCTCATGTTCTGTACCTATAGCACAGTAAGTGAACTCAGACCAGGCCCATGAGCAGTCTAACAGATACCTCAGCTTGTTTTACTGCTTATTCATAAGCCATCCAGGTTAATCTTAAAGGCATAGAGGAAATGGTGATTCTGTTACTGACCGAGTTACTGTACTATGTTGAATAAATTCCTATAGAGTGAGTAATTAATTTCAGTGTACATCTAGTCTTCCTTTCATGAAATGCATCTTTTATGGGCACAAAATTTATTGCTGTGGCTGGTTTGATTGTCTTCCTTTAGCAAAGGTCAGTGCATATTAACTTTGGGCAGAGTTAAAAATACTATTTTTCCCTCTTAAACTGTACCTTGTTCTCAGTGTAATGCCATTCAAAAAAGACTGAGGAAAATTCCATGGATTATTAGTTTATATGTTGAATATTGGTTTATATATTTCTTCATTGTTATCCTTTAATTTCTAGTAGTTAAATGCTTTTGATCATCATAAATATATCCAGTCATGTTTAAAACCCCAGGCAGAGAAACATATTCTCTGAGTGTTCCAGGATGTGAAGTTTCAGACTGACTGTATGATATTGGAAGAACTTTGCTCTTCATATTACTCAGCTAATAAATGTAACTGATACCATAATTATACCTGGTGTCTTCTTTCAAAAATTAGCCATGTGCTCACAATACCTTTTTTTTAATATATATATGCACAGGTATATGTACATATATAGGCAATTACTGTGACCTTTTGGTGCTCTCCCATTTTTTAAGATTGACAAGCATCCTCCTTGCTGCATTTGGAGTGGATCTATTTTTTAATATTTTTTCCTTATAAAGCCCAGTTGTCTTCAGTCTACAGGTGTATTAGATTAGTTCTTTCTGAACTAATTAGAGGCCTGGCAACATCTGGGATACTGTGTCCAGTTTTGATTTCTACCACAAAGAAAGATGTGAACAGGCTGGAGGGGGTCCAGAGAAGGGCCACAAAGATGATCAGAGGACTGGAAGCTGCCATAGTAAAAAAGACTGAGAGAACTGGGTTTGTTCAGCCTTGAGACAAGAAGGTTTAGAGGAGACCTTATCACCATGTTCCAGTATTTAAAAGGTGGTTACTCCCTTTTACTAGAAATCATGTGGATAAGAGGAGGGATAATATCTACAAGTTGCTCCTAGGGACATTCCAATTGGTCACAAGAAGACAATTTTTCACTAAGAGAACAGTGAGCCATTGGAATAATCTCCCTAGGCAGTGGTGGATTCCCCAGCACTGGACACTTCTAAGATTTGGCTGGGCACACTGCTGGATCAGCTTGTCTAGAGAGTGCTTTTGCCAAGAAAGGTTGGACTGGGTGGTCCTTGAGGTGCCTCCCAGCCTGGCATTCTGTGATTCCATGACTGTGCTCCGCAATCAAGGTTTTCACTTTGGATAACATTCAGTGCATTTCTTTGCTAATGATGTTTCCTGCAGCCTTACCAGTGATATGGGAAAGATAAGCTATCTTTCCCTATCCTATACCAGGGCAAACAGTAACAATAAAATTATAAAGTCACTGAACTCTAATGATTATTCATCTTGTCATAGAGATTGAGACTTATCACATTAAGATAAAAACTTAATCTGTAATAAATTAAGAAAAGGTAATCTCCACTACTGTTTTATTACAGACCACCATTGCAACACCTAAAAGAATTTGTCCTTTCATGTTATTAAGGGATTGATTCAGTTGGTCCCAATCATCTTTGTATTTGAAGGATAACAATAATCTGGGCAAAAGTAAGAAGTTCTTTCAGTCTAAGCTGAGTCGGGGAAGAGAAACAAAAAATAAACAGAACAAACAAATTTGTGTAATTTTATCTTCTTGAAAAACATCAGAAACCTCTGTATGTGTTCATATCAAGCTAACATTCTGTGTGTTAGTTCCATTGCTCAAATCTTTATTACATGCAAATATTTTCAGCAATTTTTAATTGGCATTTCTTCTTTTCTTACTGTCTAAAGGGAATATGTGATGCATATTCTTGTTTGTTCTTGTTTTAAAGCTTCTTTCATGTGTCTTATACATTCTAATGCATTATTTTCTCACTGAGATTGGATAGAACTCCTGGTTTATTCTGCTGAGATATTAAAAGACACTAGTAGTGCTTGAAAGCTAACCTGTTCTCATCACATTGACTTATAGAGTCCTGCATAACTAACACAGGACTAGTACAGGTTAAACTGTATTTTGGGGAAATCTTTTTTCCATTAAAATCGATAGCAGTTTGAGTCAAAGCCAAATAAGAGAAGGAGAACTTTCATGTTTTGTAATTATAGATAGTACATAGTAATAACCAGCTGGTTGTTGACATAAAAGCACAACCTGTATATGCAAATGATGCTCTCTTGGCTGTCATTAGAGACAACAGCTCTAAGAATGATGCAGCAATAGGCAGTATTTGCAGCAGGGATGGAGGAGGTGTGTCCCTAATACCAGACAAAAAGAGCAGCAACAAAAGAAAATAAGCTCTCGAGTCAGCATTCTAAACTCCATTGTCACTGCAGTAGCAGCTGCGTGTGGAAATGAGGCAAATAGAATTTGAAATGAAGAGCTGGAAAAGAAATTGCCACTTGCCTGCATGGATAAGAGACAACTATTGGGCCTGATTGCCAATTAACTGCTCTGTTTTTTCTGACAGCTTTGATAACAGGTCAGAAATGTGGCAGGAACTGCTCTTTGACCTACTCATTTCATCCTTTGTGGTTGCTCAGCCACACAAAGAAATACCATGATGGTACCAACAGTAGTTTGTATCTGTCTTATGTTGGATGTGGATGATTTGCAGGAGACTCTGGTGAATTGTTGTTGGATTGGAAAAGCCTTCTAGGCATAGAAAGCGGACTAGGACTACCTAAATATTGTCAGTTCACGTTAAGCATATTTTCAAGGACTAAAAAGACTATCAAGGGTACTTCATCTGCATTAAAACAGTGCTTGTACCTACCCTGTCCTGGAGCAGCAGGAAATGGTTTAATGTAGGCAGAGACTACAGAAAATCTAAGTGTCACATGAATGCCCTCAGACTACAGAGAAATGTTCTCTGTAAATGAATATACCTTCCAAGAGGTAGTCATAGTTCCTAGACACAGGTACCTCTGGAGGCTAAATCTTGTCAGAATTGCCTGTGCCCTGAGTCATCCTGGGTGGTGATGAGCCTGGGTTTGCAAGGTATTTATTAGCTTAGATCGAAGGTCTCTGCTTCTGGACTGGAATTGTCTGAAATGTCTGACTGGGTAAGGTGTGGTCTCCGAATGTTCAAACTCTGTCGCTCCTGAATGCCCAAAACATGATTGCAGCACTTCTGCCATTTAATTGACCAGATAATTTACCCTGTAATGATATCATAGGCTATTTAAGGCTGTCTCTTTAGAGCAGTTATTAGCTTTATTTATCTGCTTCATTCAAGAACAGATGTTTCTACTGTGTAACTGAAGTAATCAACATCTTTGGAAATCAAAGATTGCTACTTTCTGAAATAGAATATGATGGAAAATCTAAATTATTAATCATAAAAGGGCAAAAGTAAAACTAATTGCATGCAACTTTGCAGAAATTGACAAGATCTGAGTCATGATAATAGTAAATTGTTAAAAACATCAATGGTGCCAGCAAAAATGCTGTTGTCTTTTATACTTGCATAGCTAAATGTTTTACTTATGCTTTGTCATGCCATTTTCGTATTTCAGAGGAGTGTAATCTGTTTGTTTTTTGGTTTTTTGTTTTTTTTTTTAATTTGGTGGCCTTTAAATTTCCTAAGTAATTTGCATTTAAATGTTTCATTTTTTTTCACCAATTTTTCCACAGTTCATTATTTCTTTAATTGCTACATCAGGTTCCTAGTGAAGTTACTTGCACTTCCAGAAACATCTGTGTGAAGGGTTATTTTTTTCTGAATATATATTTTAATTTTCTTTTGAGTATGGAGACTGGTACATGCTGTTAGTAAGCTTAGCAAAATGGGTAAGAAGGATTTTAGTACTTAAATAAGATCTAGTGACATGAAGGAAAAAGACTTAACTTGCCACCCACACTCAAGGCCATATCCTGTGTGACCCACAGGACCAGTCCCAGTGAAGACACAGAAAATACTACCCAGGTAAAGTAGACAAGATCTATTTAAAATAACCCACTGTGGGTTAAGAACTCTGTTTATATAGCATCATGGAAGAAAAATTTTCCACAATAGATGGGAAACAAAGGTAGTCTTTCCTAAGGGCTTCCAGCTTGAAGTCAGGTTTCCTCTTCTAGAGTCTTGTCCAGTGGGTAACAGTCCTGTTCTGTTGGTATGCACGATTTTTGGGGAAGAAGCAGCTGCATAGAGCAGATCTGAATATATTTATTGTGAGCTGGGTCATTCCAGGAGTATATTTTTTCTTGCTCTAAAGCAAATGCACTAAACCACAAGGAAAACTTAGGCAAGTTTAGAGCAACTTTGATGAAAATATTTATGTGAGGTGGATTTTTGCCACTTTTGGCTTACAAAGTAAAAGCAAAAATGAAACTTGGATGTTTAGGGTAGGCACAGCCCCAGCTTAGCACACCGTGCTCTCTCTCTTTCTCCAGCCAGGTACTGCTCAGAGCTTGGTGCAGGTGGGTGGTGCTGCCCTGGGCTTGCCTTGTGTGTGCCAGTGGTACTGCATGGTGGAAAATGGCAAATACAAATATCAACTTTTGTGTTGAGACAACTGTGTGGGATCTCTTTACAAAGCTGAACTTACTACCAAGATATCAGAATCTTCCTGTTGTAGTAAAGCTTTAATAAGAGGAAATGGGCAAAGATTTTTCATGGAAGTTTATCAATCCTTGTGAAGGTGCCTTCAGTTTTGTTTTGCTTTTCTAAGAAGGTCAGTAGAGAAAGATTCACACTGAGACTCCAATCTTTGCTCATTAAAAGTCTTCGTTCAGCTCTTTGACAGCGTCAGGAGACACCAGGGTGTCAGAAGAGTGGTAAAGTTCAGGAGGTACCTCCTGCAGCAGCTGTGGAAAGGCTCCTCAGTGCTCACCCACGGGTTGTAGGCAGTTGGGGACTTGGAGTGTCCCGCTGAGGTTTGTGTCGTGTAAATGTTGGAGTGCTCAGTACTTTGCAGGACTAGATCCCAGCACTAATCACTGCTTGGCAATGATGCTGCATCTCACTTAGAAATTAATATTTCCAAAAATTGTTTGCTGAAGTGTGAGGAGATTTTAATGCTGAAAACCCACTTAAGCAATGGAGGTAGCTTGCTGGCCAGTGCTTATTCTATGCAAATGAAAATATCAAATGTATGTAAACAGGTGCTGCTATTGTGAATTTTTCACTCACTATTATTGTGAAAAGAACTGCTCAGTATTTGATGCACTTTAAAGTGTTGTTTGTAATGTTTTAATTGTGCCAGGCCTGGACATGTCATTCAGGTCTGGTACCTCATGTTGAATAGATCAGTAACTTGTATGTATCTGGAATTACAGCCTGTCTTATATCTTACCTGTTTGTTATTGTTAGGTATTAGCAATTGAGGACGACACGACTGCTGTCTGAAGATGGAGAACAACATAACCACTATATCTCGTGAAGAGCTTGAAGAGCTACGAGAAGCATTTGGTAAAATAGGTATGTTTTAAATAAGGGAATCATAAGGATGCCATTAACACTGCAAAACTGCTTAGGATTTGTGAAAGAAATCTTTATGGATCACTTGGTTTTGATGGAACCATGTTTTCCCTCTGCATTGCCAGTAATATCTAAAAAAATACAAAAAGAATGTTTACATAGAGCCCCTTACTTTCACTGGAACTATGTGTGTTAATTTCTTTCAACTTGAACACTGAAACCAGATACATTTTCTTGCAGAGTGGTAGGCATAATTTGTGTTATTGTATATGCTACATAATGGGTCTCAAAATTCAGTTTTTTGAACTCCTTAATTCTGAAAAAAGTTTGATTAAGCTTCAGGTGTTATATATTTTCCTGTTAGATTACTGACACTTGGTTTTTGCTTTACATGCATGCTTTGGTGAACTAATAGTTTCTCTTCATTTATTCAATCGGATTTTATGTTTTAATTAAGCTAAACTTGGATTTTTTTTATCTTTTGTAGCTAGCCAATGTTAATAAATAACTACAGCTTTGTATGATTGACAAGATGTTCACAGATCAATCAGAGTACACAGAAAGTGTAAGAAATTATATAGCGACTAACCCTTTTTTCCAGACTGCACTGCTATTGTAAATATTTGTGTCTGCTTTATTTCTTATTTACTGCAGTTCTGAGGGGGAATGTGTAACTGCAACACAGGAAATCAAACAAACATGTTCGTAATGAGTCATAATGGGGGGAACAGGGTCATTTTAGGCAAAAAGTCTTAAACATTAGGCATGTTTACTTAGTAAAGAAACCATTGGGAAGCTGTATGGTAGAGATTTGTAAGATCATGAGTAGTATGGAGAAGTGAAGAGGGAATTTTTCAGGTTCTGCCAATACAGGTATCATGTGATGCTCAGTAGAGAGTCAGGAAGATTAAAATAAAAAGAAGTTTTCTTCAAGATAAATAATGGAACAATGAACCTATTGACTCAGGATGTTGTTGAGACCAAACAAAGAGTAGAAATTCTAAAGGGAGTAAGATACATCCATAGAAGATAATTCATGATTTGCTATTAAACCATCATCAGGACATCTATAGCTCAGGTAGTTTATATCCTGCAGGTGCTGGAATGACAGACCAAGGAGAAGAGCTCTATATACATGTATCAGTCTACTAAGAGATGTTGGCATAGGTAGAGACTCACTGGTGCTGTCTGACAGCTTTTCTATTTGTTTGGTTTTCATCATCTATATTCCTTCTTTTTCTCCATTTCCTGCCTGTATGTTTCCATATTTCTGCTTTAAGAATCATCTGTACTGTTCCTACTCACTGAAAAGCATTTTTTTCCTTTTACTTTCTGTAAAAGATAAAAATTAAGCCATTAGTATTTTATTTATTTAATTTTTCAATGTTTCTAATATCTTTATGGATAAATTGCTTGCAGCTACATTGGTAAACTGAGAGAAGGCATGTATTTAACTCTCAGCTTGTCATCACGGAAACTTAACCTCAGTGAAAGATGAACCTAGAGAAATAAAATAGCTGGTAATCTGAGTGAGCTCAGGAGCATGTCCTCTGCTGGTTAGACCATCCCTGTTATTATGTATGGTCTTACCTGTGAGCAAGCCAGTGGATGAATTAATACATATGCAGACATAAAGGTTGTGTGTTGATTTGTGAACTTTTCGTAGTATCAAAACAACAAAATTATATTTTTTTACCCTGTGTTTTTAGCCTTTTGTAAGCAGTGAAATGTGTCTGCCTTATGAAGCTGTACCGAAGCTACATATTGTAGTATGGATTACAAGAAAACTATTGTATAGCAATTAATTATGGCTGGAGATGAAAGTGTGTTTGTCTGCTTGCCCTTCTGTAATGAGAGGCATGCATCCACTCTGGTGTTATTGGCTGAGTTCTGATACTTGACACAATATGAGATGTTTTTAACTAGTAAATGAAAAGAAAGCCTAAAAGTGGGAGCACCTTGACAAACCAGAAAAGTGTCCACATCATTTGTTTCTGACTCATTGTGATGTTCTCTTAAATTTCTTACAAATGTATCATTCATAGAACTGGGAAAATACTATTAACCAGAATTTTTCAGGAGCTTTAATATGATAATGAAAGTCACTGAAAATTGTTGTCAAACATGGAAAATATTAGCATTAAATGTATAAAACAATGGACATTTTATCCAGCTTTACTTAGGCAGGATATGATTTCTTGTATTTGTTTGGACTTTATCTGTATTGTGTATGAACTACAGCTTTTCTGCTTTTCAAAGTATTTCCCTCCATTGTGTAGCCAAGGCACAGGTAAGGCTGTTTTACTGGACACGCTCAAATTCTGCTTGTATAAATACGTATATACATATATATGGAAATATGCATAGATTTAAAAAAATAGGAACAGGTAATGTGGTTGATTCATCTATGTGTTACTTTGGATAAAAACAAGGGTGTGTAAAATGATTCTTTATCATCCTAGGATGAATTCAAGACAGCCTTCTGCAAAGAGATTGGCCAAAGGTGAAAGTACAAAGGGTATTTTTAATTGTGTCTGTGCTGCTGCATTATTCATCATGAATAACACAAATTATACTCAATTCATTTTTATATAATACAGCCATTAATTTCTTTCCACAATTCCAAACCTCTTGTTGGAAAAAAGCATTCTGATACTTTGCTGTGGATGAACATTCCTGCCATGTGCTCTTGGGAGCTGAGTGTAAATGAAGGTGGCAGCTCAAATTGCTCCCAACAGAGCCAGTTAATAGATTAAGGAAGGTCACCTTTAATAAACAGATACAGATCATCCCAGACTTATTCCTCACAGGTAAGCCTAACCACATCAAATGTTTTGAAGAACAGATAATGTCTATCAGATACTAGGATAATAAATAAAATGCAGTCAGGCAGAGTTCTTGTGTAAGTAGTTTTTCTTGTGCAAGTGTGATCCTCTAATAATAACATGCATCAGATTTGAGTTTACTGATTGCAAATGGTTTAATATTGGCAGTAAGCACACATTAATTGATCTCCCTTTGACTTGAAGGTTTATAGACAATTTTGTTCAGAGTCTTAAAAAAAAGTAAGAAAATCTTGAACTTCACTATTTGCAAATTTGCTATCTTGTTATATCTGTGCTCTGGGATCATAAGATAATTCCTGAGAAAGCATATAACAAGATGGCACAAGTCCTAGACAGCCTCTAATCCACAAGCACTCCTTCATACTTATCTATATCAGAGAAAGAAATACTCATCTCCTAGAACTGTGTTTATCACACTTCGTTTTTTCTTAACAGTTACCATACTGTTAGTACATGAGTATGCATGAGTTTACATGAGTATAACAACTTGTGCTTTCATTCTGCAGATATTGACAACAGTGGGTATGTCAGTGATTATGAGCTTCAAGACCTGTTCAAAGAAGCAAGTCTGCCCTTGCCTGGTTACAAAGTCCGGGAGATTGTAGAAAAAATCATCTTAGTGACAGATAGCAACAAGGATGGGAAAATCAACTTTGAAGAATTTGTCTCTGTAAGACATTGCCTTTGGATGTTTCTCTACTGTCTGATATCTGTTGTGAATTAAGTAGTACAACTAAGTACTATTTTTATAGATAACTATTATTTTGAATTTTCTGTGACAACCTGGCATATCCTATATACTTATGTTCTAATTTTTATGTTTCGCACTCCTATTTAATTTAATTGTTCTGATTTCAGCAGCATGTGAAAGAACAGTAGTTGCAATCAGTCTTGCTTTCTGTTTCCTTCAAGGCGAGGGGAAGGACTACACGTTGTAGGAACTGTGGGGTCAGCCCTGGCTCTGATAAAAGAGCAGACAAAATACCAGCCTCTGAATGCTCTCAGTAGTGCTTCACTATGCTTAATCTCTGTACTAAAGGCTATTTATTACTGAGAGTGAGGTACAAGTTTTCCCTTTCACTGAACAGGTTTCAAAGCTTTGGGCTTTTTCTAAATGAGAATCACTCACTGGTGCATTTCAAAGGAAACAAAAACTTAACAGGCTGTTGGTTTGTGAATTTTTGGGATGATTATGTTTTGCTTTAGAGTACTGCTGCTAATTGCAGCAGGTTCCTTGTTGAGTTAGTTATTGATCTTTCTTTTTGAGATTTTAAATATGCAAGTATTTGCTTGCAGGTATTAACTGTGTCTGTTACTTATACTTAATTGTCAGTCTGAGACCCCTGCAGTTTTTGGGCAAACCTAGGACATATCAATATATGCAATGTGGTTTATATTGCAGGCAGGTGAAAAATGGGGAAGGGCATATTTAACTGTCATGTCATAACCTTTTACATGCAAAGTATGTGGGGGAATAAGTGGGAAAAATATACTATCATCATCAAAAATGTGTCTATCTTTAGTTGTGTTCTTCAGTTTACCAAAATATCTGGGGAAAAATTGTGTAGATATTTGTATGTGTATTTTTTTAGATAGCATGGCTTAATAGAGGTATTCACTGTGAAATAATGTGTTAGATATCCAGTATAGATTCAGATATCTGAACAGTAATTTATTTCTTTTAGACCAGAAGTCAATGTAAATCAAAGAAAGTGAGGTTAACTACTGACTCCAGACTACTTGTATGAATTAACAGTTATTTGAAGGTAGGCTCAATCACAAAATGCTCTTTATTTTTTTAATTTCAGATAATTCAGGAATTGAAAAGTAAAGATGTTAGTAAATCTTTTCGAAAATCAATAAACAAAAAGCAAGGTATTACAGCAATTGGAGGAACATCAGCAATATCTAGTGAGGGGACACAGCACTCTTATTCAGGTAAGAAATAGTTAAACATGAGCAAATTTTGCATGGAGGAAGACTTCAAATTTGCACTATACGTAAAACAGAGCCGAACTGGAAACCTTTGGTGGTGAAAGCAAATTAACACAGCAAAAGCATGTGGAGATAGACAAGGTAAGTGTAGGTGATAGTTGATTAACTCTGGTCAGTTGTTGCTAGTTTCATGCTGCACTTAGAGGCAAACTGGGCATCTCTGAGAGAGCACAAGAGGAAAACAAGCACTGACAGCTGGTAGCGGGGGGAAAATGGCCCCTTTGGCATACTTCTAGTAATGCTAGTCAAGTTTTTGCCTTCATTATGTGCTAATGGACTCTTATTCCTATATTCAGATAAAAAATGAATCCTCATTTTCATTTCCACAGTGTTACCTAACATGAACTAAAAAGCCACTAACAAACCACCACATATCCCTTCTGGATTGGCTTCCTCAGCTGTCTCTGCCATTACAGAATTGTTCACTCCTACATGGTTTTTGTATAGACTCTCTCACACTTAAGAGGCTGCTTTTAATATTTGATCTGTTTCTTTCTACCTCCCCCTGCTGCATGTAATTTAAGTTGGTAATTGTGCCTAATTGCACTGGAGCTCCTGGTGAGAGAGTGAACCACCTTCTAGGATCATATTGCAATCAGCAATATTAGAACTTTTTTGATTGATTTAAGTCTGGAATTTGTGAGGTTCCAGATTGTGTTAAGTTTCTGTATATGAGGAAGATTCACTTTGATTAGCCAAAGGTGGCAATATCCTCTCTTTCAGTAGGGTTCCAACCCCAGCTGTACCTGGTACATCCTCAAAGCAGGGAATATGCTCCATCCCAAAGGATGCCAGTAGGGCGTCAGAGGTGAATCTTTAGATGCCATTTTAGTTTTGGTGGAGAGAAATGAACCCCACTAGAGCACAATGCACCTGGCCTGGCCTCACCAGCCATTGTTTATGATGAGGTGAAGTGTGCACTAGAATTTCATGTTTCCCACTGACAGTGAAAGAAGTGTAATGAGTGAGGTGCTTCTTGAGGTGAGTGAGGTGAATACCACCTCTACTGTTTGGGAATTTGGATATTGAGACTTGATTGACTGTTATTCAAATAAGCTTTCTTAGATACATAGTAATAAATTCTGCACTGAATGTGAAAGAGAATTTAAAACTGAGATGTTAAACTTTTTAAGTTTCTCAAAGCTAAAGACAGCTCAGCAGCCCAGATCAATCTCAAAAGGCTACCAGTTTCTGAAGTCCAGTAGAAGGCTGAATGAAATGCTGTGTTTTAAACCACCAGTGCATAGATTGAGATGTTGGGTATTTCAGCTGAGAAATTTTCCCCTCTTCTTTGTAATTGCTGAGAAACTGAATTTTAAGTCAGTTGTGAGGATACCTTCCCTATGATGTTCCTGTGATTTTTATGTTATCCTTCAGAAAATCAGCAGTTACTAGGAGAGTGCAATAGGAGAAAGGTCAATCTGTACTTAAAATCTTTTTTGTTCTTTCCCATTGGTCTGTTTTTTTTAATAACTGACCTCTGTGATACTAAGGGGTTTTGTTGCAGATTAACCTCTTTGATGACCCAAGTATGCTGTTAGTAGTATGTGTTCATATGAATGTTAATCTTTTATGTTAATGCTGTCTATCTTTTCAGAGGAAGAAAAAGTTGCTTTTGTTAATTGGATAAATAAAGCTCTACAAGATGACCCAGACTGTAAGCACCTCCTACCCATGAACCCATCAGATGCCAGTCTGTTTAAATCCCTTGCAGATGGCATCCTTCTTTGGTGAGTCCAAGGCTGAGAAAGAAAAGAAATTAATCTCAAAGGTTAAATGCTGATCACAGTGATATGAATTGGAAAACTTTATACAGGCTTTAACATCAAGCTTCCACTCTTAAATATTTCTATCCAGGTGAAAGATGGGCAAAATCTGTTTGCCCACAGAAATGTGATTTTTATCAAATTTTTAATGCGACTCTGTTCATATGTTATAGAAGCAGTTTTCCACTTCAGACCCATAATTATACATGCCAGATATGTGCAGGCTGTTTATAAAGGAGATAATTAAACAGTTCATAAATTCATTACTTGAAATAATTAGAAAACTTGACTATTTTAAATATTTTTAGAAGTTACTAATTATAGCCATTAAATCATGGGATAGCAGTAACAGAAATCTGAATTAAATCCATGGCAAAACAGAGAGTATATAACAGGTCCCTTAACTTCAGTCTGCTGCAACTTTCTAGGTAGTTAAAGTAGATTACTAGTACTTACTCACACACCATGGTAACAAGGGATTAGTTTATTAGAATCAATGTGAATTAGTCTTTGAGATCCATGCAGATACAAAGTACTACAGAAATGCAGTGCAGAAATACTCAGATTATGCTACAAAGTTTTTCAGTAGAGACCATTTAAGTTACTTTGGTTTACAGTTTTAATCTTCTCATGAACTTTCTTTGACAGTTATAGATATGATCTGTTAATTGTAAAAGGCAAATGCAACATATTATCTGGGGCATTCTGAATGAATGTGCAATTATTTAATAGGGGAGAAGAGATTTAGAGGATGTTTGGTTTTTTTAAATCTTGTTAGAAATATTTGCAGCTAGTTTAAAGTGTCAGTAGTTTATAATCAAATAATATATTTTCTGAGAAATGGAAGTTTGAATTAACTCTTGACTTTTCTTCCTTAGCAAAATGATCAACTTTTCACAACCAGATACAATTGATGAAAGGGCTATTAATAAGAAGAAACTCACTCCTTTCACTATTTCTGTAAGTACTTCATGGATAGGAACTTGCCACAAATGAAAAAGTATTTTTCTGTTTTAATGACAGTTCTCCTGGTGGAGAAAAAAAAATGATAAAAATTCTATGTAATAAAAAAAATCTTAAAGCATGAGATTCTTTTTCTAATAAACTCTGCTGCATTCTCCTATTTCTTAGATGATTTACAGAAAAAACTTGGTTTTTCATGCTTTCCCTAATTCTTTCCCTATTAGCTATACTTGTTTTGCTTTATTGAGTACCTGAAGAAAATAATTTTAGACTTTGAGTGGGTGGTCAGGTTGTATTTTAGCAATGCAGAAAGTATCTGCATGGCTGTGTACTCTGTGGTAGGATGATGCACTTTCAATACTGGAGAGCAACTTGGACAGAAGATGAGATCTACTTTTAATTGTGTATGAAGTCATGGAAAAGTTTGACAGAAACAGGTTCCAAGACTTTAGTTTGGGTTTAAGAAAACAGGTCTGGAAAGGGAAGTAGATCCATAAATAACTGGTCCAGTGAGAAAAAACTGCTGATGAAAAGCCTCAGTTAACTGGCAGACTTTTCATTTCAGGCTGTGATGTTAAAATATGATAAATTAAACCATACTGTTCTGAATCCTACAAGTGGATTTTGTAATTTCTACTTATTTAAAGAAGACTTGTCAGCAAAGATGATACTGCATGTGTTTATCTTGTCTCTATAGATAGTTAAAATATGACACAAGAAAATAGTAATATTGATGAGAACTGCCAGCTATTTTTTCTTGGAATGTTTTATCTCTGACAATCACTAACTTTACTTTGAGTATCAGGGGTTTGAATTGCCATGATTTTCTTATGATCTTCATTCAGTTATTACAGTTTAACAATTGCTTGAATAAATGTGTAAGATTCAAGATGGGATGACAGTGATATCAGTAGTGTCCTGCACAGGACTCCATGCAGGAATTCCATATGAACGTGTTTTTCAAGATCAAGCCTCTGATATTTTGAGCAATATTGTTTAATTTGTATAACTGATACTTAGGAATTGTAAAAAGTATTTTGATTAAAGTATTCCTCAGTAATCCAAGCTGCAGAAGGTGGTCCACAATATTTTGGTGGGTCCATATTAAACAATGTCATTGTTTTCATTAAATTTTGGTAAGATGCAAGGTAGTTCACAAAAAATCTCCAGAGTGCAGTTTTCCATTGGAAGCCATTCAACTAATGCATTATTTCTTCCAAAGTTTAATACGAACAAATTTACTAAAAAATACAACCTCACAAGTTTGTTAAATTATGATATTCCAAATAGGAAAACCTAAACCTGGCTCTGAACTCAGCATCTGCCATTGGCTGCACGGTTGTCAATATTGGATCACAAGATTTGCAAGAAGGAAAACCACACCTGGTGTTAGGACTCCTGTGGCAGATCATTAAAGTTGGTCTTTTTGCTGATATTGAAATCTCCAGAAATGAAGGTAAGAGTAATGCCAGGTACAGTAATGTCAGCCACTTGGAATTAGCTCAGACCACAATAGCAATGATTTCAGCTTTCTTTCAAACTTGCTTTTAGCTCTTATTGCCTTGCTAAACGAAGGGGAAGAGCTGGATCAGTTAATGAAGCTTTCCCCAGAAGACCTCTTGCTACGATGGGTGAATTACCATCTGGCCAATGCAGGGTGGCAGAAAATCAGTAACTTCAGCCAAGACATTAAGGTATGTAGTTATTTGCTCTCATAATTGAACTCTCATAAGTGATATTAAAACACAAGCTGCATAGAAAAAAAAATCAGTCAGATCAGAAGAATTTAGATAAAACAGTAATCTGCTTTCTTTGGCTGTAGGTTCATCCTGCATTTTTCAGCATTTAAAGAGCATTATTTTGATCTCTTCTATCCTATTTAGTTGCTCATCCCATGTATTATCATATTACAGTGCAAAGTGAACATTTCCAACAAGCTGATAGTCAGGGAAGTTCTGATGTTGTAAGATGGCTAGTAGAGTTATTTAGGATAATTTGCACCACCTTATTAGCTGCCTAATAACTGCCAGTCACTGCTTTGCTGGTGTGTCAGCTGACTGACACGGGGCTGAAAGGTTCCTTGGGGAAGGTGGCAGAGCTGCATAATTCTCTCTTTCATTCTGCAAAGCCATGCAGAGCATTGAAGTAGCCCAGCTGATGAGAAAACACAGCAATTTTTAAAACTAAAAGCAAAGGAGGAAGATTGCCTAAGTTGGTAAGACCTCCCTTCATTGGAGAAAACCATGTCATTAATTGCAAGCTACATCTTTTCAAGTGCTACCAAGAAGGCTGTTATTAAAGGAGACTGTAACTAGGGTTTTATATGAAAACTGCTACTATGGTAAAAATATTGTATGGTGCTTAAGAGAAGTAGTAAATACTTCTAGAACTAGCAGAGGTTTGTTTTTACTTCTAGTTTCTTACTGGGAGGGAGATCCCAGAAGCATACTGAAAGCTGCATTAGATAAAAGTAATTTCTTCTGTCACTATAAATTCATCCTAAAAGAGCCACCTTGCCCTCCATTTTTAATTCCAATTACCTACTTAGGAAAGAGGAATTTTACTAAAAAATTCTATTTGAAAAGGCTAGTGAAGAAATAAAATACCAACACTGACTATAAGATCCAAATTTTTGGGGGTAACCACATAAATTTGCCCTAAATATCTTAATTACAACAATCTACTTAATGCTCAGCAGAATAAATTTAACTAGCATTGTCCAGAATAATTAGCAGACATCTCTTTTCTCTGTAAGTTCTATGTGAAACAGGGTAGTAAAATGGCTGTATGGCTTCATCCATATTCACTGAAATTATGGTGCTGTATTTTTGACTCCTATGGCTTTTGGATTGGACTATTAGAGCAGTAAATATTTAGGAAAGGCTACATACTTGCTGGTTTTTTTTGTTTTGGATTGTTTTGTGGGTTTTTTTTTAAATATTACACTGTTTGTTTTAGGATTCAAGAGCATACTACCATCTGTTAAATCAGATTGCACCCAAAGGAGATGACCTTGATCAATTGCCCATTAAAATTGACTTTACAGGATTTCATGTAAGTATTCACAAATGTAAAAATTGACTGGAAATATCTGAGTCCTCTGTGTATGTATCCAACATTCTAGTCACCAGGTTATCCCTGAATCTTCCTTTCTTTCCTAATGTATGCAAAAACTCAGCCAAATTCCTCAGTGTTTCAAAAGCTTAAACGAGCAAAAATTTGAGTAAGTTCTACAGTGCTGAAACAGGATAATGCATCCTGCAGTCTAAAGTTTGGAGCTATGTTTTACTTGGACTGTGGTGTATGTTCATTTTCAGTTGGGTCATCTAACATGAATATTACAACGTCCTGCTCGGTTCTCTTCTGGAATTCAGACAAGGAAAAAGAATAGACTTCACAAGCCTTGGATCCTTCCTCTAACCAAATCACATTTAGAAATAACATGTGAGCCCTTCCAATAACCAGCAGGAAAGTGTGGCATCCATCAGGCCTTAAGTTGCAAACAGACAGAGGGTCTAAAACCAGCTTACATTGATGTGGAAACACTTGGCTAAGCTGCTTTATAATGCCTGTTGGAAGGATTATTCTGAGAACGCATTTGATATAAAGTTGAATTGCTCAGCTGAGATACCTATCAATCAGAATCTAAAGCAGAATCTCGTTATTCATTATAATGAAATTTCATAATAATGAAACCCGCGTGCAAGATTGTTTGTTTGTTTACATGCTTTAGTTCTCTTAAACTCCTTATTTCCTTTGTTTCCTCTTGTTTGGGATGTTTTTGAGAGTGAGAAAGAGAAGTTAGTTTTTTCCATGGGATTTCCTACAGTTCATAGGATCATGTTCTGTAATGAACCAGTACAATGATAATAAAGACCAAAGAACAAAACACACAAGTTGTCAACTTACAATGATTAAGAGGCAAAAATATTAAAAGGAAAGCAAGTTTTAAGCATTTAAACTCTTACTGACAGTTTTGGGCATCATCTGGAATTACTGTGCTTGAGAATATCAGTTGAAAGCAGTGCTGGTGAACCTCTGCCACATGTAGAAGAATACACAATATGGGAATCAGCCTGGAAATGGAAATATAATCACCACCCTTCTGGCTGCAGTTGCTGTGATTCATGAGGAATGCTGTGCTGACAGCCACAGAAGTGAAGGACAGTAGAAGGCAGAGGGGAATTGTCATGGCCATAAGAGCATGCTCAGGCATTGGGAGAATAAGGGAGGAATTGACATGGGTCATTTAGAGATTTGGTAAAATCTAGTACTAGACTTAACTGTAAATTAACTTCTGTTTGTTTTTCTTTTTAGGATAAAAATGACTTGAAGAGGGCTGAATACATGCTCCAACAGGCAGATAAATTGGGCTGCAGACAGTTTGTAACTCCAGCTGATGTGGTTGCAGGCAACCCGAAGCTCAATTTGGCTTTTGTTGCAAATCTCTTTAACACATATCCAGCCCTGCACAAGCCTGACAATTCATCTTATGATCTCAATTTATTAGAAGGTACTCAACTTACTAACTATACAGAAGATAAGAATATTAGTGATTTCTACTTAGGTATTCCTTCCAGGTTGTGATATAGGATCCCTGTGTGCTGGTGCCTGTGTTTACTTACTAGCAGCCAGTATAAGCCTTAGTAGAAGACCCCATTAGTGTGTATACTGTTCACTCGTGTTAGCCTGACCAAATGGTTATTCCTGAGTAACCTTCTGTCATTCGTTTGCAGGAGCAAAAACTGTCCTCCTACTTTCCTTTCAGTTTCCCGTGTTTGTTTCCATGCTATTTATATTTTAGCTGATATACAAATTCTAGCTTTTGTTTGCAGTGCTATATTATGCAAATGTAATAGCCTTTAAAAGTATTTTTCACATAGTGCATTTATATATGTATGTGTATTAGTTTGTTGCCTTTTAAAGTAGGATACTTTTTTTTTAAAAAGGCAACCTATATTAATCTATTGCATCAACAGCCTGTATAGATCCTATCATATCAGGGAATTTGGCTTTTAACTGCACAGTTCAGATCTCTAATGCTAGAGATAAAGAGATAATTGGTAACAATCTTTGGCTGTTGCCCTTGCTGTGGACCAGCTAATCTAGGATAATGAAATGGCTCCTGCCAGTGTATTTCACAGTTGTTCACTGATCTCAAAGGAATGTGAGAATCAGGGGTGCTGCACTCGGGAGAATCATCAGCAATGCTCACATAGTCCTCTGCACTGCCTTCTCGTGCCTTCCTCTTACTGTTCCTATCAGGTTTCCTTTCCATCTAGGTGAGTCCATCTTCCTTTGCTCCTGTTTTTTCATAATTTGTCTGCGCTGCTGCTTCCCTGTGTCGCAAATCTTGTACCCCTCAGACCATTCCTGTTGCAGGCTTCATGCTCTTCTAGCTTCAGCTGGTGCCAGCTGTGATGTGATAGAGGTTGCAGAGCACAGGATGTTGTCTTCCCTTTTCAGCTGTGATATCCCCAGTCACTGCAGTCCTTGCTGGCCAGGACAAATGATCGAAGTAAAGATCTGCTCTTCCTCTGCTTCAGATTTGCTAGAAATGTCAGCTCTTGGAAACGTATTCAGGAGCTGTGTGGCGGTGGAATCTTCAGTTCAGCTTCTCTGCTCTGAAGATAAAGTTGCTGGTGTGATCTGACATACTGAAAACTTGGTTAAATTTGAAAGCGTTTTCAATGGCATGGGAAAAACCAGTTGAATTAGTTTCTGGACTTTACTGAAACATTTAGATGAAATCAAAGTCTCAGCCAAACCTGTTTTAAAAGTTACAATCAGCTGAATGCTGGACTATGATTTTGTAATGATAAATAATTGGCCAAATTTAATTTACTATTTACAGGATATATTTTAGAGATAGATAATCATGCCAATGTTACCTGGTCAAAGAAAAGTAGATGACTCTTTTGTGCCCTCAAATAATAATTCCCGTGGTGTCAAGTAGATCTAAACCTTCAAAACAGTTATTTCAGCCCACAGACAATGTTGTTAAAGTTTTCTTCCTGTTTATGTTTTATTTGTTTTCCATTAAGTCCTGTGTTTATACCGATGTTTTCTCAAGCTACTGATACAAAATATGACATTGATTTCTTTATAGTTTCATCATAGATTGTCTGTTGAAATCTGACTCATAATTTATAATGCTTTCCTGTTTTGCTTCATGAAATGCAGATTTGACCCCTCCTAATGTAGGTACTGTATTTAGTACTTTTCTGTACTCCATAAAAGTGTTTATTCTGCAATTTTTCTTTTTTTTTTTTCCCTATTGTTTAATCATCTCTGTCCTTTTCTGGTTGATTTTTTGCATTGTTCTTACACTTTTCTATTGTTTTAATATGCCGTCATAAGTAAAAGAGAAGGAAAAAACCCCACAGCATATAAAATGGGGGCAAGAGTTGCAGTAAGTCAAATGCCATACAGGTATTTTGGGGGGTTTAGCCAGTAAGGGCTTTCCATGAACTGAGATGTCAAGCTGTAGGCATGTGTGGGTGAGTAGAGCTTTCTGAAAGTCTTAATTTTCCTGCATAAATTCCATCTTTTCAGGGACTGTCCTACCCAAAGAGTATGGTGTGGCTGTCCTCTTCAGTTTAAGACAATTAATTCTGTGCATAAACTGACACCTGCCCTGATAACATGTCTGGTGATGTGCACTGATACATGGAGAGCACATGCCTCAGGAACACTGACATAGCAAAATGAACATTTGGTATTGTGTGGGGGTGGAGAGGGCAGTCCTGAGCTCAGCTATTGCTCGACCTTTGCGTGTTGCTGCTGATCCAAGGAGCCTCTGGCTTGTGGGAAAAGCAGCAGTGTGGAGTCCAAGTCATGCAGAAAGCTGAGTTCTTGGGGGGAGGAAGAGGAGGGACTTGTGTTCACACACTTCTCCTCCAGTGTAGATGCCCTATGCTGTTGCTTAGATTACTGGCAGCCTTCATGTCTGCCTCCACGAGAGGTTAAGTAGCCTGACTCAGGCTGGCTGAACTTCGGCTGCAACTGCATCCTGAGCTCTGTTGTCTTCCAGAGACAATCTTAGATTTCTTTGGAGCTCTTTGGATTCTTGACCCCCTCCCTATGGCTACTCTCCACTCAGTTCCACAGTGTAATGATCTCAAAAAAGAGATGGCAACAAATATAAAGGATACTACCAAATTTGCTCCTCTCTCTTTTGTGTAGCTCTGCCCCCTTTCTGCAGTTTTCCAATGATTTTGGCTATCTGCTGCACCACTCAGCAGAAGATATGCTCCTGATAGGATCACAAGGTATATTTTGAATAAAAGAATAGAGAGAAAAAATTAATCAGTTCTCAGCCATCTGGAAAACTTATGAACACTCATGTATTGCATGATAAAGGGATTTGTTTAGAGTGGCATATTAAATATATTATGCTGGGTTTAGTTCCTGGACTCCCACTTTCCTAAAGGGTCCTGCCCAACTTGCATGCTCTTGCTCCTGCTTTGCTACTTTGGATTCTCCTGGCAATGCTAAGCATGCATTTTAAAATTCTCAGTCTGAGTGCAGTTGTTGAGTATCTGTTTTTTTGGCTATGCTATTTAGTAAGTATTCACTAAATAACCTTAGTACTGTCTTTCAATGGACAAGTGCTCCTAAGAGCACTTTGCAGTCAGGATTTTAGATACTGCAAATCAACTCAAAGCTCAGTAACCGTAAAATCATTAAAAAACCCATAAGGCACTTGCTTCGAAATACTATAATCTCAAAGATATTCTTTATAAACTTAAATTGATCTATCATTCTTGACTTGTGATTGTTTTTTAAATGGAAAAACTGATATTTTTAATAACTTTGTCACAAAGTGTGATTCTTCTTTTAAATTTTAATATGGCAAGAAATATGTGAAACAAAGCTCTCCGATGATCTTGCAGAATAGTATTTTCTTTGTTTCTTCTGTTTCACCAGTGGCTCTTTGGTTATTTTTACAAGTAAATATTTGAAACTAACACTAATTCAAGTTGCATATGAAAAAATTCATAATTTAGAAAATGTGTCAGTAAGATGAATATCAACTACTTAATAATTATTGGAAAGGAAAGAACCTGGTAAGGTGGCTGAAACTTCTAAAATAAAATTTATTCTGTTAAAATTGTAAGCTACAACTGAAATTTCTGAAGTCCAGAGCTTTTTGTATAAAAGGGTAAGAGACCTAGATTAAAATGGTAACTTCTAACTAAAAATCAATGTCATGACAAAGGTCCAGGCATGGAAAGATTATGTTAAAGAGATTTTCTTTCTAGTCAAATGATAAATACATATTTGCCCAGTAGCTTCATTTTACAAAGACATTCATTATTCTGTAGTCAGCCTAGAACTGCAGTACTAAATGAGACAGTGTTCATGCTATATAAACCTCATCAGACAAACTTCGTATTGTTACCCTCTAAGGAGCAAATGAAAACAGCAAAAAAAATCATGCTTAGATATTTGTGCTTCAGTCTGGAGAAATATGCTCTTTCATTGTTCGGAGAAGTTTTCTCCCTCCTCAGTGTCCTCCCTGTTTTCTAACTGTGGATTATCAAGCCAGGAGAACAAAGTGATGAGGTTGTTCCAAGCTTACATATTCAGGCTAAATATTTTCTCAAAAGTTCCTCTTTGGTGCAAGAGAAAATAGCTTACATAGCACAGATTCACATGCAGATGGCCACAGAGACGTTAAAATTTAGGTAGTGTTGTATGTAGAAAATTAATGAATTATTGCAAGCTGTAACTTCATCAAGAAAGAGAGTTAAGTTAGGACTCATGATTGCAATTATAAAAGCAATCTAAGTCAGGAAAGTGAAGGTTAGGATTTACTTCCTAATGAATTTTTTGCAGTTCTTGTAGTAGAATTGCTGGTTAAAACCAGTGAAGATAACTGGCCCCCTTTGCAGGATAAATAGCTTCACAAATTTAACCAATGCAACACTGCCTTGCTACGTTTTTAGTGCTAAAAACTAAAAAATAAAATCTGTTGCTTTGGGGAGGCCCTTTGCAAATTACTACTGTCAAATTCTGTGAGGAGAGAGTGGAGTTGAACTGTCTGGTGTGTTAGTACTGACTTCTAATAAAAAGATGTAATTTCAAACAGATCTAGTGGTACTGTTGAATGCAGTTTCCACTCAGTTTTAGGAAGTTATTATTAATCATCTCCATGATATATTAATTATGTGAAATGCAACAAAAAATTATTTCTGTATTTTATCAAACTGTATTTGCTCAGAGAAAATTTAGTCTAATAGTACTCCCTGTAGTGCCCCTGTTCCTGTGCCCAGAACTGAGTGAATCTGAATTGAATAGGATTGCCTTGTAGCATAGACTGCTGTTTGGGAAATTATGAACTCATTTTGGGGTGGGAGGGGGATGGTGAGGGATGGAGAACCATTTAAACATTGCTTATTAAAGTGTTCTCTCCAATAACTTATAGAGAATTATATTTGTCACCATAGGAGAAAGTAAGGAAGAAAGGACTTTCAGAAATTGGATGAACTCACTAGGTGTAAGCCCATATGTCAATCATTTATACAGGTAAGATTTTTTTAAAAACAATGATTTGACTTCCCTTGGGTGACAGGGGAAGAAAGAAGGAAAGAATAGGGGGAAGTTGTATTTCTACTAGAATAGTGATTTCCAGGTTTCCACTTCAAAACTGATCTGTAGGACCACATTAAGCAGTATCTGACTCGAATATTCCAGTCATAATCTAGATAAACTAGAAAACCTAAGAAGGTTTAAATCTTCCCCTCTCACTCACTTGTACATTGAATTATATATTTTTTGAAGTTGAGATAATTGTGTTTTATGATGCATAATTTTTATTTTTTCAGTAGACTGTAAGAAGCTCTGCAGTGTAGTATTCCCTCAGATGAAGGGCTTTATAACAATCTTTTTAGATGCTTCTGGTCACTTTCAAATTATGCCAGAACTTGATTCAAATCCTGTCAGTAAAAGATGACAGTGAGGGAGCAAATGGAAACACCTGTTTGTATGTATATTTACTATTAGGTTTGATTATTTCTGTATTCTGACCTCTGTAAAGTGATCTGTAGGTATCTTAACGTGGAGAACTTCATTTAGTAAGTAGCTGATGGGGATTATCAGTAATGCAACATATAATGGGAAAATAATACTTTTCCTACTATTCTTCTTTCGCAAGATAAGTACATTGGTTTTGATCATTCTTTAGCAAAATTCATCTGTAGGCATATGTAGACAAAGCATTAGTATTTATCATTTGGGAAAGTCCTTAGGAAACTAAAACTAGATCAATACACTAAAACCACTTTAGCAGCTATTTTTCTATGCCTGCCTGATGAAAGTAATTATTTAATTGAAACTGGTAAAGCCTGTGGCTGAGCTTCCTTCACTAAGATTTGTGAAAATAATGAAATTAAAAGCAGAATTTGATGTATACAATTGCAGGAATCAAGCTACAGAATATAGGTCAGTTTCTTTACAGAACAGCGCCAGTTTTTATTTAAGTGTCTGGAATTCTTCAACTTAATTACGCTGTGAGAAGTCTCAAGTACTTACTTTCATTGTCAATCTGAGCTTTTGTGCTTAAAAACTATTGTTTTGCTGTGGTTTAGTGACCTTTGTGATGCTTTGATCATCTTCCAATTGTATGACATGACACGAGTGCCGGTTGACTGGAGCCACGTCAACAAACCTCCCTACTCACTGCTTGGTGGCAACATGAAAAAGGTGGGTGGGTGCTCTGGGGGCAGTCCAGCTTCTCTGGCTCTCATTGTGTTGATGGCAGTCTGTGCTGTCGAGATTTCTGTGAAAATATATTTTTCAGATATTATCCCAAAGAATAAGCAGCATTTGTAGCACGTATCACCTTAGTTTCTAAACGTGGACACCTTTTGGCAATATTTATTTTATGGCCTAATTGGGATCTGTAAATGAAAACTTCAGGCCTGACATTGCTGTTGCTGGTGGATGCTCTTAAACTGTGAGGTGTTTCCTCCCAGAGCAGTTTTATGTGCTGCCCAGAGGATTTGGGCAAGATTTCCGGAATCTAAGCTTTGAATTAGCTTTCTGATTGTTGCAAAGCCTGAAATGTAGAGGATAAAAATTACTGCCTGTTTAGGAAGAAGACATTTCAGTATCTTTCAAAGTATAGTTTTGATATAAATATATTTTATTCACTGCCTTACTGGAAACTTGGTTTTCTCAAATGTGGAAAAATATTATTATTGGAATCTTGTATAATTGCATTTATAGTGAAAACTTCGTCATTTTAAGGACAGTGTAGCTAGACTGGAAATCTTTTCTAGCTTCAGATCTCACAGTAGGTAACAGTAAGCCAAAGTAATTTAAAATATACATAGATTATAGGTCTATATTGCAGAAATATTAAGGTGTTTTCATTATTTGCACACAAAATTTATTTTTAGATTGAGAATTGCAATTATGCAGTAGAGCTTGGGAAGACAAAAGCCAAATTCTCACTGGTTGGTATTGCTGGACATGATCTAAATGAGGGTAATCCAACTCTGACGTTGGCTTTGGTGTGGCAGCTGATGAGAAGGTAAGTTAGGCACAGTGTATGATAGAGGTGTATATGTGTGTCTGTGTATCAAGGCAAATTAAGGGTAGTGCTCAGGTCACCCAACTAGTATTCTAGAGAGCAATCTCTAAATAACCCCGTTCTCAAAGATAAACTTGTACGTGTGTTCTGTAATTTTACATACTGTGTAGTGAATGAAACCACAATTTATATTGACAAAACCATATAAACTAGAAACTGTGATTAAAATGATAAATCCTGCAGCAAGTAAAAAGAGTTCAACTTATTTCATATTGATTTCATGTATCTTTCTGTAAGTAGACAATAATTTAAATATTTGTAAAACCCAAGGAAGTGGTGATATATATAATATAGAAGTTAAAAGGGTAAAAAAATTGTAGGGATTCACAGCTATAGTTACAGAAGTATCATCAAATCAAAATCTTGCTACTGTATTGAGCAGGAAAGAATAATTATGAAGTGATTTCAGTAAAGAGTGTTTTAATTCAGATGTTTCTCACAAATTAGTTTTCTTAGACCTGTCCCAAAACAGTTAGTGGTTTTTGTTCTCAGACTGCTGTGATTCAGTTTTTTTCCCTACTAGGATGGTAGAGAGCCAAACTTTAGAGAAATTCAAACTTAGAGAAATTAATTATGATGTACTGAGTAAAACAAATGCATTAAGCCGTTACAGTGAATATTATGAGATCTGGGATATTCTTTTAGTCTTATAACCACTAAAAAAGTGATTTCAAGTACTAAATAGTTTTTTAAGGTAAAACTTAAGGTACCTTATGGAAAGGAGTAGTTGGCATTGTTACTGTGATGAAGTAATATTTTACTTTTGCTTATAGCTTTGTACTGTTAGAGGAGTTGAATTCTACCACTCATTTTAACTTGGGCTCTTGTTCTCTTTATTGAAGGTATACTTTGAATGTACTATCTGACCTTGGAGAGGGGGAAAAAGTAAATGATGAAATTATTATTAAGTGGGTGAATCAGACACTTGCAAAAGCAAATAAGAAAACTTCAATTATAAGTTTCAAGGTAATCAATTGTATTTCGTTTTCTTTCCACATATAATAAGATCTGGGATTTTTAACCTGATCTGTTAACAATTTGGTTTTAACAGTGGCTCTCCCATCAGCTAACAAAATTGTTTATGGAAAAATTTCTGCCAGTCTGTGAATCTTCAAAAGAATTTTACAAATCTATTAAAAGGAAATTATAATAGCTGCAGTAATATGCAAAACAAAAACTCCAGCAACAACAAAAACAAACAAAAAAAACCAAAAAAGAAACAAAAAAGAAAAAAAAAAGAAAAATAAGTTTAAACATTCGAAGGGGCTTCTATCTGAAGTTACCGGTGTCCGGGCATGGCATGTCGTATATTTTCCAAGTTTTTGGATATAGGCACTCTCACGCTTGTACAAGCATGGGAAACAATTTTGGAAATACCGGGGGCAGATCACCACCTCTCCTAGGAGCTGGTTAAAAGGATGTTCTCCCGTGTGACAGAGAGGGAGCCTCGGGTAACCAGCGACACCTTGTGTCTTCCTTGGCACTGCTGATGTGCAGCAGGCCGGGGACAAACGGGAGCTTTTCCTATTCAGCAAAGAAGAGCACATTGATAAAGGAAGCTTTCCTTCCACATTATTTAAGTATTCAACACGAAAGAAGCTATATGTGTGTTAGGTGTGTTATTCTGTGTGAATCTCTTGTTTTAGAAATGGCTCATTAATAACTGCGCACAAACGTAGCATTCTTGTACAGGTTTTTTGTATTTTGAAGACGGAGTAATCAAAGCCGATTCCTCAGACTAATATTATGAGTCTTTTTCTTTTAGGACAGATCAATTAGCACTAGCTTACCTGTCCTAGATTTAATAGATGCCATTGCACCAAAAGCAGTTCGTCCAGAAATGGTCAAGAGAGAAGACATTTCTTACCAAGACAAATTGAATAATGCCAAGTAAGTTTTAAATGAATGCTTCATATTTTCCTGAAATGCAGGAAATGCATGAATTCACAGTGTAATGCATGATTTACTGATTTTTTAAGAGAAAGATGACAATAATATTAATTGATATTTTGAATAGAATATATTATAAATTCTAATATTATTGAATTATTTTTGTAGAACATCTAAAATATGAACTCAAATTCACAGCTGATATGACCTATCACCACTGCATTGCAACTGTTTGCTTAATAGTCTGCGATAACTCATATTAGTCTTGACCAAAATAAATGCTTTGATAACCAGTAGCAAAACATCTGCCAGTACACTTGCCAGTAAATGCTTTCTTCACAATAATGTCTGTTTTCTAGTAGAGTCTAATTACGGCTAAACAGGCATATCCTGCTTTTGAAATCTAGTTTTGTTGAGAATTTTGACATTAGTAGATGCCAGAAGAATAACAGTATTTGTTTATTCTTGTTTTCCAAGGTATGCCATTTCAGTTGCTCGAAAAATCGGTGCTCGTATTTATGCTCTCCCAGATGATCTGGTTGAAGTGAAGCCAAAAATGGTGATGACAGTGTTTGCATGTTTGATGGGAAGAGGCCTGAACAGAATAAAATAATGAAAACATGTAATACAACTTTCTGCCATGTTAAGCACGATTAATGCCTCGCAGTTTACAGAGTTCTGAAGCTTCATATAAGATGAGAAAAACTGTATGCACAAATATACTCATCAATTATCTTTTAATAATGTGTTTATATTAGTTAATTTTATTCCATTTCATAACACATTAATTATTTATGGCTAATACCATTTTCAGAACACGTTCATTAACAAATTAATATCATAGATTTGTACTGCTTGGAAAAACCCATATGAATCAAGCTTCATTTGTATTAGTTTCCATAGCATTGTAAAAATCTGCATTGTTTTACATATGTTGTTTCAGGACCAATAATGAAACACTGTTTGATTTTTGTGGGTGTTACTTACATGTAGTCATACAAGTCTCAAGGTGCATTCCAATCCCATTGGATTGGACTTCAAACTGCACAGAAGTTATCATCCTTGCCTTATTCTTGGAGAGCTTAACTCTTGTTGGAGCCAATGAGGGTTTTGCATTGACTTCAGTGAGAGCAAGTAAAGGCCTGTGATACTGTCTGGTAACTAATGAATATTGATTAAACTGATGAAACTTTTTTGTGGGAATAATCTTTAAATATATGTAGTAGTTTTGTTCTGTTACTTAGCAGTTCTTACAAACCACGTTGTATGAAAAAAACAGCAATAGAAAGCAGAAATGTCCTGTCATTATTAGATCTGCATATGTGTTAAGTTTTGCAGTTGGACTAAACAGCTGCTGGTTGAGTTTTTTTTAACCTTTTCATAAAATATTGTATTAAGAAAACAATAAAGACCTGGCTAGTCCAGTATGGGATTTCACATTACTGTACTGCATTTCCTTATAGATCATTCCTTTGATTTTTCTGAAGTGTGTATCATGTGTGCAGAGGTTTTGTGTAGGAAGACCAGTGCGTTGTCTGGATGAGATGAAGGCCATAATTTTTTCTTAGTAATTTTAAAGTAAGTATTTGTACTCTTTTTTCATCAGCTGTACATTTTCAGTAATCATGCTGGAGCTGGACATTTAATAAAGTTCTTACCACAAGCCAAGCAAAAAGAAAATTAAATAAAAATTAAGATTATTTTTTTAAGTATGAAGCTTCTGCTGTCTCTCAGCTCCTGAAACCAGTCCTAAGTGTGGCAAAACCCAAGAATCCTGATGAGCGAGTAGCTGGGCTAAGTTTTACATCTTCACTGTCTTGCACACAATATAGCAACAGTAAGGGATGCATCCATCCAGTTTCCATTAAATAATGGGATAATGGGGACTGGAGGGAATTAAGTGCTTGGATTTGAATCCATTTGCCTCTGCTTACTGGTTTGTATTGTTTGGACAAGACTTGATTTACTTGGTTTCTATTCCCTGTTCAAGATGATGACATAGTTTTCTATGAAATTTGGGTTCTGGAGACAACTCAGTCCGAGTCCTCATTTAAGAGTCTAAATGGAACCTTACTTAGTCTCTATACTGTGACAATAAATGAGCTCTTATTAAATTACATAATCCTGAAGTACCTGCTAGGCACTTGATAACTTACTCCATAAAGGCTAGTATTTCTATAAACTGTCCCTGTGAATGTCCAGAATGACTTTAAAGTTGCTTTGCGGAAATTGAAATGGGTTTTCATGGGCAAACCTCAGATGGGTGAGCAGGGCCGCAGTTACTGTAGCAGCTGGGAGAAAACACATTGTAGTGAAAACGCAGCCCTGGAGCCGCCCAGCAGCTGCTGCAGCGTGCGCGCTCCGTGTCCCAAGGCGTCCGCCCCTCCCATGCACCCTGCGGCCCCTGCCCGGCTGTGGGGAGGGGCAGGGCCGCCCTCGGAGCAGCGGCGACGCCTTCGACCCGCGGCCCCCGCGCTCCGCCCGTTCTCCTGCGCTGCCCTGGNCCTCTCGAGGTCTCGGCCGCTCCTCCGAGGGCCCGAGCCGGGGCCGGGTGTCAGCCCTGAGCTGCCCTCCCCTCGCCCCGGGGCGCGGGTCCCGCCGTGCGGCTGCCCCGGGGCACAGCGGGGATCGGGCCCGCCGCCTCCCGCTGGCCCCTGAGCGGGAAGAGAGGCGCGGGGCCGGTTCCTCCTGCGTTCGTGAGGGCGTTCGATTTGGATCGGAGAAATCTGAGAGGTGTTCGCTATATTGAGAGTCTCTGAGTAGAGTGCTGCTGTAAAATTGGGGCTTATCTAGACATCCCCGGGATAAGCGAGACCAGTATCCTCCGATGTGCACTATTGGTGGCGGATGCGAAGAGATTTGTGGAAAATATGCTGCTTGCTTTAAGCCTGTATTTAGTTACCCTTGAGTCGAAACGTGGCCTTAAATCAAATTAATTTAAACAGTTGTGAAACGTTAGACTCCGAGGTATGCCTTTAATGATGCGCTGCACGGCTCTGCGTGCTTGTGGCATAAGCACGGCTGCTGGAGCTGCAGTGTTTACATGCAGAGCTGCAGTGTTTATACGCAGAGCTGCGTGCTGGCCCCGAGCTTAGCTTAGCTCACAACCACAGGGGTATTTCTGCCGAGACGTTTGCCAGCGAGCTTGGGACCTTTGCTCTGGGGCTCTCGGTGATGGGATGCCTTGCTGTTACACAGCTGGTGCAGTCTGTCCTGAACATCCGAGGAAGCCACGACTTTTCCTCTTTAACTATAAACAGAGGTTTAGAGAGCTAAAAGGCTGCATGACAAAAAGTATAACAAAACCCAGTTGTCTGTATAACAGCTGGTTCAGTACTCTTGGAGGCTCGGTATGGATTTTACTGCATGTAGAAGTATTCTACATGTAGTTCTGTAAGTATTCTTCACTAAGGTTTGTCTTGGTCATGGTCTCCTGTGTTGCAAAGTAATTTGTTATCCTAGAGACAGTTTCGAAAAGCAGCCGTGCTTTTGTGCATGTTTGTTTTCAGGAATGGAAGTAATGGGTTGGATTAAAGTACATGTCTAGTGCTTTCCTGAAAAGAGCTCTCCTAAAATATCGTTAGTTTTCTGCCTGATGAGAGGATGCTTATCTACCTTGACTTCTTGCTTGTCTGATACACTCAGTGTCTGTTGTCAGCTATGGAATAGTGTCTTGTCTGATGGTAGCTGGTACTTAAAGTGTTCACTTGCTTTTATTGCTTTGTAATATGAAGTGATATCCCTACCTTACTTATGCAGGTGACTATTACATGGTTAAGAAACTGTTAGAGGAAAACAGCTCAGGTGAAATGAACATAAACTGTGTGGATGTGCTTGGACGAAATGCTGTTACCATAACCATTGAAAATGAGAACCTGGACATACTACAGCTGCTTTTGGATTATGGCTGCCAGGTATTCAACACATATTAAAAATATTCAGTGTAGTCATTTATCTTCTTTGTTAATTTGTCAGAATTTGGACATAAATGCTGTCTTGCTGTTTAGGCAGTTCAGTTCTTTTTTCCAGTAAACTGGAAAAAGTAATTGTAAAAGTGGTTTCTTCTCACAGGTTGACTTTTCTACTGGGATTTTATTGGCATGGCAAACGTATAAGTAACATTTTCTATTATATTAACAAGTTTGAATTTTATTTTAAGTGTTACTCCTGTTGCTGGTATAATGCATACATTATCCTCAAGAAAAAAAGTACATGGTGTAAGTGCCTCATATTAAAAAGTGTAAAATGCAAAAATCCCTTTGGCTGTAGAGTAAATTAACTTTTTAAATGGTAACACAGAAAAATTCACATTGCATTAGTTGATTTTAGGTTCAGGCAAACACGCATTTCTGCAGTGCTTTCTTGTTAAACTTGATCTGTGCTTGATGGCAGGGCAGTTTCCTACCGACAGGACTTCCTTAACTGTATGCAGCATCTCTGCTGCTGCTGGGAGATGGATTAAATATGTGAGACAGGGAAAAGTAGCATCTTCTGTTAAATTGTTTGATACTGGGTGTGAATAAAAACACAAGCTTTTCCCTACCTGAATTAGTGGCAGTAATAAAATCTGTTTCTTTTTTTTTTTTTTAAGTAAAAATCGGAATTTTTTGGAAATTCAGCAAGGAGAATAATATCATCTGTAGGGAAAATGAAAAGCTGTTTAGCTTAAGAGAAGGTTCAGAAATGGTTGGTTACCAGCCAAGAAGGAAAAAGCTTATTTTCCTAGCTGTACCCCAGAATTACAAATACGGGGCTGAAGTATCCCGTATACCTGAGCTGTGTTACACTAACACTTGCTTTTAACATGTCTAATAACCTGGTAAACCATATCTTTAAACTTGATTTTTGCAAGTCTTATGCATCATCTTTGCTGGAAAGTAATTTATGCAATTGATTCTTCCGCTGTTTGTGCAATGAAACAAATTGCCACTAATGCTATGTGAACTCCTGCAGTGGTGACCTGAATTTGTATCCTGACCATAAGCCTGGTGATAATACAGAACATCATTTCAGTACTTTAAAAATAAATTTGGAAAATTTATTTTAAAAATGCAGCTTGGCTTGAGTTTGTCTCTTTATGCTGTTTAAGTTCCTGCTGTTTTCACATATGATTTGTTTTCTTTCCTTAGTCCTCAGATGCACTTTTGGTGGCTATTGACTCAGAAGTGGTGGGAGCTGTTGACATTCTCCTTAATCACCGACCAAAACGGTCCTCCAGACCAACCATTGTGGTTAAGTGTTGTTACTCCTTGATTTTTGGTTGGGGCTGGGAAGGCTGTTGCTTTATAGATATATGTAGTATTTAAAACAATGTTCTTAAAATCTGCATCTGTAAGGTGATAGAACACTAGGGGTTATTTTTGTAGCCTCTTTTGTCTTGAAAGATGAAATGCATTATTTTGCTTTGTCACCTAAGGAATCCAGTGGCTTTATACCTGCCCAACACATGCCTAGTTCAGAAGAGAAAAAACCTAGGGGTTATGAATCTTATCTAGTAGTCTGTTTGCAAGATAATTAGCAGCCTTGACTTTTAAAGGGTTTATTCCTGTATTGAAGCTTCATAGATTTTTAGGGCAAATCCATAAACACCAGACCTTCACTTTGAAATTAATCAATTGTAACTTACCTTGTCAATGCTGAAGTACCAAAGAACTTTTGAAAGCACAGAATGGAGGTGAAGGGAGGGAAGGAATAAGGTGTCGTGTAATAGAGTATGGTACATTCAGGATTTTTTTTTCACTTCAATAGTAAATACAATAATATTGTCACAAACTAGGGCAAAATAACAATTTCTGTTATCCCGTGTATATGGGAAAAATAGGCAGTATTTCTGTGTAAATTAACCGGAAACCTGTCTGGGTCTGTTAATCTTTTTTAGTATTTATCTGACAGGTGTTTGAATGTTGTGACATATTTTTCTTTCTGTTCATGTTATGAAAGATTGGAAAGTATTTTGAAGGAGAAGTTCTTGGTTGAACAGTCAAAAACCTCCTTACATGTAGAACTGTAGGTAATAAATTTAGATACTTCCTACATTTTATTCCAGAAATTAATGGAACGCATTCAGAACCCAGAGTACTCAACAACCATGGATGTGGCACCAGTAATTTTAGCTGCTCATCGTAACAACTATGAAATTCTCACCATGCTCTTGAAGCAAGACATATCATTACCCAAACCTCATGCTGTGGGCTGTGAGTGCACACTGTGCACTGCCAAGAACAAAAAAGATAGTCTGAGACATTCCAGGTAAGACTTAGCAGTCATAAGCCAAAATAAAAAGATTCTTTATGCTCTGATATTGCTTGGATCAGATTTAGTATGTTTCCTTTCTCTTTTTAAGGTGACGTTTATGGGTAGATTCCTTTAATATACTGTAGCTGTTATTGTGAGAGATGGTAGTTCTTGGGAATGGGTTGTACCTGAAAAGGCTGGTGGGAGACAGTGGCTTTATTCCATTTTGGTTTTATACTTTTAGTCACTGTGCATAATCACTATGTGCCTTTCCTTTCTACCAGGTCTGTCTCAAACATTCCAGCTACCTTTGGCTTGGGACCATAGGGACGATGCAAATAAAATTTTTATCAAGTTAGTTAATACTTGGTGTTTTGTGAGCCGGACTCAGGAGATGGATAATTCTGTATCCTGTTTCTAAAACTATTTATGTGGCATGAATTGATGAATGCAAACTAAAGACAATTTTTTTTCTTTTTTTCCTTCAGTCTTCTTGAAAGTAGAAAGCTTTTTAATAAATATTCAGATAAGGAGAGGGATGTAGCAATCTGGTAAATATTTTGTGTGGTTAACTTGAGAACATGTTTGAGGGTTGAATAAAATTTAATATGAGAGAATTGGAATGAAAAATCACAAAGTTCAAAGATCATAAGTGTACTTCAATTACATTATGTGATAATTACTGCATAGTTACTTCAGTCTGTATCCAAAATACTAAAAAATAAGAGAAGTGAGGGGATTTGAGTTTTTAGTATTGACCTCCTACAGGCCACATTCTGGTATCCTATACTCCATATCATTAACTTCAGTATGAGAAAAAATGTCAGGGTACGCAAAGCAGACAAGCAACACAAACATTTGAGACAACACCTCTTAATTTAGTCTAGAACTTCTGCTGATATTCCACCACTGATTACTGTGGAAGTAGTGAGGAAAAGAAGAGGGAAGCAGTTTGGCCAATTTTGGATACTTAGGAGTTCTAAATATATCATGTATGTTCCAGGACAAACTGCATTTAGTGTTTGTAGTGTCTGATTTTAACCAACCAGATTTGTCTTTCAGCTGACCATTTTAGGCAAACCTTTGGAGCAGGTTCTGGTTTGAAACTGCTAATGAAATAAAACATCTTCATTTTGCTTGCTGTACTTTTGTCACAGGTTTCGTCTTGACATTTATCGGTGTTTGGCCAGTCCTGCCTTAATAATGTTGACAGAGGAGGATCCAATCCTGCGAGCTTTTGAACTTAGTGCAGACTTGAAAGAATTAAGCCTTGTTGAAGTTGAGTTCAGGTAGGAATTGGAAACACAAATCAATTTTAGTATTTTAATAGCATTATAGATATAGAATATGTATGCAGTAGAAAATGTTTATTCTTAATTTTTTATAAGTGGAGTCTTTAAACTGATAATTAGATATAATAAGTTATATAATGTAATTTGTGCCGCATTAGCAGTCATTTTGACAGTTTAATTACTTTAAATCCTTTTAGGTATAGACATTTCAATGTGTGTAGTTGCACCAACAGCTCAAATTTCAGCTCTGCTCTACAAAAATAAACAGAAATTATGCTCAATGCTGACTTACTTGGAAATCCCACACCTATTAATCATATCAATATCTCATTAGTACTCTGCGCTTCTTTTCTGTGTCAGGGTAGAAATATGCAATAGTTTGTTTATACTGACCTGACTCATGTTGAGAGTTGTTTTGGGTATTGTTTCTTAATTTTGCTCATTATAAGACTTTGAAGAGCACATGTGTGTATGGTTATATATATGTGTATATATTTAAAATATGCATATGTGTGTAGGAGACTTCATGCTGAAAATGCTCTATATGAGGAGCAAATGCTCAGTATAATTTCACGTTTAAACAATGCAGATTCCTACCATTTTGTTTCTTACCAGCACTAAAGTTTTCCAAGAATGTGAAAGCAAGTGTTTATATAAGGTAAAATTCTACTTTCCTAGACAACATTTAATTTTCGGCATTTTAGCTGCTTATCCTTCTTAATAGGAGCTCAATTGTTGCATTTTTGTGATACAACTTGGCATTAAAATGGACTGTGCAAGGTGAGACAAGGAAATAATGTGGTTTCTTTTCATGTGTTTAATATATTGATACATAATATTTAGTGAACAGAGTTTAGTTTTCAGATGACAGGAATAAAACAAACCCCAAACAATTTCCTGTTCAATTGGAAAGTCCAAGTGATTACTTACCAGTGCCATGTTTTGTGACTACTACACTTTCTCATCTCCTGGAAATAAATCAAAGCATTAACTCTGTGTACGGAACTCATGACATAAGAATTTGTACACTGTAGTCTGTTTGCCAGATTTTCTCTAGTGATTTTACAAGCTGAATAGAAAGTGGAATTGTCCATATCTCCAACAGGAATGGAATTGTCATGTTACATGAAAGCTACTCAGGGTTGTGTTAGGAATGCTTGGACCTTGACATGGGACTTCTGGGGTGGTTTTTTTTAATTTGTCTTAACATGACAGACGATCGCAACCAGAAATGGATAGTTCATGATTTAATGGAACAGACAGGACCAGTGTAATAGTCCATACTGCCTCTGTGTATTTCAGAAATGATTATGAGGAGCTCGCTCAGCAGTGCAAAACCTTTGCTAAAGATTTACTCGCACAAGCACGGAACTCCCGGGAGCTGGAAGTGATTCTGAATCACACCTCCAGTGATGAACATGTAGACAAGCGAGGATTGTTGGAAGAGAGGATGAACTTAAGCCGCTTAAAACTTGCAATCAAGTATAATCAAAAAGAGGTTTGTCTTTGCAGTAACTTGATAGATTTTCCATATATTTTGCTAGTAATTAATTACTTTGTTGTTCTACCTCTGGACACAGAAGTGGAAATAAATTTGCAGGAGGTATAGAAGAGATGGTAATATACAGGGTATCAGTATGTGCAGCAGGGATGCTGCAAGATACTGAGTGTTTCTTCAGTGTTCATTGTGGAGATGAATGAAGTATTTTCTGTATTGGAGTATAGACTACTGGTTCTTTATGAACAGCTCTGGTAGTGGTAATTATTTATTCAGTTCCTCATTAAATCCTTGCCTAGAGAGATCCTTAGGTGCCAAACATGATTTATCATCTTCTCACTGGTCATTAACTGTTCAGCTTTGTCTCAGGCCTTGCCTGTTCTGTTCATTAATTAGGTTGGACCTGTGCTGGTATAACTGAATAGTCCCTCTGTTCCACCATAGCAGCACTTTCATGCCATCAATATGCAACTTCCTCCATGCAGTAGGTTATTGTCATTTTTGTCCCTTCATAAATTATAACTCTAGTTTTCTGTGCTGGAAGGAAAATGTGGGATTATAGTACAAGAACCAAGGACAGAGTGGAAATTTCCTTTTTATGCAAAATCCATTTTTAGTTAGCATTTGCAAAAAGAATTATAGAATTCTGTCTGTTCTATGTGTCTAGGCTTAAACTGTTTGTGAAACTGTTGAAATACACAACATTTAAAAGTGGTAAGCTGTAGTTCTGGAATGCCCTACAACCAGCACTACGCATTTCTGACCCACACTCATCAAGCACACAGAAGTATCTCAGTGTTCCTCTGGGTTTGAGCATAGCTTGCTTTTATTACAGGGCTTGGAAAAGATCAACTTTTTGTGTGGTATGAGGAAAGGATCTGCAGAACTTGTTTTAGTCCTGACAAGATTACTGTCAGGACTAAAGAGACAGGTTTTGTGATGCTTTATAAAATGTAGTAACAGAGAGGCTCTTTTTGTTACTATTTTCTTAACTAAAAGACAAACCATTCTCTAATGAAATACATTCTTCTGTAACTGTGAGGTGTGATGTTATTTATATGCTAGAGTCTAAATCATGGAAAATCAAAACTAGTTCTTCAACTGAAAACCATTAGAAGTCTAGTGTTTCTAATTTATGTTTAGTTGCTGGCTCTAGAAGGAAATTAAAATAATGGATGTTTATGTTCCTAGTGGGTCTGTAGTGATTTTGGTCTCTTACAAGATAATTATTTCAAGGTGATGTTCTTGCCTTTTCCTGTTAAATGATAGCTACATATAGTTAGAAAATTAATTTTAATGATGTGACTTCGTAATGTGGGTGAAGAAACCTGAGAGTGATTCCATGTTTGTTTTTCCCCCTCCTTCCCCCCAGTTTGTTGCCCAGTCCAACTGCCAGCAGTTCCTCAACACGGTGTGGTTCGGGCAGATGGCCGGCTATCGGCGCAAGCACACCTGCAAGAAGATCCTGACTGTTCTGATGGTTGGCATTTTCTGGCCAGTTCTGTCCCTGTGTTACTTGTTAGCTCCTAAATCTCGAGTAGGTCGAATAATTCACACTCCTTTCATGAAGTTTATTATTCATGGAGCTTCATATTTCACATTTCTGTTATTACTTAATTTGTACTCCCTTGTCTACAATGAGAATAAGAAGAATACAATGGGACCAGCCCTTGAGAGAATAGATTATCTTCTGATAATATGGCTTATTGGTAGGTATGATTTGAGTGATTGGATGACAATTGCTGAATATAAAAAATTGCCAGTTAAGTGGTACATCAGCAATAAGTAATAACTCAGTCTTTCATGACCAGTTTTATAATGTTTGATTGGAAAAGTAGTTAGTAACAAAATTTGGACTTGATGCAGAGTTGGCATGTAGTTTAAAGATAAAAGCATATGTTTTGTGTTTATGTATGCATGCTCCATCTTAGTCTAAGAGATTGGAGGTGTGCATTTACTGCCTGCCTGTTTCAAAACACAAAAACAAGTATTATTTTCATGTGTTATGGTTTTGTATTTCTGTGTGTCATTGTCACCAATTATCATAACTGTACCAGAAAGGCTGCATGTCACTTCTGGTTGATGCAGCAGAGGGAGCACAGGTATAATTTTTGTTGAGTTCTCAAGAACTTTTGGTTGAAAATTCATAACTTTTACCTTGGTTTTGGTTGTCTGGCATGCAATTGTTTTTATATTAAAATCTGCCTTTCTTAATGTAAGGTAATTAGATATGTATCATGTTTTTCATTGGACTTGTAAAAAGCAGTGATACAGTAAAAAACAACACAGTTTTTATCTAAGTAACTCTGTGGGGGATTTATTTGATATTTTAGGGTGAAGGGTTATTTGTGTAAGGGTGGTTCCTTTCTCGTTTGAGCTGTATTAAAACTGTTGAGCTGTATTAAAACTGTTGAGCAGTTCTAGGAGATTTTGGAAATATTTAGAATCCCCCACACAAACAGAGGCAGGTCTTAAAAGAAGCTGAAAACTTCACATTTTGAGTACAAGTCAGATTCTTCCTTTGTTTTGAAATTAAATATTATAATTTTATAAGTTCTTTTGTTCCATCAAGTCTGCTGTAGTCAAAGTGTATCATTAGGTGGTCTTGATAATTTTAATTAAAGGCTATAGAAATATATGTTTTTCTGCATGTAATATTCCAATATGGATTTCAAATAAGATTTAAAAATTATATCTAAGCAACCGAATCATTAAAATTGGGTTATTTTTCACATCATTGAATCTCCTGACTTTAAATAGTAATTGCCTTATAGCTTAAATGCTTATTTTGTAATTACATTATGCTGATTCCTTGAAAATATTTGAAGTTTATAAAGAACATATTTATAAAATATTCTGCAAAATCAGGTGGAATGAAAAGAATCAACTAACAAGGATTCACTTACATTATTGTATTCCATTGTCCCATTTAAATACTTCCTAAAAATAATTGTCAAAATGTCCATAGCAGAATTTCTAACACTTCAGGTTAGTAGCAAGTTTTGCGTTGTTCTGGATAAACTTTCAAAATCATGAATACAAATGTCTTCCATGGGAAAATAAGGCAAAGGAACTCCAGTTTTTGTGTGTGTAAATATCATCTTCTTAATTTCCTTTTACTGATCCTGTAACAAATTTCGTGCAAAATACATAGTGATCATATGTAAAATGATATCTGTTCAGTACAGTGGCTTCACTTCCCTGGGTTTTTTTTTTTCCCTGCAGGAATGGTGTGGTCAGATGTTAAGAGGCTCTGGTATGATGGTTTAGAAGACTTTTTAGAAGAATCCCGCAATCAGCTTAGTTTTGTCATGAATTCACTGTATTTGGCAACTTTTGCCCTCAAAGTCGTTGCCCATAACAAGGTGAGCACCAATCTTCATAGACACAAAGCTCCTTTGGGGCTGACTGAGCAAATATGATTTTAGTACATTGCTGCAAAATACCTGAAGATCTGTTACGTGTGGTGTGTTAGTAGTAGGGTGTTGTGGTTAAGGGTACACCTTTAGTGATTTCGTAGGATGTGGTGCAGTGTAGGCTTTGGGCTTAAATGCTCTGTGTGTTTGGGCCAGGGAGTTGTCAGGACCTCGGTTCTTGTTGCACCTTGGCCTTCAAAGAGCAGTTGATGAGGCAAATAGGAGTTAGAAAACACATCAGGACATGTCCGAGTACTTGGAAACCCCAAATAGAGCTACAGCCTTCCTTTTAAGAACTGGCTGGTCTTCCAAATGGCTTGATTTTTGTTCAGAGAAATGCATCTCACCAGATTTGGCATTTGAGCTTTCCTGATTCCATTCAGTACTATGCAGAAAGCAAATAGCATTCTCTGTGATTGGATTGCCTATTGCCTTTTTGTTACAGAAAGTTTTATTTAGCTTTTGAGTACATATACTCAAATGTTGTAAGTGGTGGTGGTGGATTTTTAATTGGTTTTTGCTTGGTGGGGTTTTTTTGGTTGGGGTTTTCTTCGGTAGTAAGGAGACCACAGAGGAGCCTTGTCTTGTCTCTATGAAAAGCCATCTGGATTTGATTGAAAATACAAGTTTTGAAAATGATCATTGCCATTCTGTTGCATGTGTTGTTAACCACACAGCACATGGCAAACTGCCAGACCAATTGAATGTGAATATTTCAGCAAAATCCAAGCCAGTGCAGTAGCGCCATTATTATGTCTTGAAAACTGTAAGTTGACAGCTGTCTGGCAGTTGGGAGGGAAATAAACTGGTTCAGCTCTTCCCAACTTGGTGTTTGGCTCATTTCCCTATCCCAGCATTGATTCAGAGGCTGGTAATCATTTGGAAAGGAAGGCTTCATTTCTTGGAAAAAAAGCTACAGGGAGAATGCCACACTGGGCTGCCTTCCCAGCCATTTGCTTTGCAATCAGCCTGTCTCTCGTAGTAGTTCCTTTGCTGAGATAAGAGCCCATTTTTGCCAATATAAATTGTAACCTTTCTAAAGATGCAGGACTCCTGTCCTATACAATAGGCATTAAATGGGGGGTTTGCCCCTTTTATATGGCAAAATTTATTTTTATAGTTTATAAATCATATCGAAAACCAAATAAAAATGTTCAGTTTGCCTCTTGGGTCCACTAAAGACACCAAAGCTGTAAGAAATAAAGGAAGAGTCTCTGTAGTAGAAGGACTTGTACACATGCAATTGCAGTGTGTAACAAAATACGCATCCCTATTTTTTGCCATCTTTGTGCAGCAGACTTTTGGGCAAGTTATTATAAAGCAGCTGTGAGTTCATTGGTTTTTGAAAGTCCATTTTGAGACAGCAGAAGCTGGTGATATTAAATGCTGAATGTTTTCAGCCAAACTGAAAGATGGGAATCTGTGGATATGCCCTGAGTAAGTTGGATAGTAGTACTTGGTGGATAATGTGTCAAGCAACAGTTTACTTGTAGCTCCCATTCTCTGTAGCCATTCATAAAATTCATTGAGGGAACTCAAAGTCATAAGTCTTTCCAAAACTGGTTAAGATCAGCTGTCACCATATCATGGTTGCATATGTACATTGGTTTTCTTCATAGTGTATCTCAATGTTACTTTTGATTAAGGCCTATTGTAGGAGGCAATGCACATGTTCATGAAGTGCCCAAGTCCCTGTTTCAATAGACTGTGCAAAACAGTAGAAGTGAAAGCAGAACAGAGGAATAAATGGTTTGAACAAGTGAGTGGCAGAACTAGGTCTTGAATTTAAATCCTCTCATTTCTGGCTCCCTCTGGAATGGCTTTTAAAATGCTTTTGTCTGAAAGAGGTACGACCCGTTATGAGTGATACATGTTAATTTCTTTTATGCTTTTGCCTGTTTTGGAAGCAGAAGTAGGGAGAGGTGTATGGGTATATTTCTGTATTTACAGTGTTAGTGATCTCAACTTGTCCTTTTTTATGTTGCAGTTCCATGATTATGCTGAAAGGAAGGACTGGGATGCTTTCCATCCTACCCTAGTGGCAGAAGGTCTTTTTGCCTTTGCCAATGTCCTTAGTTACCTGCGTCTCTTCTTCATGTACACAACCAGCTCCATTCTGGGACCACTCCAGGTGAATATCACTACTGCTTGAAAAAATATTAAACCTTATTTGTTACCAAGAGTCTTACTGAAAATAGGGAAAAATGTTGAAGTAAGAAAGTGAAAAGTAGAAAGAAGTGATACTTCACTGAAGTTTGATTTTTTAAAAATTAATCTCTTGTGTAAAACATACTGATTTAGATGGGAAAATGTAAGAAAAAGAGTGAAAGACCTTGTGTAGTTCCGTTAAGGTATTTTTCCATGACAGCTGTACCTATACTGTCCTTTCGTTTTCATCTGTTTTAAGTTTAACACACCACCTAAGTTTTCATAGTTTGAAAAGTATAAGGATCAGGTTCTTCCTGTAAAGATTTATGCAAATAATTGTCTTACCTTCTTATCTCTGAAGAGATAGATGAATGAAGTGTGCAGCAAGGAAGAGTAATCAAAAGCCTGTCTATGATCTCATTGAAACTGCACCTGGAGCTGTGCAAATTGCTATTGTTTGAAAAGTGTAAATCTCTCAAGAGTCTTGAAGTACTCACTTATTTATTGGCAGTTATAAGAAGGGAGAACAGGTTTCTTCTTACTTGGTATTTGTTGGAGCCTTTCAGTGAGTAATGATGACAGTAAAACTTCCCACATTTTAATTACCTAATTTTCTGATGTACATTTTAAATGGAAGTGTACTTGCACACTTTGAAAAAAATACTGAAGTCTTGATGTTGCATTAAGCATTAGGATTGCACAAAATGATTGAACACTGAAGTCTCTCCACTTTTTAAAGAGATTCACTGTTTAATGTACGTATTTATTTATGTACTAGATCTTTCACAAGTTTTTTATTAGGAGGCTGTGTTATGAAATTTTCCAAGTAAATAAAAACAGTCAACAGTCACCCCATTCAGAGGCACACAGGAGCTTATGTTATTACTGCTGGCCAGTAAGGCTGGTGCAACAACTCTTACAGTATTTTCTGAAAGTAGGTCACAAAGTTCAGATAGTGGTAATCAAATATGGCATGGAAACCCAACAGTGAGGGGCAGGGGAGGGCAGCTGCCATGTTCTCTTGGCTCTCAGTTATTTTTATGCATTTAGTTACTTGACTCATTGGCTAATAAAACTTGTTATAATCCAGATTTATAAGTTGACTATGTGTGGTGGTTTTTATTATTAACTGAAGGTAAAAGAGTACTCCCCTAGATTAGATAATTAGATTTCAAGTGCTTAGAAATTGTAAATACTTAGAGAGGGAAAGCATGAACCCATGAAGAAAGCAACTAACATTTGGGATGGGTTATTACACTCTTTTCCAAACAAAATAGTTTAGTGCAGTTTGCACTTTTTGTGCAATCCTGTTTCATTTACTTGGTCTCTCTCTTGGCTGGAACCATGTGTTAAAGGGAAAATGTCTTGTTGTTGGGATTTGGGTTGGGTTTTTTCATTAAAGGGATAGATGTGATGAAACAGTTCAGTAGGCAGTACCGTCATCTCCTGAACAAATGTGGTGCAGAGCTCTGCCCACAGCTGCAGAATCTCTATGAGTATTACAAACTGTACAGACTCTGAATGTGCTGTGCTGCAGGAGGTACTTGGTGAGTTTCCAGCAGCAAAGGAGGGAGCAGGAATTCATCTCCCAGTAAAACTGCCTGCAAAACCTGCCTATTGTGTTACAGTTCTGGACTATTATTTGGTACAGATTTTGATTCATACAGGACTGGGCTTTCCACACACTGATTTATACAGATTAGATTTACCCAATTTCACATTACATGTATTTTCATTCTTTATAATGGTAGACTGTTCTGGAGAGGTTTGTCGGAAGACTAATTAAATTATGTAAACAGTTTATGCTGTGTCTGTGTAAAAATTTGTGCCTATGTCAAAAGCAAATTGAAGTCTTTCCTGTGTTGGCAAAATCACCAGCGTATTTTATTTTTTTAAAGGTGCTGTGTTTCTAATGTTGCAAAGTTCTGTGTAGGATATTTTGAATTGGAAACGAATTATCCAAATTTATTGTTACACCTTCTATATTTATCCTTCAATTTCTGTGTGCCTACACACGTGTTTATTTAAAATCATACATAAAATGTACAGTGAACTAATTTTGTATTCTGCAGATGGCCTTTGGTATACTACTTTTTTTTTTATTACTGATAAATTATGATTCCAAATGTTTTGATTAATTCAGTGTTCTAAGTGGTTTTCTTAACTTTCTGTGATGGCATTTATGTTCACATATACTGCTTTTGTCTGTTGACCTGTGAGTTCGTTATTGCCACTGGGATTGCAAATAAATAAGTAGGTGTTCATACTGTTGCTTATGGTTATTTGGAGGATATTAATTTTCCAGGCGATGTTAAAATTAGTTACATTTGCTCTTTAATATATTGAATTTTTCTCTGAAAAGCAGTACAAAGTTTTCTCCTGACCTTAAGGTCTGTTTAGCATATCAAAATTTAAATTAAATATTTAAAATGTAAATAGATATTTTGTTGATCAAAGGCTGAAAGAGACAATACAAATAAAAGAACTATGTGTTTTGCTAAAATCAGAAATAAATCTATTTCACAGATTTCAATGGGTCAGATGCTACAAGATTTTGGAAAATTTCTGGGCATGTTTCTTCTTGTCTTGTTCTCATTCACAATTGGATTGACACAACTTTACGATAAAGGATTTACTGTAAATGAAGAAAAGGACTGTGCGGGCATTTTCTGTGAACAACAGAGCAATGACACATTCCATTCGTGAGTTTGATATCTATAAAATAACTGTATTGTTTTAGCCTTTAATCCCAGTAATTAAACAGAACTATATTTTTTCACTGATCTTGAATTGATATTAAACACTCCTGGTGTTGGGTTTACATAACCATATTTTTTTCCTTGTTTTTGCAGGTTTATTGGTACATGTTTCGCTCTCTTCTGGTACATATTCTCTCTGGCACATGTTGCAATCTTTGTGACACGTTTTAGCTACGGTGAAGAATTACAGTCTTTTGTGGGTGCTGTTATTGTTGGGACCTACAATGTGGTGGTCGTGATAGTATTAACTAAACTCCTTGTGGCAATGCTTCACAAAAGCTTTCAGCTGATAGCAGTAAGTGGTGTCTGATTAATTACCAATTACCTGTATCTTTGGATTTCACACAAATTTCTTCCTGTGATGTGTAAACTCATGATCTACAGACCTCAAAGATGAGCTCTGACTGTGAGCTCATATTTTTCCTTCAAATAAGAACTTCTTACTTACGTTGATAAAAAACCCCTAATTTCCGTGTTGAATATGTGCAGGGCTTTGGCCCACTGGGAATTGATGACTTTCTTGATACAATGGCTGTTCAAATGCTGGTTTTGATATGTGTGGTGCTTTGGCATTTGATTGGGGTTTAAACCTTCTAAATTTTATGCTAGAGTATATAGTGCATTGAAGAAAGATGTATTTGTTTTTAGTATTTAATATTAGAATATTCAAGCAAACCTATTAAAATACTCTTTATCTATTAAAATGCTACACAATCAAAGTTAAATAATGGTCAGTTTTTCAGGTATGAGAAAATTACACTTACAAAATAACCTGTTTATATTTCTTCTTCTTTTCTCTGTTAATGTGTCGATGTCTTAGAATCATGAAGATAAGGAGTGGAAGTTTGCTCGTGCCAAGCTTTGGCTTAGCTACTTTGATGATAAATGCACACTCCCTCCCCCTTTCAACGTTATCCCCTCTCCCAAGACTATCTGTTACCTTTTCAACAGCCTCAGTAAATGGATTTGCTCTCATACATCAAGTGGCAAAGTGAAACGTCAGAACAGCCTAAAGGTGAGGAATGACTGGGCAACCTCTGGGCTCTGCAGCTGGAAAAATGCTGCTTCCTGGAATGAATACACAGATTGCTGCATGAAGCTGCCTGTCAGAAAGTGAATGCTGGCTAAGATAAGTAGGAGCTACAGAATAATGTGTGTTGCATCCAAGATAAATAAGTGTTACCTATTTCTACTTAAGTAAGGTTTTATTACCTTTCTGGTTTGGGAATTTCAACCCACTTCCCTCCAACCCCCAATTCCCCCAGAAATAGTCTGAAAAAAAATGCTTTGATTGAATGAAAACACATAGAAACCTCAAGGAAGCATGTGCTAATCTCAAAAATGGTGAGGTTAGAATATTCTTTGGAGAAGGTAATTGGTTTTAAACATATTACAGAAGTGTCAGAATAAATAACCAAAAAAGATCACTGAGGTCTCTCATTGTTAGGGGAGGGATTTTTTGTTTGTTTATTTTGTAAACATTTCTGTACCCTGCAATTTTGCAAACTAATTTTGCATCATCTTGCTGACAAAAGTAGCATTAAATAAACAAATTTAAGCACTATGGAATTTGCGCTGAGAGACATTCAGGGTTATGGAACTCCTAATTGCTCACAGAACAAGTCAGGTAAATAAAAACTTTCAGTTTTGCTGGTACAGCAGATTATAATTTATTTGGAATTTTGTGAACAATTTATATGCATTGTATATTTGTGCACATCAGGATGTATTTATAAAATATCTTCGTTATTTTTTCACGTTTCTTCTCTGTATAATTGTATACAAGCTTTAGGGCTCAAAAATCACTTCCATAGTAAATATCATATGTTTGTTTAAAGGAGTGGAGAAATCTGAAGCAGAAGAGAGATGAGAATTACCAAAAAGTGATGTGTTGCTTGGTCCACCGGTACTTGACTTCCATGAGACAGAAGATGCAAAGTACGGATCAGGCCACTGTGGAGAACCTCAATGAGCTGCGGCAGGACTTGTCCAAATTCCGGAATGAAATGAGGGACCTGCTTGGCTTTCGAACGTCTAAATATGCTATGTTTTATCCAAGAAACTAAGGCCTAACCCGTAAACAAAAGGTGTGTGCTTTTAGATACTGTAGGTGAAAGTGTTGACCTAATTCTGTTGCCAGATCATATAGACAAGAAGATTATTGCACAAAAAAACATTTGAAAATGTGTTTGCATGAGTTGCAGCTCAGTGCCCAAGCAGTCAAAATGAATGCAAAAATAGATACACTAATTTTCTTAACCTCTTGATCTTGATGTGTACATAAAATTTGTATATAGAACTTTTTAAAATGTTCCTCAGACTGTCTGTGGCTGTCAGGTGTCAGAGCTTCATAACTAGCACAAGGTGTTTCTTTCTTCTATTTTTGCTGTTTGTTCTTTTTTGATACTTGTTTTTCGAGTCATGGGAGACAATAGGCTTTTTAAAATAAAAATCCAGCCTGTTTATTTTTAATAGAAAGATAAAGAATACTAGCAAATTTCCAGCACAGTTGGAAATTATGTCTGACTGTAGGTTACAGTGCACGTGAAAACTGTATGGCTCTGAAAGAGGCAGTTCTAGTTTTGTATGTTAACACTGACTGTAAACTAACATTTATAGAATACAGCATATCAAATCATCAAGACTTTTCACTTGTGGGAACATTGCCATTTGGAACACAGAATAGACCAGCCATTTCTTGAATGTTTATGGTTATGTGTAAGACAATCAAACCCTGCTTGGATTTTTCAGCAGTGCCTCAATAGTACATTTTAATATACATGTTAGGATTGGGAACAGAATTTAAAATCTGTGAACATTTAATGTTTAGTATCTTGGGTTTTTAAAATCTAGATAAATTATTTGAATTATTAAAACCTGTGGTTTTGTGAAAATGAAGTGGAGCACATGAGTGCTATTGTTTGCAGTGCTGAACAATTCTTGTGAACCATTCTACACTTCTTTCTGTGAGGTCATTGAGTCTTGTCATTGGAGAGATGTACTTCAGAAGGGTCTGCTTGACAAAGCTTTTACATATCATACTTTTACATTTTTTTTCTTTTTTTCCCGTTTTTTACCAGAATTGTTGCCAAGCTAGACTTTTTTTTTTATGTCAGGAGTACTGTGTTTTGTGAAAAGAGTTTATCTGACTTCGCTTACAATGGACAGTAAGGGCTTTGTGGATTTTCTGTGCTAGAGGGTCCTATATGGCTTTATATGCTCATGTATAATTCAAGCTGACAAACTGTAATTGAGAAATGTGAGATTCCTGTATTTTTAATTATAAAGTAAGTATGTTTATGACAGCTAAAGGATTGATTGACAGTTTTACTGTAAGGATGGTGCTCTTCTGAAATGGTTGTGTGTCCAGAAGGCACAGGTAGCCATTGTGGTCTTTGACTACAGTTGATTTTGGGAGATTGACAGAGTGGAGTGAAGGCTTACATGAATGTTTACTTTTTTGAAGGAATTCTTATAAAACTCTTTCTTGCAAAGGTAATATATTTTCCGTACTATGAAATGATGTATTTCTGAACTAGATTTTAATACTCTGCTTCCAGAAGTGTTAAAGTGTAGAGGGATTCTGATATGTTTTGACTTTTCATGGAAATAAGAAGTTAACCTCCTGGTTCAAAGCAAAGAGGATCACTGAGTTTTGGATTTGGACTCACATCTCATGTTTGAACAGTGCACCAACATAAAAATTATGTGCTGTATATGTTATGTATATTCAAGAAAGGAAGCAAATAAAAACTCTTTGAAAAATATGGTTGTATAAATATTGGTCATATTGCAAACACATTATACCAGTTATCACATATTTTCTTTGTCATGTTGAGGCAACAAGTTTAAGGAAGTTAGTAGGTGTTAATGTGCATCTGCCTTTTTCCTTCTGGGCCCATCCTGTTCTGTTCATTGAAATGACTTCATGCTGTGCCATGAAGTGATGCTGGTTGCAGACCAGCTGGGTTGGATCCTAGATGGCACCATCAGCTGTTTGGCACTGGGATGGTTAGTTCTGGGAACTTGGGAGTATGAATGAAGGAGCTAATGGAGCTATTTCTGAGTGGTTTTCATACCTTGAGGAGTCCCTCAGAGCTAGCTTGGTCACTGCATTGTGGCACTGTGCTCTACTACAGTGTAGGTGGCCTTAGGAAGAATTGTGGCACTTCCAAGATGCTGGGGGGTTTTGGATTGAAACTGGGAGTTCCAGAGTATTTACTTGTCACTGAAATACAAACCTGCAGAATGAGAGAGACAGAAGTTTGTTCTCTGCCATACCTCAGCTATATGATACTTTACATCTGTTTTATTTGAAAGCTGCTGTACTCTTCCAATCTACTTGGCTACTAATCAGTACCAAGTGCTTTGTTCTCTGTACTCAATTTTGTCTCATTTAGATTATCCTAGTTCATGTGTGTTAAACATGCTATTGCTTTCTCATTTGGCAGTATAATACTGGGTGTTCCAAGGTCTCCTTTATGCACACTTACAGAATAGTTCTAGACAGGCACAGAAACAAAATTTTAATGTATTAAAAAAAATTTGGAGAAGCTGGAGTTTACTTAGCTATCGGATTCAGAGCTTCCTTGTACAAATTTTAGTGCAAGTCATGAAAGGACTAAATAGAGTTTTTGAGATAAGTGGAAAAGATTGATTTTTCTTCCCTTTCATATTAATGTCTGTTTTGTCTTAGAGCTAACTTTGCTTTGATAAATGAAAAATGGAGATGACAATTTTCATAGCCTGCATTTGGAGCAGGAAGGTCAAAATCACTGATTACTGAAAATCAGCTTACTTTACATTCTTGCTGAACTAAGTCTTGTTATTTCTGTAGAAATTACTTCAGAAATCGTGATTCTGAAGTAATCAGAATCTGATGGAGATAATTTTGATTCTGTTTGGTTGCAAGCTGGATTTCAAATGTTTGAAGTTTACAGTCACTACAAACTGGGTTTAAAAACTTGTAACAGTTGTTACCTTTGTTTTGTAACCAACTCCTACTTGAGAAAACTGGCACTGCTCCGTGTTCCTCTGTTCCCTGTTTCAGGCTTACTGCTACCAGTGCAGTGATTTGGGAAGGGAACTGGTCTAAAGGGAGTGTTGAGAAGAGCAGGCAGGAGCTCTCCCTACCTTCCATTTGGCAGATGATGAGTAAGCTGCCAGACCTTTCTTGCCTCACTGAAAAAAGCTGCGTGACAGATGGGCATGTCATCATAAATAAAAATAGATTGTTGTAGTTCAAGACAGCTCTGAGCATGATTTCCACATTGCTTTTCCCCAGGCTGCTGCCAAGAAATGCAGAGAGCACTGTGGCTAAAATCCCTCAGTCTGCATAGGAATTAATGCTAGAAAATTAAAATTCTAATTTAAAAGTTTTAAAACTACATCTGCTTTGCAAACAAATGTCGCTGTTGGTTCCACAGAGAAATGCTGTGTGGTTTGGTCAGTCAGGCAATGCAATCTTTGAAGTGTGGCTGCAGCACTGAGCTGTTGGAGGTGAGCTGCCAGCACAGCCTCCTGTTACCTCTGTGCCCTCCTCTGATCCTTTTGTCCCCAGCCCAGCTACCCATGAAGTCTTTTGAAGAGGGGCTGCTGTGCTGCTGAGCTGCACTGTGGCAGTGCCTCTTGGCATTACACGTGAGACTCCATCGGTGAAGAGAACGGCAATCTGCATTCCCCTGCTGGAATGAGCAATGGGTACTTCCAGTAGGGACTGTGCATTTCATTGGTTTCCTGCCCATGACCGCAGATTATCCGAAGAACTCTGATCTGGTATTTATATACAAGGAGAAGAAACACTTAAAGGGATCTTAGATTCTATATGCACCTTACCACCACTAAATAATTTCCTACCTTCCTCTACCTTACAGAACTTAATAGAGACATTTACTAAACTAGACAGTCATTAATGGAGAAAAGTGTGGTGCTGTTCTACATTTGTCTAATTCTTTGAAGAGTTCCTGTTCAGATCAATGCTACACTGACTTCCATGTAAGTAAAATCAGACCCTTAATCAGCAAGGAAGTGTAGTGTCAGTTACAATGTGCAAGACCCAAACCATTAAAAGCATGTAAATGATCAAAAAACAGTTTCTGTGTTTTGCTGACCCACTTCATAAATAATGAATAACTAGTTGGTATATGATTTAATATTATAATATTTTATTAAGCACTGATAATAATGCAGAAATCCATGTAATAAAACATTAGAAAAAAAGCAAAGTTAAACTGAGTTGCTATAAATATTGCACATAGAATTTTTATTTTACGTACAAAACTCCTTAAAAAATTGGACAGTTATAAATTAACATCTTCCAAGTAATTGGAATTTGTATGTTTGAAATCAGATGGCTGTGCTGTAAATCTTCGGCTTTCAGCCTTAGGAGGGTCTGTTCTCACCTTGTGCATGTAATGGATTTCACTTTGTGCCAGCTGTGCTCAGGTGGATGGGAGGGAAGGAAGGGTCAATGTGGTTGTACTGTTGGCAGTCAGTTGCATTTGCATGAGTTATGCTAAGTTAAAATGATTTTTCAAGACAGATGATAGAACATAGATGCAGAGTTCAATTTTGACATGTTTTGTTTTTCAAGGCATTTAGGATCTTTGAGTTCTTAGTCTTAAAACTCATGACAAAGCTGTTGGGAAAGACTTTGCCTCTACCGTCTTCTTCTACCTGACCCATGATGATGTAGTTTAAACCTAGAAAGGAGAGAATGAGATCACAAGACAGAAATCTGGGACATCATCTGATAAGTATAGTTCTTTACCTGAGCTTTCTGCTAATTTCACTGTTTATTACCAATGCCTTCTAACATTTTTTCCTTCCTACCTGCAACATTTATTGCCTTACCTATCTTTGCCATGCTTGTTACACTTCAAACTACAGTTATGTAAAAATCAAGCAGCAGATATTCAGCTAAATGTCTACTACATAATTAAATATATAGGGGATAGTCTTTAAATGTAGACTGTCAAGTGAGTCTGAAAGGCACTAGAAGTGCCTGAACACTGGATAACCTAACCACTGTCACCCAGAGTGGAATGTGTCTTATTAATTTTGAATATTTTCACACTTGTTCAGCTTGTACATTAATGCCCTTAAACAAGAATGCACTGAAATATTTTCATTCCCTTTCCATCCCCAAAGATGTAAATATTTTCTAAATATATACAGAAGCATTCAGGCAAGGTGGATGTAATGAGTGGTAAGACCTGGCTTAGGAGAATTCAATTTGATCTGTATATTTTTATGCCTTAGAAGGGTTGGGGATTTGCAAGGTCTTGGGCTGGAAATAATGGTATCACAGGGATATAAACAGCAAAGTTCAGATATTAAGTAATGGCTCTTAAATAATTCATAGAGGTTTCGGATGAGAAACAGAAGTGTGTGGTTTGGAGCCACAAGTCTGACTAAAAGGAGACAGTTTGTTCCACCAAGGACATCATTATGTCTCCCAATGTGTAGTTTCCAGATAACTAAATGCAAAGGCTAATTTCTGATTTTGTTACTGCTCACTTTGAATTAATATGCTTAAGCACTGGTAATATCTGGAATGATATCGGGGGTTTTTTTTGATCCTTATGAAATTATTTTGAGTGTTTCCTGCTATGGCTCTGTTTATGTTCTCGTGTTCTACCTGTTTACTTACAAGGCAGAGCTAAAAACAGTTTTATTTTTTACTTAGTTACTTCAATAAAAAGTACTCTGCATTTCTTGTAACACCTTTACCACAATTAACTGTGATTTCTGTTGGTTGATCTCTGTATAATTCTATTTAAGGTAGCTTTTCACAGTACTGGCTGTTTGCAGATATAAAGTGGGCTTAATGCTATGAGTATTTCTGTAAAGCTGTAAATATATTGAGGAGATATACAATAGTGGCACTTGTTGATTTCTGCCATTTCCTGTGAGATACTGCTCTTCTACATTTAGCAGGCTGTTGTCTTTCCCTTCTAAACAACTGTGTATAGAAACTAGCTTCAAAATACATATATGTAAACACAAAATCTATCTCAGCTTCATTTGAGAGACTCAAATAAGATTTTATCTGCACCACGTGGCTTTTAAAGAAAAAAGTTTTTCAAACTCCTTTGATCTAAGTGAGCCTAATCCTTTTGCAGCAAAACAGAAAAATGCAGTAAACCCCTGGATTACTGGTTATTTTAAATTGATTGTAATACATACTGCTGATTATAGAAAAAACAACGGTAATTTTATTGATTTTTGTGGCCCTATTTCAAATAGCTGTTTTTATAACTGTTATCTTCTATAAACACACAAAGCAGTTATTACTGTGTACTTACCTCTCCTGATGAGAGGACACTGCTTACACACAACAAGAATCTTGGCACTCATATTCTTGCCAGCTTGCTGGATTGCTAAATTTCCCTCCTTATATACATTAATGATGGATATTGTTGCATGCAGACTGCCAGCCCGTGTTACTGCTGCGATTACAGTTCCAGTTATTACTAGAAGACATTTGATATATTTGGTACATTTTTATTAGTTTTAGACATAAATTTTGAGGCATCATAAAAACTTATTAAGTGTATTAGTCCCTAATAAGGAAACAAACAGTACTGGGAACAGTTACTAAAAATATAGGCATCACTGCTAATAATTAACTCACTACTGTCAAATTTTAGTGACACCAAATATGAAATTGTTCTACAACGTGTCAGTCTCTTGCAAGCCCAGTTCTTTGATTTCAGTTAAACAGTACAATTTGATACTACTTTTAATGAGTCATTTTCAAATAGTGGAGAAGTTGAATTGAAACTCTTCTAGCCAAAATCTGAATTTCCAGCTCTCCGACACTCCCAGATGAGTAGCAGGAATAGTAAATGTCCTAAGAACTAGATTTTGATCTGAAGCCTGATGCAAACTTGCTTATTTCAGCAGAATGTAGTTACAGATTAGACCATCATATCTCCCAAAGACCTATCAGTATGAAAATTAAGATAATTTTTTTTCCCTAGGATGACTTAATTAAGTAGTAAGCTATCTTTATTTATCAAAAGGAAATGGTAATTGGTATTAACAATTTGGTTTCTTCTCAGGTCATCTTTTTAAATCAGATATTCTATCCTTGGATAAACCAGATCTTCAATTAATAAGTATCTACAGTCAGATTTATTTTACAAAACTGCATAATCCACATTTTGGGATTTTGTAAATTTGTACATTATGTTCCTTTAATGCAGAGCTTTTAATTAAATACAATGTTCCAGTTCAATCAAGAGAGAACTGTGGTTGTTAAAGTGCTGGATATTGCAGCTGTATTTCTAGAAACAATAAAATGAAATACATGATGAAAGAAAAATAGTTACCATTTTCTAAAATCACAAAGTCTGCAAATAAACTTAGAATAAATCATAGTCTACGAACAACACACTCCCTATTCTTACCTTAGGATTTGCTTGCATTCACAGTAGCATATAAAATATTTTTACTCTCACTCCTGTCATGGAAAAGACTGAAAAATGCCAAGTATTTGACAGAAGGTGGGAAAGAAGAATGTGATTTATTACTGTGATGCTAGAGTAAAAAAACAAGCTTTATACATTATCATTTACCATGAGCCACAATAGCTGAGGTGTGATCAGTAGGAGTTAGGGTTTGGGTTTTTTCCCTGCCTGTTTTTCTTGTGTTGGACCAGCCTGTGGTTGCAGATTGAAAGAGGCTGGTGGCCAGGGGTGGGGAGGGGCTGCCCTGACTCCATCCTCAGGGGACAGCCACAGCCCTCCACTGCTGCTCGGCCACCAGCAGGCAAATCTGCCCTTGTATCCCTCAGATTTCCTCAAATCTCATGAGTTTAGCAGTGCAGCAAGAGAGAGTCAGCTTAAAACGAAAAAAGGATGGTGGCAGGGAGTCTTCCCATCACACTGCCAGGCATGCTATGGGGATTAAAAAAGATTGCAGTATTAATATGGGAAAATACCCTGACACATAACTGAACAGATCAGCAGTGACAATGCCATCCTAATACACAGCAGACACCGTTTTTCCTGATTGATTTATGCCTGTGTACAGATAGCAATGCTTGTAAGCTTCCATCCCTTCTAATTTCTTTTCAAAGTATTTTGGAAGTCTATACACTGAATTATGGAACAGTCAGCAGGTGCAGCATAACATGTACTGGCTGGTTACAGAAAATGGAGATGACAATATAGTAACTGAGTTGATAAATCCTGGGGTTGTCTTGCATTGTCATTTACTTTTCAGATTGAGAAAGTATGTTTGGCTCAGATATCTGTGGAGTGCCTATTTCCTAATACCTCCAAGAATGTACTGAGTGAAACACAGATAGTAATGTCAGATACATACACAAGGTGGTGTAAAAATAAAGCCTATATATTAATGGTAACTCAGAACTACATCTGTTAAAATTTCCTGGAGTCTAAAAACACAGTAGAGAATGAGTAATTAAAAAGAAACTTTGCTTCCTTACCAAAGTTGCTTGAACAATAATTGCTTTCCAGAGTCCCACTCCTTTTGCACTTCTGCTGGCACAGGGCAGCTGTAGGTTTCACAACTTTTTGAAAAGCAAAAATTAAATTGATATTGAAATGAAGCATTTGATACAAATGCAAAGCACAATGTTCAAAAAAGACAAGAAGAAAGATGAATAATCCTGGTGTATACATGAACTAGACCTGGCATTTCAGGGGAGGAGCACCACAGTAACAATATTCCTTTTCATTGCTGTCACCTCCATTCATCATCTTTTCAGGTGTCTCAGCTGTGTCTGTTCTAGTGGCCTGAGAGAATGGGATGTTACACAAGATTTCCGTGGCAGCTCAAATCTGTCACTGCTGTTGCCATACAGCCCTGGTAGAACATCTGAAGTATCACAACATGATATTACAGTAACACTTCCAAGGGAGGGGGTGGCCTTTGTTTGGAAATTACCCTACTGTGAGGAAAGGGATCAGAGTTCAAATTCCTGACCTTTTTTTCCCAAATTTCTCACATAGCTTCATGTCAGGTTGTGCCGCATAGTTTTTCTCATGACATTTTGAAACACAGTGTTTGAAGTATATATTTAACATTAGGGACTGACTTTCTGAAATTGAATGCTTTGTTTATAAACTGAATACGCTTGGCATTTTTTCCTGCTTGGGTGGATGTTCCTAGTGTCTGTACATCATTCCATGTAACATGCTGGGATGCAGTACTTTAAGGCTTTTTTGTCCTTTTCAAATTTGTTTGGAATTAGTCAGTGACATATGTATTGGAAACAAGGAGGTGACACTGACAGATTAAAAAAAAAAACCCACAAATCCCTACATAGCTTTAATTTCCAAGAAAAATTAGTTATGACAAATATCATTGCATTTTTTTACTTTAGAATGGAGCATTTTACAACAGTTTTATTCAGCCAATATTTTTTGAAAAATAACTTCTGACTGATTTGCAATCAGTAATTCATACTTTTATACTTGTACTTCTTCTTAATTGAATAATTTTCCAAGTTTCTAAGAATGAACTAAATTATATTAAAATTACTTTGTCTTTAGTGCAATGGCCATGACTGTTAGAAGATCTGCACTGCTCATTGTTTTGCCTTTCAAATCCAAAGTTTAAAGATTTGGCTTCATATTTTTTTATTTATTTTGGGTTGGTTTGTTCCTTTTTTTTTTCTCTAGTTGTCTTGGTATTTGAGTCTTTAGAAAGTTAAATGCCTCCCACAAGGAAAAGTGTTTTAAAGAACAAGTTACTATGTCAATAGTACAAGTCTGGCAAGTGCTTCCTATCTCAATGCTACACATAGCACACCAAAAATTAAGAACTTAATGTTCCTTAAGTCTTTCAAGTTAGTGTCCATAGTAGGAGGGTAGGAAATCCAGCAGGGAGATGAGTCCCAGGTGCATGCCAGTTGCCAAAAAATTTATTGAGGTGCTCTGATTATTCTAAATTTAAAACTGGGATTATGCGTTACAAAATATTCTTGTTTGGTCCTTTCAGGGCACATTTTTTCCCTTTTTTTTTAGTTTAATAACTTTTGTGTGGTGACCAGCTTAGCTGTGATTTGTCAGCAGAGGCTGTCCATTGTTTGTAAGGTACTTTAGCAAAACATGAACTGGAGAAGAACTGAAATGTTTAGCTGCCTACCACTTTACACGAAGTCACACTGACAGGAAATGCATTACTTGATCCAATGATGTAAGGCAGTCAAATACCTCACCATAGGTATTGGATTAATCTTCATTACTTTTACAAATGTATTTATAGCATTTATTTATTTCTGCAGGTATTAATATTTTTATGTGACATAAGGACTGATGTAATTCTTGAAAGAGTCTACTAAAGTTTAATATTTTATTCATGCCTGGAGTTCTGTGCAAGTTTAAACAGATTTGATTTGCAAGATAATAAGCTGATTCTCTTTGAACTGGACACTTCTGAATGCAAATGATTGCTCAGAAATGTAACTAAACTGCAGAGGTTTGGTTTGCTTTGGTTTGTTTTGAAGATCAGAAATGCCTACACTGTGCAAAAATGATCAGACCTTGAAAGGACTGCTTCTTTCTGTCTGCCTGACAAGTCTTTTGAACACCTTGCCTCTGTTGTCCTCCCTCAGATGAATCTGCATGTTTTTATTTTCTAACACTGATGTTGTTATGAATATTGATTTGGAGTTAATTGGTAAAGTTCACCTCTCTTGCCTGTGCAAAACCCTGAACACAGCACAGGGTTATTGACAGCCTGGATTACTTGAGACCAAATATTTGAACCAACAACATCATTAAAAAGTGCTTTAGCGTGAAGAAGAGCTGAATTATTAATTGTCAGAGTAAGAGTCACATCATTATGATTTCATTTTTATAATGTTTATTTTCATCTATTTTAAATACCTTCATTAGCAGTATTTAAGCACCACAGCTTCTTGGTTTCCTGCTGACTAGCCATTGCTGCCCTGACTTCTGATGCGTTTTAAGTACAAATCAGGTTATGTCTTGTAAAAACATCATAAATAATTCAGTTTTCTGCTATAATTGTATCTGAAATCTCTCACATTCAGGTCATAGAAATTCTAAGAATTCATCCCTTCAATATCTCAGTAATGAGGTATTTTTGGCAATACCTTCAGAGAATTCCAACTCTGATCTTTCATATATGCTGTCTATTCTGAAGTATAAAAGGAGACTTATTTTTAGTGGGACATATTTCTCTGTAAGTTCCAATCCCTGACTATTTTCAAATAAAAATTATTCTAGGAGAGTGTCATATTGACAGGGTGTTGATAGAACCTGAAGAGGGCTCAGGTGGCTTACATACCAATTTTGCTTGATCTTAATAAGTATATGAAGAAAAACTCAGTAAGTTTTTTACTTATCAACTTGTATAGAAGAAAGTGTTCCTTTAAATAAAAGTACTTCCCGAAATATTCATAACTTCTTATTCCAAAGAAATTAGCTTACCCATTCTTCTACGGAATGTACTAGTTAACTGTCCAAAACTGAGAAGAGACAGGAAAATTTTCTCAGGTGGAGTAAGTTACTTTACACCCATCTCTTGCCTGGATAGATTTCCTTTAATAATGTTAAGTTGATTCTCCCTTGAGTATATTATGGTACTCCCTTGAGTGTATTAATTTTAATTAATTCATTCAACATTTGAAATATCAACAAACCGTAAAACTTGAATTTTTAATATAATTTATATTTTCTATTTCTGTAACTCTCTCCTTGTCCTGGAATAATTGATTTTTATAGGAAATGAAATAAAGCCAGTAAGACTTACTTGAGGTAGCAGGCACTGTTGTGGTTGTAGGCGGGACTGTAGTTGTGGGTAATTTTTTTGGTCTAAATTTATAATGGCCAATAAAACCATCAGCTGTTAAGCTTAAATCAGATAAAAACTGAACAAGCAACTCATTTTTCTCAGACAGAATAGGCCTAAAATAGAAAAACAGAATAAAATATCCATTCTTTTACATGTCAAAGCCAAAAAGAATTAATAACATTCTTTAAAAATAAAAAAGTACTCCAGACTAATACTGACAAATACGTGGTTCTTTGCTGGCATGTCACACATTGGGGTTTAGATGACAAAACTCATTTTCATGAATCACCTAAAACTCTGATTCCTGAAGTGTATGTCAATGTGAGTATTGTTCAGTTCTTCTGTGTGACTTCATTGCAAACTTCAGTTCCATGAAATGGGTCAGATCAGGAAAGGGGGAAAACACACTGAAGAAATCCTCAGTACACAGGGGAAGTAAGTAAATGGGTTTTTTAAAAATTTGGTTTTGTTTAATGCAAAAGAAATTGCACAATTGGAAAGGCTATGAAATTTCATGAAGTATTGGATTCTGCAACTCTTCAACAAAACCACCAAAAATAAATTGGTTTGGGTTATTATTTCTGTGGGCTCACTTTTTGTCAATGATTGGATATTGATTACCAAGGATTTCTTCAAAACACTTAATGAGGTCGTTGAAGTAAAAACTTGTCATTGTTTCCCATTTTTTGGGCAGATTTTCGGAAATCGTTTTACTCTGATGGCCGGGTCTGACATAACCAAAAGTAAGGGACTGGTTAACTGGAATTCTCTGGATTTACAGCAGCCATGGTGGTTGTCCTGATTAGAATTTCCTTGCTGCAGTATTTACACAGCCTGTGGATGTAGGAGGGCACTGATTATCAGCTGCCAAGAGCTTTGTTCTGCTTCCTGAACACCTGAATTGCAAGGCCAAATCTGGAAAATCTGACCCAGTCTGTGTATCCTGTCTTTTTTAAAGGGGATGAGAGGAAAATGAGTCAGATAAAGTGCGGAATGAGCCAAGGAGGTAGAAAGCTCAGCTGGAACCTTGTTTAGTGTCATAATCAAAACATACATGTTATGTTAATGTTCAGCTACCAATACTATTGGTGCTACACCAGTATCAAGAGCATTGGGATTAGCATTGGTGTTGTTGGACAGTGGTTTAGTGAGGCTCGTGGGACAAGAGAGAACATGAGTTGGAGCCAGGGTTAGTCATGGAGACAGAGAGAGAGAATAGAAAACCTAGAGAGAGACAAGGTACTAAGCAATTTCTAGATGTTCAGTTGGAGGCAGAAAATGCCACGTTTAATTTTAAAATTAAAATATTTTAGAAGCCTAGTGCAGACCTGTTAGCAAAATGACACATAGTGGCAGTGAAGCTCACAGTTAAAGGAAGTTACTTACGCTGGTGGACTGTCTCCACAGTACTTCCCAATTCTTTTAGCATCATTGATTTCCCCACCATTAAACACTGCAACATAGTCATATCTGCAGTAGTTGTCTCTTTCCACATCAAACTTTTCGAACTTTAACTCTATTAGCTACAGGGAAAATGGAAATAACTCATTAAGGTTTTGACATGCAGAATTTATTAATACTTCTTGTAGTAAGTGACATCTTCATATGAAGAACTATTTGATTTTTTGTTCTATAAAGGAAAATTCCTTCATCCACTTAATTGTAAAGCATTTTAATCCACGTGACCTCTCCAACTAATAGTTCAGCATATGACTCTAATATTCTGTAAAACATTTTCTTCTCAAATGTATGCAAGTAATTTCAGATAAAGTTATTTTTATGACTGAATGGTAGTAGGTGTTAGGTGTTACAATGCTCTTAAAATAACTGCAGCAAGTGTAAATGACAGAAAAGGGGCTTTTAATGTCATTGCATCATTCAAGATACGCTAAAGAAAAATCAAAGGCAAAGCTGAGTTGCCAATGCTGTATATACTTGACACAGAATTAAAAACATTAGAAATTAAAATGTTGATAGGAAGAAAATTAGCAAACAGTAAGACTAAAACCAAGAGAGAGTCAGTACTTTAAAGAATCGTGTTTCCATGTTGGATTTCTGTAATTGTTGAGGCTTTACAAGTCATAAATGTGAACTAGCATAACTCTGGTATTGCCAGTACTTCTGCTATTATTTCCAACAACTTTTATTTATGGAATTTTCTACTTAAGGAAGAAAAACAGTGTACACAAAACCAGAAATGGAATCTAATACTCTGAAATGAAGTCCTGTAGAATGACTGTCAGTCATTTGTGGCAAGGAAGGGAAACACAACCTGACTGCTGCATGGAAACAGGTAATACATGCATTTAGGTTGCTTCTTTAGATGAAGCACAACAGTATTTAAATCACCTTCCCATAAATAGCAAAAATAAGGCCTGAATTATGACACTAATTTGTGCTGATTGTAGATCAATCTTTTTAAAGGTCTGATTCAAACAAAGATGATATTAAATCTTCTAAGACTGTGAAGAAAAAGAAGTAATTTGTACATGGCATATACTTTATTTGATTTACCAACATAGTAGAAGTTATCTTGTTCTACATTCATAGCAATGATAGCCTGTTATCACCTGATGTCTTAGTTTTGCTTGGATATAGTTTTGCACTATTAAGATGTTTAAGGCATAATTTTGTTTCTCATGAAGTATGAGTAACCTTGAGGAACCTAATTTCAGAGATGACTAACAGGCTTGTTTCAAAACCCACAGTATCATGACGAAAAAATATACTTTAAATGGAATATCCATCTGAATAACAGGCTTGTGATCAAAAAAGATGGTATAGAAAGAAGTCATGCAACTGGGAATAGAAATGCTAAATTTTTCCATAGCAGGCAAAACAGCAGGCCATAATATTTACTTTACTTTCGTTCAATAAGTGCACATTGCACTAATAAGTATTTCATGGTAGAATAGAAGCTCTTCATGATCAGGAGAAGCTCCTTCATCTTCTTTAATAAATGAAATAATTATTGGTTTGTATTTGAAGCAACAAAACAAGAGTGCTTTGTTTTATTGCTCATGTGCTTATGAAAGGGAAATAGAGACAATGGCACCTAAATTCTGGCAAATGGAAGACTGGGGAGCTTTTTATGTGCACTTGAAGAGAGATGCTTATTCACTACTTCATGGAAAATGGCTTCTGTCACTGTCAAAATTCTGCCTTTTTTCTATGCAAACAACCACTGTTGCAGTACATGAATAATATATATTTGGAAACAGGTAGATTTATGGAATAGAATCATCAAAAGGCACAGGATATAATGCCCTTATTTTTATGCTGATACAGCCTTTCTTAAACCTTCTCTATGAGCTTAGGGAAAGTTCTTAGGCTTATCTAGAGATATTTGGGAAGAACCAAAGTAATCTGCAGTTTACAGATACGGGTTTAAAAATCACTGCCTATTTATAGGATTGTTAAGTTACCTGTATATAGCAAACAAGGAATGTGGATTAAAGAGGACTACAGGAAAGACTAAGCTGACATACTGCTTCAGTTCAAGGGAGGAACTGTCTTGGTAAATGGAGACGTAGGAAAGATCAGAAGAATATATTTATCTGGGACAGCTTTTTTTATTTCAAGGATTAGGCATGAGCAGAAGATGAAGAGGAAAGTCATCTTTATACGTAAATGAATTTTAAAAGCTGATGTGGCAAGAAAAGCAATCTACCTCACATGCTTGTCAACGAAAACATTCAATCATTGTAGACCTCCTGCTAAGATACAGAGCAGATGGCTCAGCAGCAACCAGAAAATGCACAGCTAGGAGTGAGATTTGCCCTACAGTGTCAGGAACACACATGTGTTTACCACACGTGGCACAAGAGCCCTCTCAGTCTGCTGTCACATCTCCTCGGGTCTTAATGAAGTGGTAACATACGCTCTCATGGCATCTGGCTAATTAAGCAAGCATGCTATGTGATGGAGTTTTCAAAATACGAAATAAAACAAACTGCTTTAATAAATTCAATCAGCTCTGCCTTGGCACCTCAATAATAAACTGCAGCAACGACAAAAATGCTCAAACCTTGTTAGGCTTAAACGTAGCATTGATCATCATCATGTTTGGTGCTGAGATGATCACCTGCCCTAACTTAATTTGCACGGTATTTTTGGAATCAACAAAATAATCTTTAAACCCCGCTGGTTTAAAAGCCTCACCAGCAGAGATGCTTTGATGGGTTTCATTTCGGGGAGTGTAGCAGTGCATGGCCCTGCTCAGGAGTCACCGCGGCGAGACAGGCGAGGGATGGCTGGAGCAGGGCTGTGCCTGTCCCTGCCCGGCCCGGCCATTGTGCCAGCCAGGTGCCACCGCAGTGTCCCGGACAGCGTGGGCCGCTCTGAGGTGCTGTTCCTGGCAGCTGAGCTGTGCCGGCAGGGCAATGGCAGCGCCTTACCTGGTTCTTCGGAGCCACGATGTGCCAGGAGCAGGTGACTCCCGCGGGATAGTCCCGCTCCGGCCAGTTGGGCGTGTGGAAGGATCCCGATGGCTTCTCCAGCCGTCCCCCGCAGTACTGGTCCCCTGCAAGGCAGCACAGCGGGGCCCTCAGCACGGAGGGGAGCGGGAGCCGGGGCCGCCCCTCAGGGGCCGCGGGTCCTCGCTGAGGGAGCCCGGCCGCCTGTGCCACGGCCCCACCGCAGACACGGCCCGGCCCTCTGCCTCAGCCGGGGGCACCTCTGGGCAAACACAGTTAATAAAGGGCAGCAAAAGAGAGAGAAGCATTCCTGCAAACACTGGGGCTGGAGGAGCCCATCCCTGCTGCCCATGGGGCCGTGATGGTGGGGCTGACAGGCATTCCCAAAGGAACTCCAGCCTGTGAGTCTTCTTGATGGACAGGGGTCTGTTTCTTCCAAATCTCCTGCCCTCAGTTCCAAATTTAAAACTTCATCAGGTATGTAATCCTCATTTGCAATATTATTATGCACCTTCTAATTAAATTAACTATATCCGGTCACAGTCATTTAACATATTTTTCAAGAAGCTGTCGATACAAGGTTACAACTGGAAGGCCTGACAAATTACTAATGACCTGCACTGCCTCTGCCCAACAACCTGTCTGGTCTGGTATCATACCAATAGCAAAAGCTTGGAGTAAAAGTCACTAACTAGGGCATTACCACCTCCCTGTGACCTCGCAGCCTCTCACTGGTGACACTCTTCCCAAGCACCAGGCAATGCCTTTATGTTTAGTAATACCTGATGAATTTTGCTTTGATATGTTTTGTAAGTGTTTTTAAACCAGGGTAGAAACAGACAATCCACAATATCCCCAGGCACAGCATTCTACCGCTTCACAGGTCACAGAGAAAAATCACCCTCTCATTTCCTTTGCAGCCACTTGCTCATCTGGGTTTTATATCCAAAGAGACAGACTGTGGCCCCCAGTCACTTTCTCCACACCAGTCATGATTTTAAAGCCCTCTCTCTACAGTTCCTTGGACTTTCTCTTTTCCAGCATGAAGAAGTTCATGCTGTGCAGTTGATCTTGGTCTATGTGATGTTCTTCCAACTCTATCATATTTGTTGTCTCTGATTCCTTCTGATAATTTTATCATATTCAGTTCTGAGATGGGAACATCAGAAAGACACACTTTATTCAAGATGTATATGCATTATGGATTTATATGATGGTGTAATTTTATGTTATTATTTGGTCTTTATTTTCTTTTCTAAAAATTGTTAAGTTTGTTTCTTTTCTGATACCTATTAAGCACTGGATTGATGCTTAACTACTGTTTTCATAAATTATCTATTTTAAACCTAACATCTAATCCCAAAACAGTAACAGTCAATTCAGAACCTGCTGTACTGTACACAAAGTAAGGGTGTTTTCCCCTTATGTGCAACATTTATCTGTACTGAATTTCTGCTGCCCTTTTAATGACTAGCTATTACCAGTTTACTACTAGGTACAGTTCTTCCACTATTCTTAGACTTGTCCGCCTTTCTCTTTACTACTTGATGAACTAAGATGGCTAAACAGTCACACTTCGCTATTTACTAAGCAAGGTAATTAATAAATATATTGAATAGCACAATTAATATGTCTGGCACCACATCTTTTTAAGCATTAATGTGGCTCTGCACAGAGCTTAGTTATATTTGTCTTCAGCACATATATAATGGTTAATTACCTCTTTCATGTGGTTCTGCTGCAGAAAACTTTGCAATGAACCCACTTCCAGCAGTATTAGCATCTGAAGTCATCTGCACCAACATTTTATTGCTGCTGGATACCAGGGCCCCTGGTTTCACAGTACCACAGAAGCGGCCGATGCGCTGTCCATTGGCGTGGCCATTGTAGATATCCACAAAATCATATCGGCACAGATTGTCGCTCTCCAGGTCTAAATATCGAAATGAAAGAACCACCACTTTTCCCTCTGGGACCTGCAGAGAGAGGGAAGGAGGGAGAGATGCATCTGGAAGTGTGACATCATATCTATTGGATCCCACTGTTTGTGTGACTGTTTTCATACCCTTCACTCCCTGTCAGGTGAGCTCTTTTTGTCAACTATATTCCAGGCAAAGCAGTTTTTAAAGTAACTTGGACCCTTGGGCCAATCCTAAATACAAAGCTGTGGCCATCTATTGCCATAATCTTATTTCTGATCCAAAGTATCCTCTAGACAGGCTCATGGAGTTAATTATAAACCAGTTCAGCTTGGTGTGTTTTTCTTATTTTCTGCTGAAAGTGTAGAATCAGCCATGCAGCTCCCTGTCACCAAGTAAGGTGAGGAGGATGAGATTAATACGAAAAATATATGGAACAAGCGATTTACCATTTTAACCAAACGAAATGGCCTCTCTTTCTGATTTGTGTTACCAAGTTTCATAGTTTGAAAGATTTTTTTTTAATTTAATGAAATGCATATTACATTCATAAATAAAATTGGAAACTTTATGGCTAGCACTGTACAACCTTAATATTTAGTTACTGGAGTGGCTGCAATGAAAGAATTATATTTGGAAAGACAATGTAAAACTATAAACAGAGAATTCAAAAGAACCATTACTGGGTGTCCTCAATATAGAAGAGTGTTTTGTTTTCTGAAACATCTAAGAAAACATAAGACAGGGCAAATCTTCTTACATGTCTGTATCTGTGGACATTGCAAAAGAGACGAGAGTATGGAGAAGGATGTAAATGAAGCCAACATAATAGTTTACAAGGAGGAAAACATTTTCTGGGATACAGTTACAAGCTTTTAAGAGAAAAAGCAGCATACTGAAAAGTGAAAACTATTCCAATAAAGCACTTAATGCTGTGTAACAGAACCGTTAAGAAGGGAAACAGTATTTTAAAGTATAGAGAGACCCTAGACAAGCAAGTGTAATTATGTGCATTCAATCCATATCATGGTAGAGTGGTTAGCTATTAAAATAATTGCAGCTATTCTGCTCTACTGAGACACTACTATAATTTTCTGCTTTAAACACACACTTAATATATCTGCACTAAGTTCATATTTAAGCCATGTTATTTAAGAGTTCATGAATTTTTTTCATTCCTTAACAGTGACTCATTTTAAAACACTGAAATAAACTAAAACTAAACTGTTCCTATATGAAATTATCAAACTGTTTTAACATTGAGTCTCAACAGTTAAAAATTGCTTGTCAAGTATAGATGGAAGTGCTATAAATGGAAGTGACTGCTTAACCCACAGAAGATACTGATAGAGGCAGCAGCTCTAGACGTACTGAAAATGGTGCTGTAGGTGTGTTCAGGTTACTCATTCATGTGGCTGCTGTTTGATACTGATGCTGCAGCAGGACAGACTCCTCTTTGAACTGTTCTCAGCTGCCCAGGGTCCATGTGCACACTGCCTGACCAGCTCCACTGCAGTTCCCGCTGCTGGCTTCAGAGTATTTTCCTTTTAAGTTCAAAGTTCTCTCAAAATTAAATTCAGGTCCCCTGTGCTGATGCACATCGCTTCTACTACACCAAAACCATAACTCACCTAATCTTGAATTTATTCTTTGAATCACTGCTCTCATATCTAAATCTCTTACTGCATTCACTTGTCTTCTGGTCTGAATCACTAAAGAGCATTAGGGCATTGTCATTTTAACAGAATATGAGCTAAAATGGATTTGGTATTCCTGTTTTAGTTGTCAGAATAATCCTTGCTCACGTTCAGCTGTATTTGGGAAGGTAAGTCATTTAGAGAAATGTGGCAGGCTCTTAATTAAAGTCACTACTTACTGCTATTATTTTATTTTAAAAATATACTTGCTTATTAAAATATTTGTCATTCACAAAAATAACAGATTTGTTCCAGTATGTTAAATCAGTTAAATTTTTGTGGTCTGAGTAGATGACAATCAGAAGTGCAGAGAATGGTGGTTCCACATTCTGGCAGCAGCTGTTCCAGCTTGCAGCTACTCCCAAGAAATCTTGTGATAAATACAGGCATCTTTGCAAAACTGTACTTTTCTTTGATTTCTACCATTTTGCTTTTTTAAATGTTGAAAACTAATGTGCTAAAATATGCCAATTATTATCCTAGGACATTTAAAATATTGTTCCATGAGAAACACAGGGGAGCAAGCAAAGGCCAGCGTGACTCAGTGTTGTTTACTTTGAGCCACATCTGAGCCTGATGCACTAAGAAGATGGGATACCTCAGAGGAAGAACTGGAAGGAATTCAGCTCTTAAAAGAAAAGGAAAAAAACAGACAGAGGGAGGAGTCAAAGGAAGAATGATGTGATGCTTCCTCTGCAGGGTGTGCCTTATTTTTGTTTTATCCATCCAGCTGGTATCTTTCAACAACAGAGGCACTTCATCCTCTGCCTCTCCTTGTCACAAAGAGGGCAACTGACCCATACTCACTCTCTGCTTCCCTTCTTATTTTAACTCTATGAACTTCTTTAGGTTCAAAAATTATGATGCTAAACTCATGCAAAGGATGCCTTACTCCTACTGAAGGCTAGAGGAATTTTTAGATGGAGTTTTTGTAGTGCATAATTCCCTAAAATCATCTGTGTAGATTACTAAGCTCTTCAAAAGGGCATGATTATTCCATATATACAACACACCTCAAACTAAGGTCCTTAGATTGTTTTCGGTTATCATTCATTGCAGATATTTCATATAATGTTAATCAGAGTTCAGTTACCTTTAAAATAGTGAAGCTGTTTTTCTGTTCTTGTTCTGACTGAATACAAAGCCCTCTTCATCAAAATTACATGGTTTAGATTATTTACTTTGAAAATAATCTTTTTGGGGGAGGGAACCCCTTAAATGCCAACTTTCATAAATATATTTTGTTTAACTTGTAAACCTGTATTGGGTTGAATATATTTTGATATATGTTTAATACCAAAATGCTGATGGTATGTTTTGCTATAGCAGTCTCAGGTAGAGTTGAAAAATACATCAGCTACCTGCAAGCCAAATGTATTATTTCTCCATAATGAGAGTGAATGTGGAAGCTTTTTGGATTTACATCCTGGGAAGAATGATGATTTCTGCCTAGCTGCCTGTTCTCTATCTCCAATTTTAAAAATTTGTATTAGCTTGCTCTTCCTGACAAGGGCACTAGATTCTGTTCATCTTCTTTTCTGGCAATACAACCATGTGTAAAGGTCTGTTCTCTACTGGAAGGGCAGTTTTACAGTGATATAGGAAAATGAATGCTTAGAACATAAAAAAAATTATTTAAAATATTCTGCTCCCTCAGGGCAGATTCCCAACTGTCCTGATAAGTAAATTTTTCAAATGTTGCTTATTGTCAGCAGACCTGCTGGAATGCAGCTCCTGAACCTATAAAAATATCACCTTACATAACTCTGACAGTTTTCAGTATTATTGTTGCACATAAAGTTGCTGGAATTTTATGGGAACTAAGCAGTCTGCCAGAAAAACGCAGGACAGCAGTCCAGATTCTTGGACTGTGTGACACATTTATATGAGGTGATGGCCAAGAAGGATTACAGAGTATTAAAAGTGTATATGGCATGTTTTAGATAAAGCTATATACATTACTATAGGAAAGGAAATAGCTCTACAAATGACTTCTTAGCAAAGCCAGTGAAAAGCTGCTGGATAGTCTGCCAAGGTTGTAACAGAACCACAAGCATGTGCTGAACACTTCTTAGAGCTCTTGGAATAGAGAAGCTGTTTTCTTTAGCCAGCTGAAAAAGTCCCAGTCTCTTGAAATAACAGAACCATAATTGAGTTAGAGAGACTGTTCCAGCTTTAGCAAACCAGTTGAAAAGATTTCAGATGATACCTGAATGCTACATTGCCTTATCTGTATTACCTGTAATGTTTTCTAAATCTATTTTCCTCTAAAGAGTCAATTAGTTCGCATACTGCCTCTCTTTGCAGTTGTAGTGCAGATTATGAGATCCTGTAGTTGAGAAAACAACAGCTTCGTGCTTCTCATGACACAGACACAAAGCGAATCAACATCTCTTTCAGCCGTTGCAGTCTTTGCAGACTTGTCAGATCCTGCATTAGCAGAGTGTTTTCAGGAAGGTGTTCACAGCCCTTGGCTAAAACAGACAGGCAGAAAGTCTTAGTCACTTTCTAAGACCAGATGCTAAATGAGGAAGACGAACAGTAACTACAGAGTATTTCTTCATGGCAGCGTAACTGGCTTTCTTACTTGGGTGCTATTGCAAGCTATTCTGAGCCTCAGCAGTATTTGGTGAAAGAATTTTGTTGTTTAAATTCAGGCTAACCAGACCCTTGAGTGTACCACTGTGCCGCAGTTTGGTAAACCATCATCTTTTTAAAGAGAGTACAGGCTTAGTCTTGCAAGTTTAGTAGTCCTTGGCTTCCCTACAATCCAAAAGACACAGAGTGTTCTACAGCTGATGGGGGAAAAGAAATCGGCTTGGTTTAGTGAGCAACATTGTTTAATACAACAGGGGTTAAATGAGGTGAGGGCACAGGCAAGCCTGGACTACTCCAGTTGAGCAGCCCTTCTCTGGCTTTCAGCAAATTATAGAGGACAAGTAGGATGCAGCCAATGGCAGCACAGCAGAAAACTGGGAGTCGGGGTGATTATGAAATTACAGAAGCCACTGAGTTCCCCCCATTGTCAAGAAAGCTCACATGCAGACTACAACTCTGCTACAGCTTTGTAGTAATGCTTCTCACCATGCCCAGGCTCACCTGGATGCTGGCATCTTGTTAGCAACAGCCACATAAAGTCTGCAATGAAACCACTCTGTATGGATGTTCTAAGTACAATCATTTGTTCTCTTCTCCCTCTACTCCCCATATATGAAGGGCAGATACATGGCATGATTCAGTAATTGCTTCTTTAGTGCTGCCTCCATTTGTTATCTAAGTTTTTTAATGGTAAAAACTTAATGCTGTTATAAGTAAAATTACTATTTCCCTCCAGATTCAATTTTGAACTTTTGAAAATCTAATACTGAGTCATATTGGTAAACTAACTTTGTATGTTTTTCCCTTTAAGGCATGTGGGTATGATTGCAAATGCAATTTGCATCTGCTCTTCAGGTTGTAAGGTGGGCCATGCTGATTGCTGTCCCCTTAGCCCCTCGATAGCAAGGAAGCAAGTTTGTGGGCAAACACCGTGTTTCACATCCTCTTCTAGATGAGGTCAGACATGGATCAGAGGTAACTCTAACCAGGCCCCAATAATAACGCAACAGAAAGGTGCAGAAAGCAGCTCTGCAGCTTCACTGGGATCTTTCAGATAAAACGATTAAAATCACATCACTCATTTGGTACGAGGGTTGTTTTAAACTGAACATTGTAAACAGATCAATGTCTCCTGCTTTGCGTCAGCATCTCTATAGTAGCAGGAAACAATTATCCTATGACATCCTATTCTCCTGCCAACATCTAGCCTGTGATGCAGTCTTTGAACTGAAGTTGTCTTTAGTGATCCTGTCAACACGCAGACTAACTTATTTTTTTATGTCTTCTTATTTTTTCTGTAGGCCCAAATGTCAGAAGAGTTCTTGGTGAAAATTGCCTAAAAAAGAAAGGAAATTTGGTGGGCAGTTTCAGAGGGTTTCATTTGTGCAGATGTGAGGAAAAGTAATCATTCACTCACATTCCTTTCTTTGAGTCTGTGGATAAGGACATCCAGAATAGGAGTATTTAGTCCTAGTTGTTTCATGAAATCTGTTGTCCATGAATATGATATCTCTGCCCTACAGTCTCATTTCAGCATTAAAATATCAATTGTACCACATGGTTCCATTTCACATAGTCATTTATAAACGTAACAACACCTCCCTACTGCTGTCAGCCTGCTGTATGACAGACTCCAGATGTCCTGGCTGGCAGAACACTGCTAGCAGCACACTTCAAGGAAACCTGCCTGAATTTTTTTGCATTTGATTGAAACTTTTTATATGTCTTCTTGCCAAGAAATTTTGCTCTTCATGACCTCCATCTCAAACCTTTTCTTTGACAGGACTCACTATTGCTTTCTGCAGTGATAGAAGGGGAGATGGTTGCTTGTAAGTGGGTTATTTAAAAACAGTTAGAGGTGCATCAGGGAAGTCAATGAAAATTTGCTTCTGACATGAGGCAAGGCCAGTTCTGTTTCAGCCACTATTATCTTGTTACATCAACCTTAAAAAGCTCCGGATAGTTGAACTACTTGGAGTTACTACTGAGTTCATTATTTTACATATGTTACCCTATGTTAAACACAGTTTAACAACAAATAGATGATCATTGTCTTCAGCACTGATTTTGTAGTATTAAAAATTCTTACTGTGATTTTCCAAGTACATTTGCTGTTTGGTGGATAGACGCCAGGAAATCCTTCACTCCCAATAAACCCTGACTCTCCCGATACAACTCCTCCACATGCAAATGTAGGCCTAAGAATAATAGGAATAAATAGTATTTAATTTTTATATATATTTCATTTATTCTTTGTATAAGAGGCACAAATTGTCTCAACAGATACTTAATACTTAAATAGTTAAGTATTTAATACTTAATACTTAAATACTTAATACTTAAATACTTAATTCTTAAATACTTAAAACCATTGCTACCATGAAACATATTTAATTATTTGCATAAAATCACTGTTGACATAGAATGTGCAATTTAATGTGCAAACTTAGGTGTAGAAAAAATTAATTACTTGGGCTGTAATTCTGGGTTGGCACAGACTGTTATAATACCTCCCTCCTTTCTTACTTCCTAAGAGCAGTGGTGTGCCAGTGTGATACATCATTGCAAATTGCTATTATAATGAAAAAATAATTATTAAAAAGTCATTAGCAATGACTTTTTTATAGTACATATAATAGTAGCTAAAATAGCACCGATGTAGAAGTAACTTCTCATTCCCTTCTATGCTTTGAATTTATATGTTTTAATTAAGGAAGTCTCTGGTACTATTTTGTACCTCAGTAGCACAACACACGGCGTGCTGAGCCCCGTGGCCCAGCTGTGCTCGGGGCTCAGCCCAGGTGAGCTCAGGTGCTGCTGCCGGCTCCGGACACGCTGCACGGAGCCCTGGAAAACCTGTGTGGAACCAAGGCTACTGCGGAGGACTCTAGGGTGAGCAAATGCCCTGCCGAGCTTTAGACAGCGGGACGCCACAACGTGTTATACCGCTGTGTGAGAGAGGTTACAGGTTTCACGGCACCGGGCTGCTCCGCGGAGTCCCGGGCTGCGCGGGAAACGCTCCTGTCTGGATGCAGTCACGGGCACTGAAACACCCGCGCATCCCTCGGAGTCACGGTGGGAACGCGGCTGCGGGGGACGGAGGGAGGGGAGGGGGCGCGGTACCTGTANTCCGCGTCCCCGCCCCGAGCCCGCACCCCCCGCGACGCCCCGCTGCCGTCCTCAGGTGGCACAGTGCGAGTGTTTGTCCCGGGCATGAATGAACTCAGTGTTACCGGCTGTGCAATCGTCTGCAGCTCCGCCAGAGCTTGAAAAATAGTAATGCTGCTTTGAAATTTGTTCTTTATTTAAATTCTAAAGTAAACTTGAAATGCTTCATTTTGTTTACCAGTGGGTAATCCTGACCCATTTAGTAGCCTTTTTGCTCTGGCTGTGAAAGATACTCTTTAAAAGGTTGTGGCAGAGCACACAGTGATGAACTCAATACTTGGGTGTTTTACAGGATTTGGGCCAAATTTGTTTGACTGAGAAAAGAAATGAAAAATTAAATCAGTATTCTGATTTGATCAGTATTTTGAACACAGCATTCTTATTGAACGTGGCATTTAAAAAAACCCACATTTTTAGTGATATTGAACAACATACAGATTATCACATCAATAAGTGATAATTTATGTTCTGAGTATTGCTTTTAAAAGAGCCTCTTTCTCTTATTGTTTTTAAGTACTTCTTCCCACACATATGCCTCTTGCAGGAGAAGGATGTAAGTCTGTAGAAGTGTGCAGGCAGAGCCAATTGAACAAAGATTGGAGTACTAAACAGAAATTCTCCTGCACATAAGGCAGAATATAATCCTATTATCTTATTTTTAGTTCATTTATTAAGCACTTAACATTCCTATTCTTGCAAAATACAAAGAAGAGTGGTCCCACTACCAAGATTTTAAAGACGTGCTGTTGATTAGAAAGGATATTCTGAGGATTAAACAGAAAGTGGATGCTGCAGTTTAGCAGTTGTGATACCGGTACTCTGCTTTCCACAATGCTGGGTGAAGGAGGCAGTAGACTGACCTGGATCCATGCTTGCCAAATTTCCAAGAGGGTTTTTGTGGTAGAGGAGGTGCAGCTGCTGTTGGAATGTCCCGGACCTTGGGAGGCAGCCTGCAAGATGGCCGGCGAGTAAGGGGTACCAAGAGTGTTCCCTCTTTCAGAGGCACTGAAAGACAAGAAGCAGCAGAGGCTGGGGGGTGTGTGGGTTTTGCAGAGGCCTGGGTTTGTAGGAGTGCAGGTGTGTTGGCAGCCAGGTGAGAGGGCCTGGCCTGCAGACCTGAGGAGAGGCTGCCCCACATCCCCCCAGGGGGACTGGAGGAAGGAGCAGGACACATCTAGGCAAGGCTTGGTGGAGGATTGGGGCAGGCAGTTCACAAAAAGGAGGCTGTGGAAACAGAGATCTGAACTTTGTCAGAGCAGAGATTATGTTTGCAGCTGGGTTTTGAACTGATTTTAAGTGACATAAATGGGAAGTAATAAAGCTAAAAAGAAGATACTTACTTACACCATGACCAATGAATGCTGGTTAGCAGCCAGAAGTTGAACTGCTACTACTAGGTACAATGAGTGTAGTCATGAAGGTATAATAATGGTATAATATAATGATAATAAAAATTGCTAGTCCTGGAAGTCTATGTGTATGACAGAAAGTTGTGTAATCCTCGCAGCACAGATACATGAGTTCTTTGCTGCTCCTTTCTGTCAACGTTTTTTAGTCTAGAGAAGACCTCTATTTTATAAGAACATTTCATGCCTGATATCCACTGAAGAGCTGTGCTCCATGCAAAACCACCAACAAAGACTGTTAATTTCCATGGATTACATGTTGAAGGACTCCCTTTTATATATGGTTGCTGCAGACTTTTGCCTCATCTAAAGGTAGTTTTAAACTTCTGAACTGGTAACACCGTAACAGGTTCTGCATTGCCACCCAAGCATATCTACAGATCTGTGCAGCAACGGGGAAATTCAGGCCTGTTGAGCAAACTGAGGTGATGAACAGGCCGCTGGGAAAGCCCCCAGCCCGTGCACAGCCTGTGCAGCCAAGCTCCTGCACCTTTGCCAATTGGGAAAACAGCAGCATCACTCCCTGGCACTGCCTGTCTGGGAACACACCCTAAATGTGTGTTCCCTAAACACCCTAAATCTAGTGTGCTCGAGTACTTCTTTAGTGCCCCACTATTAAATAGATCATGAATACCACAAGTAGTAAATGACAGACTATAAACAAGGCACTCAAATTAAACTGCATTTACTAAATGTAAATGATATTGCTAGAGAGAAATCACCCACGAACTAACCCAGAGATGTCTGGCTGGTTTCCATCAATGGCTGCAGAAGGAACAGAAAAATAAAAGGCCACTAAGTAGTTACCCATAAATAAATGTGTTAGCATTGACATTAATCTTCAGCTAAATTATGGTCTGTTAGGAACACAGAAACAGGAGTGACCTTTCTTCTTCACCAAGTCCAGTCCTCTACTCTTGCAGGGAACCAAATCAAATAAACCCTTTCATATACTGATGATATTTCATTTTTGAAGTCAGGAAGCTCCTCAATCAGCATCTGTTAGAGTCCCTGTCTTTTTGGGATAAAAACATGGAATGCACAGTCAGGAATTGTTTGTAGGTAGTGGATATAAATTCAGCTAGAAAGGTTTTAAGCTCAAACCGAAGAGATGGCAGATTTGCAGTCTCATGCAATCTTAATTATGCTGCCTTGTGTATGTGTTCTTTACATAAATGATGCATATGTTATGTGACAAAAATAGTGTGGACTTGCATAAGCGAAGTGTCTTTATTATTATTAATGTGGTCAAAAATGTCTAACTTTTGACAGTTGACACTGCAGCACAAATATTCTACAGTAGTTTCTTTTTCAAGGTAGAACAAAAACTGTTTTCTGTCTTGTGTCCCTGAGGTGATGCATCTTCAGGCTTGGAATGATGAATCTTTAGTGACAGACATTTAATGTACGAACTACAGAGCTAGTGCCATAGTAAGTCTAAAAAATGCCTGTTCTCCCAGGGTGTCATTGCCTCCTGCAATGGTCTGGCAGAAGTGCCAGCCTGAGTGACTCCCCTTCTCCCACCAGCTGCTGCCAGCAATCCTGGGCTCAGCTACTGATGCTGGTGATCCAGGGGTGAGGGCTCCTCCATATCAGTCACTGAATAAAAATATTTTGTACACAAAGCTAACAAGAGACAGATTTCCTAATGAATGTCTGGCAAGTGAGACCTTGTCTGCCTGAAAATGAGACAACTACTGAAGTGGAAAGTGGAAACCTCTTCCTGAAATGTAACCCTGTGTGACAGACTATCCCTGAGATGTTCTTTGAAAAGACTGTGTAAATGTTGGTGCAAACCACCTGTATCCCTGACATCTTTCCTGTGACAAAGTTAATCATGATGTTGCAGCAGCCAAAGTGGCCTGATGACCTGACTGAAAATGAGGCTTAGTTTTTGCTCCAGCTTTCAGGCTTCTCACCAAATCTTCTTTTCCCTGTGGAGAGTCACCTGCACAAAATACTTTGTACTATGGCAAAAGGCCTCTTAGTGCTCTCTTAGTGTTGCTGTACAGGTCCTGTTCAGCTGACAGTGTGAAATTATTTTAATTTAAATTTACATAAATACTGTCAACAAGTGCTCTTTATTTCATTTGAATCATAGAATAGTTTGAGTTGACAGGGACCTTTAAAGTCATCTAATCCAACACCCCTGCAATGAGCAGGGACTAGATCAGGTTGTTCAGAGCCCCATGCAATTTGACCTTGAATGTTTCCAGGGATGAGACATCCACTACCTCTCTTGGTGTTGTCACCCTCATAACAAAAAATTCTTTCCTCATATCTTATCTGAGTTTACACTCTTTTAGTTTAAAAACATTACTCCTTGTCTTATTGCTGCAGGCTCTATAAAAATGTTTTCCCCATCTTTCTGGTAAGTCCCCTTCACTTATTGAAAGGTTGCAATAAGGCTGCTCTCAAGCCTTCTCCAGGCTAAACAACTCTCTCAGTGCAGTCTTTAGTGCCAAGATCTGGATATTTTCACTTCCAAAAGAACTTTGGTATTTCCTGAAATTGCAAGTTGTCCCTTTTCATAATAGCATTGGACAACATGCAGTAGAGAGGATTTATCCCTATTTTCTTGATAATCCAAGCACGTGAAATGACTCCTGCAAACTGATATGCACATGCAGTTCCGAGGATTCCCAAATTTGCTTAGAACTGTAAGACAAAGAGTTATCCATGTTACGCCTCCAACTGAATCTGCTACTTTATAGAAAAAAAACCCCACACAATAACTGTCACTGGAAAACTTGCAGAGCCTCCACCCTTCCCCACGCTGGAATTTTCGCTCTTCTCTCTTTTTGTCTGTCAAGCTTTGCTCTTGGCTCATCTATCAATTGATAGTGTGGTTTCTGGCTTTATATAAAAAATATCTGTGTTTAACCATAGACTTCTTCTCCCCTATTTCTTCAGATACTGAGATACTAGATGTAAATGTAGTATTGACAGTATTCCCACACCTTAGGAATTTAGGAACTTACTAGGAGGAACTAAGCTTACATTCTTTAATTAACATCTTTTTGTCTCTTTGCTAGTTTTACCTCAAGAAATGACATATTTAATACAGTTGCAAAGCTTCATATTTCATTTTAGTATTTAGCAGAGACTAGATGTGATGCATTAATCATAAAAGCAGTACAGTTTTTCAGGATGGCTTTTCTAAATCATCTTCTGCTGTTTCCATTTGTCAGTTTGAGTAATTCTAATATCAGTTGCTACTTGCCTCTCCTCTTTACAGGAATACAAACTGACTTTTTTTTAAATGTTTTACCTTCTGTTGTTCCAAGTCAATTGCTTATTTGCTGGCATAAGAAAATATTAATGAGAATGCTGCTGATTTATCATTGCTTGAACTGTTTTGCATCATAATATAAAAATTATAAATTAGATACCTACTGCTAAATTGCAAACATTCCTGTAACCAAAGAGATCTAATAATGATTCACCAGAGCACCCACTATCAAGCAGGATGCTTGAAACACTGATAATGTTGAGAACAGATACTCCTTCATGGTACAAGAGTCCTAAAGGATTGTGTCAACACTTCCAATGAAGCATCCCAAGGGTGCATTGACCAAGAGCAGGCACTTACAATGACCATATCACACAGCAGGTGTAGAAATGGCTAAAAGTACCAGTCAGAAGAATGGATCCTAAAAAAATAGGTTTTAAGCAAATGCTGTGTCCCTAATAGTGCATTTGAAATACAATAGTCCAAGAAAAATACTCAATACGTAAAAGGAACAGGAGCATAAAGTATGAAGTAGAAGGCTCTAAAATAAAAAAAGACAGAGCCCCAGAACTGCCAGCAGATACCTGAGAATCAGGCAGTCCCATGGCCAAATCTTCCAGCAGCAAACAGAGAAGAGCAGAGAGGAGCAAAGCACTTCAGTCTCTGCAGGACAACTTCCCAGCTCCAGCACAAGATTGGGCATCATCAAGGGTCATGGCATGCTGTTCTTATCCAGAGGGCAGTAAAAGCTAAGACAGATCAGCTAGCCAGTTTTGATGTAATCTAAATCAACAAATCTTCAAGTAGATAATATTACGAAACAAAATTACAAAACAGATTCCCTTTGCTTTGGTGGATGTGGGAAAGAAACATAAAACCATTAATTGTGCTGTGCTTGGGGAGGGAAATAGAAGAGGAGCTAGAAAATTGTGTCACTAAAATGGAAAAAATAGAGTTTCTGTTTCTTGGTTTACTTTTATGGGGGATGTATATATTAAAAAAAAAACATCCTTGGAGCCATTGTTCTCATTTACTGACAAAACTCATTTATGTCTGTATATGAATAAATTTCTGTAGAGGTAGATCAGAGTCTGGTTTATAGACTGAGAAATGAAAAGAGCTGATATTTTGAACAATCTACTGTACAATAGCATCCTTTCCCCTCCAAAAACACCATCTTCACTAGACACTGTTAAGCTCAGCTCTGACCTGAATGAAAAAAGGGGGAGTGTGGAGCCAGTGCTGTGTTACATGACACAACTGGTGATGGTCACAGCCACCTTCCCTTCGAGCTGGCTGCAAGTGACACTGCAGGCATGGGGTGAAGGCACATGGAAATGCACTCAGAAGTCTGTGCAGTGAGAGGCTGTCAGGTACTCTTTGTGCAGAAGTAGGGAAAGAGAAGTTCCAAAAGCTATCAAGGGTGCTCCAGAGAAGTCTCTTTCAGGATGAGAGTGTGCTTTCAGCAAGAATGCTGTCAAAATAAAACTGGAACCTCGAGCAAAGAAAGTACTGGTTTTTGTGTGTGTGCTGTAATTCCGTGGTGTTCAAGAAAGAGTTTTACATCATCTATAAAGAAGTAGGTTTGTATTAAGGCATCTAGCTTCAGTTCCTTCCCCCCATTTTTGTTTTTTCCTGTCTTCTGAATGCTGTAGTTGCAGGATAGAGGTATTTCTAAAGAGAATCAAATGTGTTATTCTGTCATACTCTATTGCACAGGTGATACCTGGAACCTGAGTCTCATGGTGCAGTTTCAGATTTAATTAGTTTGCTGGTACTGGCAACACAGATTTGAAATCAGAACTAAGTCCTGTGAGAAACTGTTCCCTGCCAATGCTCTCATTGCTTTTCCTGAATTTCCCTCTACTATTATTTATAGGGCTATACATAAAAAGGAAAACAGTTTGATCTAATTTATTTACTGCAAATGCTCTTAGGCAGAAAAGTGTTGTGAGCAATTTTAGTTCTGCCAACTAAAATACTGTTTTCCTACTTTTACTGATAAGAAAATTCACTATCTGCTTCCAAATTAGCATGAAGGGGACAATGAGGAAAAAGCACTTTACAAAATGTGCAAAGGATATGACAGTCTGTGCAACAAGAGATGGGACAATACAAATTTCCATCAGCTCTAATAATTCTTGCACTTACTTGAAAAGGAGTTCCTGACTTAACAGAGCAGCTCAACAGCTACATCTGAATGATAAACTGGGGGACCCTGCATCTGAAGAACTTCCTTCCTCAAAGATGAAAATTCAGAACAGGGAGAATACCCTTTCTTTAACAGGCAGATTAGGCCAAGCCAAGAGAGCTAAAGTAATTGTGAGGGAATATCTTGATATAGTCATTCTCTGCCAGGTACAGCAGCATATTGATGGTACAGAAAGGCTTCCTGGGTTCCTCCTGTTGTTCATGCCCTCAGTTGTCCTTATTCAGCACGGAGTCCCTGGCAAGAAGGTGGGTGTTGCATCACTGATATTCCTGTGCAACAATAAATTGTACCAGGGCTGGGCAGTTCTGACTACAGGAATTACAGTCAGTCCCTATGGCCTACTTCCCATCTGAGTACAGGGGTCATGGAATGCAAAACTAGGGCCAAATTATTTCACTGATGGCTGGAACTCAGCTATTTGCCATGTGCATTACAATAGTGAGTTTACTTTTTCTAAGTGCTGAATTGCTGCCCTGGGAGATGCACACATGCGTTCCAGACTAGAATTCAGAGTTTAGCCTAATATTATGTTTTTTAAACACATCTGTGATCTATTATGTTGCTGGGTAATGATTTTCACAGAATCATTGTTATTTAATACATAAAGAAATGTTACTGTCAATATCAGTCTCAGCATGGTATTGCAGAGAACACATCTGAGTACTAGATAAATGCTTCTTGATATGGGTATAATATTACAGGTCATTAAAATGTTAAAGTATTAAGGGGAAAAGTTATAAAAAATTGAAGGAACATAAATGGAAATTTTAGGAGCTGGGACCACCAACTTCTACATAGTAGTAATTTTAGTCATAAAAAGTATCACAAAAGTAAGCTAAACACTGGAAGAGCATTACAGAAACAGCATTATATGCCTAAATTAGATATATACTTTGTATAAAAATGCCTGGAACTTGTATTCAATTCTAACTCAGCAACAGTCCTTTAGTACATTGGGAATCAAAAGTGCAGTGGCAGAATCAAGTAGCAGTTTATCCTTTTTGTATTACAGGAGTTACTTGTTTTAATCCTTTCAAGACCTTCAAACTATTTTTGCTTTAACAGTCTCTGAGGAAATTTCTCATATCCACCAAACAAAATAAAGGCCAGACTGAGTAAGTAATATTGTAATTTAATTTCAGTGTTCCTTAACTATACTTGACTTCAGTTTGGACATGGACACTTGAGCACAGGCAACTGTTTTGAAAGAGTCTTTATGTCTAAATTCTTCTACTCACTTACTGAAAGGGTACTTCAAGACGAGAAAAGTCTTTCCAGAATCTAAACTTGGTCTTTGGGCTCATTCTTGAGATAACAGCCAAGTTTCATTTTAATCCCAGCAGGAAAGGAATGAAGTCTGCCTGCCTCTACCACATAACATTTTCTGGTGGATGGGTAGCATCTTTGAATAGGGAATCAGAGAATTTGCAAGGATTGGTAAGTATTTATTTAAATTTCTGTTGTTACCTGTTCTACAGTTCAAAAGCTGTACTGCTGTAACTCTTCCACTTCAAAGCAATTATGCCTGGATTTTGGCATGCATGAAGGACTGTTGCAGCTCCTGTGCTCCTGTTTTATGTAAGCCATCCTTCTTCAAGAGGTGCAGTGCTTTGCCTGAGGTATGCTGTGCCAGCATTCCTTCATCTTTCCAGATGTACTGCAGTGCACTGATAATAATTACCCTGTTCATTGTCAAATAGCAAGAAATTCCTGCTGTAAATAGGTGCAGATGTAGATATGTGATGTGAGGTATATAGATTCTTGAAAGGGAATGAGAAGAACTGAACCAATAGATCATGATTATTATACTGTCTATCCAGTACAACATCTCTGTATTCCAGCTAAGTTTTCAAAGCTCTGGGCTCTTAGGACCTTAAACACTTCTCTGCCTTTTTGCTGGCCTGTCTCTTGGTTATCACCCTCTCATGGTTACAGGTTTTATCCAGGTAAAAGTGTGCCTCTGTGGATTCTTTAAGAATTTTCTGGCAGTCTTAATAGCAGAGTCTCCTCTTAAGTACCCTTATTCAATTATCTCCTTTAAATGTATGTGAAAGTCCAGTACATCTCATTCAACTAAGTAGATTCTGAACCCAGTGTACTGTGTCTCTGATCTGCTCTGGATTGTTATTTTCTGAATTTATACCTGTTGTGTTACTTTTACATTTTGTGTAATGCAGAAGAAAACTCCAGCATACATTTCCAGTCAAAGTCTAATTCAAGACTTCGACCCAAAAGGTTTTAACTGTAAAAAAGTGATCAGAGGCCTGATCCAACCACAACAGGACTTTTGATTTTACTGCTTCCTCATGTTCAAAGATCATTGTGACAATTTTGACTCCATTTCCAAATTCTTCAGCTACTTTGTAATAATACAAGAATCAGGGGTTAAATCTGCCATTTAATTTTGCACAGTTAAGCAGTCTGTGCCACTCTTAACCCCAGTTAGTCTGTTTTGATTTTATCTGGTGTTTGAACTACCCTTAAAATGTAAGTCTATTTGTTAAACTGAATGTTTTTCAGTTGAGGAAAGTGAAGTTTTTCCAGGTTGTGGATTCCCAAGTTACCCTGCCTTTCACAGAGACCCTTCACTCTATGACAACAAGGTATGCTTCATAAAATTCACAGTTTTTAAAGCAGAAAGCAGAAATTACCTATCTGACCTTTGACTGGACTAAGATAAAAGGCATAGAATTTGTGGAGCCCATACAGGTAAACAAGATATTATTTGGGAAAACTTTCTAATTTAATATGAGCTAATAATTGACTGAATACTTGGACAAGAAAGAAAATTTCAGTACCCAGGAGCTGAATACGATATTTCGTATTTCTAAATGAAATTAAGTTTCCAAACTCAATTTCATTTGGTGCAAACTAATCCATTTAATGCTAAAGAAGCACCTGTAATGGAAGTGGTAGTCAAAATAATGACACAAATTGATGTGTGTATCTCACAGAGAAAGTGAGGATTGCATTAGTGCTTCTGAAGAAGTCGGTGTATGCCTCACAAAATTTAACTCCTACCTCTGTTTGAGGAATTCTCCTCTCCTCTGAAAATTCAGGTTTCTGCCTCAGAGCAGTGACCTGACCATCAGGGCCTTTGACTGGAACAGTCCCACTTTGTAAAATATACTTAAATATTCATGGAGCCAGCTGGTGAGAGAAAAAACAATGCTCTAGTCTGATGGCTCAGGAACCCTCCTGGGGAGGGTGGAGGTGTTAGTCCCAGTCCCAGTGAATGTGTAATTATTTATACAAAGTAGAACAGTGTCAACAGGAGAAGTGACAAGTCCCGTCTCCCAAAACGTTTCCTTGCTGGAATGGAGAAGTCTAAAGAAACAATAATGCATTTGCCAGAAATCTGCCAGCTATAGTTAACAACAGTTTAAAGAAACTCTTAAAATAATTTACAGATTATTCCTGAAATAGCTAAGCTTTTGGATGAATACATGTTCTTCCACATCTCTGAGACAGACCTTGTTCCTCATATTAAGTGAACAGACCTTTCATCCTCCAAAGCAAAACAGCTCTTAAAAATAGAAATCATTCAGAACATATTTCAAGAACTTAGCATCTCATAACATCATACCTCCATCCTTGCTCCTATTGACATCAATGGAAGGAAAACCAGTATTTATATGTCCCACAAGCAGATCTGTCTCTTGGAGAATGCTGCTCTATAATGGTTTGTGTCTGACAGGAATAAAGAACTCTTGAGCTCTGCCTGCCAGTTGAATAGCCCTGGCTGTATGGAGCTCCAGCAGTAATGTTTTTGCAGAGTCTTGCCGAAGGCATCACGCAAGGCACAGTTCTTCAGCACAAATGAGTTTTCATTGGGCCAGCTAAAAGACAGACAATGTTTCAGGCAACAAATTCTCATTCAGGGCTAAGGCAGAAGGAGAAGCTTTCAGCTATGTGCAGGCTGAGGAGAACTACTCTCACTTTATCTCAATTTGTGAATTAGACAGTGTGTCACAACCTTCTAACATCATTTTACAGTTTGTATTAGTTTCCATTAGAGAACTCAAAAAAGCATAGATAGTTCCACTGCATATGCCTGACCTACAGACCCCTATGCCCAGCTTGACAAAAATGGCATCAGGAATTAGAAATTCACCACCTCTGGCTTTAAAAAATGAATAAAAAACCCCTCAGAGGCTTAAGCTTTAATCATCAAAACCAGAGCTGCCTGAAAATTGTTTTTAAAGCTCAGCTGTAAACAGTGTTGTAATAATTCATATTACAGTAAGCATAGAGTCATATCCCTTTTGTTAGTCATTTGTTTTCCCAATAAAATGACTTTCATAAAACAAAAAAAATTCTTAGTGTGGAAGGCCTTTCAGAGGACTGTATAATTAAAGCACAGTAATTTCTGACATCTGGAAAGAAATTCTTGACTGCAGAGCAATAAATGACCTATAACCTTTAAAACATATATTTTCAGATAAAAGATTTTCAAAGAAAATTTTGAAGGAAAGCTGCTGCAAAAGCAGAGAAGACTGTCTCTGAGACTCAGAAATGGATGGGACACAGCAGATTTCTGCATCTACACATGTTAAAGCTGTAAAGTACAGGCAGCTGTCAGCAAGAGATAAGAATCTGCCAAGTGATACTGTGATGAATACTCAAAAGTTAAGGTGTTAAATATTACATAGGCTCTGGCAGATGAAAAAGGGAATGACCAAGCAGCAAGTACTGCATCAAATCTAGTATATATAGCTGATGCTTGTAAAGTACAGCAATAGTTCCATCCAGATTTTGAGTTAAAGATGAACAAAACTTAGATTATTATAACAATGAAATGAAAAAGTTTTACTACTTGTAAATACATAGCAAGGAAATGCAGAATTTTTGGATCTGCTGGCATTCCTCCCATGTGGTGCAGGTCTGCATTTCAGGCCTTTTTCTTTAGGAAGAAATCCAATTCTGTCAAAGAGAGACTGAGGCAGCAGCAGTGGTCATAAAGCTGGATGCTAACACCACATTCCTGTTGAAACTCAGTGTGAAACTGGTATACAGCTCTAACTGGTGCCTTTCAAATGTGCTCCAATGCCTCTCCACTCAGTTCCTTGGGGCAGGGACACACAGTTTACCCAGTGTTACAGAGAATAAAGGGAGGTACAATTGTGTACATGTATTCTGAATATAATGCGCATTTGGCATGTGGACAAAACTAAGTGCAGACGTTACAATATGTGCAGAAACACTATAAGCAAGTGCCATGGATGCATGTATTTCTGGGGGAAGCAGCATTTCTTTGTTCCACTCACTGCTCTGCTGCATTCACCACAGCACCATCCACAAAACCCAGCCCAGTCCAGGAACCAGACTTTGGGTTAAGAGGCTGAGTGCCCCTGGCCTTGGGAAATGAGTGCAGTGAGCCACTGCCTAGCTGAGGCTGAGGAGTCCTTCAGACTGGGGTGTCCTTCAGGGTGTCCCTGGCCAAGTGCTCACAGGAAACAAGCTGCTCTCCTGGCCCAGGATGTGTAGGCAGTGCAGATGTAAAGCTTACTGCAGTTCTGCAGGTTTAGTTTATAGCTGCCTGTCCTTGGATATCTGATCTGGGTTTTCAATCATGACTTGATAACTCTGTCCAGCCCTGCTCCTGCCTGTGGGCTGTGGCTGTGGCTTGCTGGGTGTAACCTGTCTCCTTGCCTTAGCTTACTCTCATGGTGGTCGGGGGTGTAAGGCTGGGATGGTGGCACTGCACAGCAGGAAGGGTGAGGCTGGGATCCCTGGGGAGCTGCGGCTCTGCAGCTGCAGGATATGGGTTGATGAAGGTTTTGCATGTAGCTCAGAGATCCATGAAGCCTGGCACCTCTGCATCATTTTTGTCCTTCCTGTTAAGTCTGTGGGTGTCACATGAATTCTCTGTAGGCTTAAGGTAACTCTTAACTGAGTATTGGTGAGAACACTGCCCTATAACACCAGCTGGACCAGAGAATTACTGCTCCCAGTAGTCAAAACTGAGCAACAGCTTACAACTGTGTTATTTTATTTTGTTGGCAGCTAGTCCCAAAGCAACTGATACTTCTGCAACTTGATCTCTTCATGGAAGTAATTAAGGGAATGTGAAAATTTTCAAGAAAATTCTTTCAGTTAAGGGATAATGTGGAAAGTTTTATTTCTCCCAACACATTCCTATTTCTTCTATCATGTTCCCATCATAAAATAAAAATATTTGAATATACAATTATAAGTGAGAGCTGAAATGAAGGATTTAGCATCTGTATACCATGGAGATGGTTGTTTTTCCTACCTATAAAGAGCCATATGAAATCCCCAGAGTTCTGTTGTAATTTGTGTAAGAGGAATTGTAAACATATCACTGAACTCTGCTAAATCCTTCTGAAGAGTGTTGTAGATGAGAAAACTCCCTGTCATGTGAAGCCTTTCTATTTTTACCATGTCACTAGGAAGGGTCACTGTTTACTGTATTAGCTATAACCTAATGAGATGTGTCCTGTGGCAAATCTAGGACTGGAATTGCTGGACAGGTTGTGGTGGTTCTATTATTAGAAACCAGTTACATTTGACATTGAACATAAAAGATGGGGCTGGTGCTGCAGAACATTTCTTCTACCCCTGAGAGCAAATCCCAGCAATTGTTACCAGAAAAGATGCTGAAGCCTCTGAGTTCTCACTGATTGGACTTCCAAGTTGATCAGTCATGTTGAGATATGCAAAATCTGCTGATGCATCAAAGAAATGATGACTGATATCCTAAGAACAAAATCTAATGAGAAAACCAGTAAATCCTGCTATTGCCAGAGGAAATTCCTCAGAGACCAGAATTTCAAAGGTATTTTGTATCTAGGCAGGTTGTACATTGACTTAGTTTTTATAACGTGTCTGAAACATCCAGAAAAGCTTTACCTATAGCTGGACTGTGTGAGGAAATATGCATTCATTTTTCAATGGCATGTCAGAATAAAGTATATTACTATTGAATTTAGCTGAATGTACAAGCATGATTGCATGTTGCCACATTTTGACCATATTTCAGGTGGGATATAGTTATTTACTCTTTAGTGCTAATACAACTAACTGTATAAGACAGGAAGAGAAGACTACTGAAAGGCCACAGGCAGTTAGGAAGTCCCTTGGATGTCCTGCCTGTGTGGCAGCAGCACATGGAGCCACCCAGTGCCACATGAGCCTCAGGCAGGGCACGGTGTGGCACTGACATGGGAGCAGTGCCCTGTGTGCAGCATGGACAGCCTGACTGCCTGCTCCTCCTTGGTTCCTCTCAGAGAACTTCTGCCCACATTCAAGGCAGTTGTCAATGCTCAGCTGGCATAGAAGGAGTCCGATCTGATGAAATTTGGCTTCAGGCTTGAAATTTGTAAAGGGAAATGGATGAGATAGTGAATTTAGGTCAGAAAGTGGGAAGAAATAAATGAAAGGAAGAAAGTAAAAGAGAGTTGGGAGCACTTTGATGAGATGCTACATCTGCATCCATACAATGAGGCTGCTGACTTTCACAGCACAAGATGTAGGAATCACTGGGCAGCTTGCACAGGAAGTCATAATACTGAAAAATTTTTTTCCATACATTGGTGTTAAATAAGAAAGCAGTGGACCAGGCTTGTTTATATCCCAACTTTGACAAGGGCTGTGGAGATCATCTGACAGCCTCAGGGCAGCTCTGGATTGTGGCTGTGCCCGGAAGAGACTTATTTGAAAGATTTCCTGTGGACAGGAAAGCACACCTGTCTCGAGGGTGCTGTGTGATCTTTGATTGTAGGTTGGGAGTGAAGTGTCACTGGCCAAAATGAATGGCAGTTCCCCAGGAGAGCCTGAAGGTCATGGCAAGCCAAGAGCTGGTGTCTGTGTCACTGAGAGGATGAGTGTCAGCTCTGCCCTACAAACAGCACAGCCAGTCCAACAGCTCCTGCAGTAGCACGGCACTGCTACAATACTCCAGTTAACATCGCAAGGTTAGAGCCAAGAAGAGGACTGCAATATTTCAGAAAGTACATTTTAATGCCTTAGGTGTTGAAAACTGTAGCATGAAGTATATGTGCATTGTCTGACATCAGCTGGGAATATGGTAGGCAGGTTCTATGAACACGGGTCTGAAACCTGCGAGGCAGAGGAAAAAGAGTAGTTCCCATCCAGTAGGCAATGTGCCGGCTCTGGCAGAGTGGTCATGGCATTGTGCCAGCCAGGTGTCTGCCTCATGGCTAACTTGGGCTTTACCAGGGCTTGTCCATCTCACTTGTTCTGGGCCAGGAAGGAGCCATTTCTGAACTGATGACTTTCAACTGCTCAACTTTGAAAGGTGAAATCCTGCATAGGAAGATACTTCCAGATTTTTTTTTTACTTCTTGCCTGTTTTGTTTCTTTGCTTGCTTGTCACACTGATTTGAAACGAATACGTAAATCTCATGGGTATGATAATCTGCATCTGCTGTGGATGCATGTGATAAAGGAAACAGATCAAATGAACTTATTTTAGTCAATATGTTTAAATAAAAAGTCAACATGGCAAAATGCATACTCTGACTGACTCATGTTCAGTTGAAGTTCCAGGAATGTCTAAGAGGGTGGTGTCATCCCCTTCAAAAGACTTTTTTTCCCTGTTGGATTATATCAGCAAGCAGCTGCCTCTGAGGCATTATTTTTGCCAGACGGTCAGGCTCTCTGTGCCAGCTTCTCCCTGAGAGTGTTACATGGATGGGGCATCCCTCTCAAATAAGCTCCGGGGACAGTAGCGGTGCCGCAAAGGGCAGCACTTTCACCAGCTGTGCCGGGGCAAGCGGGGCGCAGGCCGGGGGCGCCTGTCGGGGGCTCCTGTGCTCCCTCCTGAGCGCTGCAGATGAGAAATGCAGCCCAGCTCCCACGGAGAAAGCGTGTCCGTGCCGGAGCCGTCCAGCCGCTCCCCGGCCTCGACCACGGCCATGCCCGCGCCGGCAGCGCTTCTGCGGCTCCTCCTGGCGGCCCGGAGCGCCGGCCCGGCCCCGGCCCCGCTGCACCGGGACAGCCCCAGCCCAAAGCCCCTTCATCCCCGCACACACCGCTCTGCTCCTGTTCACCCGTATGCATGTGCTGGGACAGGTTAAAGCAATCTGAATTACCCGATATTTTTCAATACATGAATGATTTTTTTGCCTTGTTCATTTCAAGCTTGGTGAAATGGATTCAATCCAACTCAGACCTCAGAGTGCTGAAGATACTGAAATCGGCTGGAATAACTTTCTACCGCATTTGAAGCGTTAGAAAGTAGGCATTCTTTATCTGCACAGGACACACAGAGGATTTTTTTTAATTCTGTGTGTGTTGTGAGACTTTACAACAAGGTATTTGTCCATCGTAATCATACATATTCATTAAAACGTGGTTATTTAATACATAAACATTACTTTCCTAGAACTAATTTGTATGCATCCACCTCCCACTGGAAGTCCTTTTTTGGTCCTGGAGAGTTATAAAAGGGGTCTCTGGTGGTTGTATTCACCGAATGCTTTGATATTAAAGGTGACTTTCCCCGGAACCTTTCCTTTGGGCATGTGCTGTTACTTTGTTACATGACTTGCAAAAACACTGTAGTCCTTTTCATCTGTTTCTCCACTGGTTCCAGCCACGTTTATCCTCCTGTATTCATATTTTTACATTCATTTATCTTTTTTTGCCATTTAGTCTTTCAGCTCTATCCATCAACTTCAGGGAAACTGAAAATTTCTATTCTTCTATATCATTTGTCTTTGATGGCTGAGTTAGAAAATGGAGGTTTGTTTTCTTAAAACTGAGTAAGACCAAATCTTGTCTAGGAAACTCCTGCTGGTTGACCTCAGTGTCCTCCACGGGTCTGCTGGGCACAGACTAATGTTGCAAAATTTTCTTCTGAACAGCAGGCATGAATCTCTTTATTCTGAGGTTCACTTGGCACAGCAGGCAGGCAGGGCTGTCCCTGCCTGGTTCTCAGGCTGCTTTGACTCGTGTGTGGGAGCAGCCCTGGTGGGATCGTCTGGCTCCATGCCACGGAGGGCCTGGTGCTGCACAGAGATGGGCTGTGCCACACTGGATTCCTGCTGCATCCTCTGTGCCAGCACTGCACACAGGGATGTCATTAGGGAATAGGAGGGGAAAAGAGCCTTTCACAAGTCAGAATTATTCTCCAGCCTGTTTGAGCCTTCTGGGCAAAATGCCAAGGGAAGAGAATTGAGTCTGGTGCTTGTTTGTGAATTTAGCTCAGGAATCACTTGAGAAGGGAACCGCGTTACTGCTGACCTATTATAGTGCACATGGGAAGTTGTCACCTTAGAGACTTCATTTACCAGCCTGTTCATTACAGACTGTTTCATTCATGAGCTAGTGGGGGACCGAAATGGCTTTTGAAACAAAGAGTATTGAGTAATAAGTTGGAAGTCACTCATGTCTGGGACATACCTGGCAGTGTTACCCTGACACTGAAACTAGAAATCATGACAATTCCAGAGCCTGAAAATCATAATTATTTGTTAGCCATATGTGCGTATTTGGCTAATGAATAACATTCCTTGGGGTTATTTAAAAGCAGTAATGAAGTGTGTAGGAAACTGCTTGGTGAACATCTAGTACTTTCCATAGAGGACCTGCACTCCAAGCTACAACTGCTGTAAAGGGGAGAGGGCCAGATTCATTGTGGGTCTTCAGTAACTCTGCTTGTAGAAAGTCAGTGACTTTCAGAATAGAAAGCAGTGATTACTTCACATGGTAATGTTTGTAAGTCCATCAGTTCATTTGCTTTGTGCAAATCCATGTAGGAGTCTGCCAGCAAAGTCAAAATCAATACATCTTTTAAACTCTGTGGGGTTAATTTTCTTTTTTTCTTTTTTTTTTTCCTTCCCTTTAGGAAGGAGACTTCTAAAATGTCTTTTTGGTAACAGCTGGAGACCTCAACCAAAGTATGTAGGGCACCACCAACTTTTTTATAAATGTTGCTGTCTGAACATATTTACCATGTATGTAATGCAGCCTTATGTCTGAATACAAGGATATACTCATCACAGATTAACTGTAATGTAACTGTATGTATTATTTGCCATTCATTATATCAATTCACTCTATTCCTTGGAATACTGATGATCTCAGTAGAATCAGATCTGAAGATACACTGGCTGTAGATTACCTCTGAGGTGATAGGGCTGCCGAGTGCTAAGCTAGCTGGGACTTCAAATAATATTAATTGAACAACCTGAATATTGCATTTTGAGCAGGTTTTCCGCTCTTGTAGACTCTCAGTTCTCTGTGTTTTACTGAACACAGTTAAGTCAAATTATTTTTTTATTGTCCAAAGAACATCTGTACTTCAGAATAAAAGAGATGGCATGCTTCTTTTGGGGCAGAATAGTTTTAGTTTGAAGGAACGTGCTCTATTGCTAGGGAGAAAGGTGTTTTTCATAGAATATTTGGCTTCTCTGAGTTTTGAGTCTATATTCTACAGAAATAAATATTCTTTTTAACTCTGTTGGCTAGCAAATGTATTTTTCAGTGCTCAGTGATTCTGGTTACTTACTGTTCCAAACTTTCTCTTCAAGCTATGATTTTCTACTACACTACAAGAAACAATGTTTTGATATTGTAATTGGTACAAATGGAAAGTCTGCAGCTTTATTTCATTACTAAGTTGGTGCATTTCTAGCTATACATACGTATTTTGCTCTTTGTTTTGTATTAAAATTTTTCAGATGATGCCCTGAGAGTGCTTTAAAGTGCTCAGCTGAGGAGGAAATGTGAGTCTTGGGTGTTGAGAGTAGGACGCTGCCCTAGGGCTGGATGGCAAGGTCTGCTGTGCCAGGCTCTTGCTGGCAGCATTTCCCTGGCACTGGCTGCTCATTAGGGCTCTGCTTCTATAGCACACTCAAACACAAGGAAAAGTTCACCCCGCCAATGAACAAAGATAAACATATAGTCCTATTAAAGTTAAGCATGTGCTTATGAACTTCACTAAATTTTGGATAACGAGAGATGCTGCCTGTGTACACAAAGGTATCAGAGAAGCTGCCCCAGGGACCTGTTTACCTTTTGCTCGTTATTTATATCATTTCTTAGGGCTGCAGATACTGCTGCTTGTTATCCACCCCACTGACATTTCATAGTTGTCTTTGCAAGTGCTGCTAAAAAGAAAAGCTGAGATTTTGGAACACTAGTGAGTGCCAGTGATTGAATTCCATAGCCCCAGGACTGTGGATGTGGAGAGTCCAGCATATAAAGAAGGGGGGAAAAATAAAGTATTTTTTTCTTGTACAAGTGGCATTGCCCAGTTTCTCAGGACAGCAGAGGAGAGTGAGAGAGAATAGACACGTTCTAGCAAACAGAGTATAATAATGAAAAGTATGCTTAATACCAAAAATTAAAGAGAACTGTATTTTCATGTTTCATCAGTCAGGAGAGACAGGAAAGGATTAGACCTTGGAGGCAGGAGAGACTCACTCTGTAAAATTGCTTACTCTCCAAAAAGATTGTGACATGGTTGTTTTGCTTCTGTAAAGCATGCATCATGTACCCAAAGGCTCTGCTCCCTGGCAAGAGAAGTATTTCCAGCCCCCCGTTAACAGAAGCGTACTGCCACACTTGATAAGAAATCTGCCTTGCAGTAGAGGGTTTCTGATGCAGAAAGTGCATCTGTAGTGTCTGCCCCAAAGGCTCTCATCACTGCAGCCAAGATTTAGCCTTAGCATTAATACTGATTTGCTCTACATTTTTGCCAGCTTTCAATTTTTAATGAGTTTCATCTCCACTCACAGATCCTGCTAACTTTACATGATCCTATGATGAGAGAATAAAATCTGAAGGCAATTGTTGTGTGTCAGATGTTCCTTTGTTCCTCCTCAAATACAGTCCTGACTTTCAAGGTCATTTGTCAGAGAAGTGATGTCATGGTAACAAAATATAGATTGCCTTCAGATTTCCAATAGATTATCAGAGCAATTATGGATCCACCACAGCTGAAGGCTGAGGTACTGACCTCAATAAATTACCTGTACCAGCAGCTGTAACTTTTGTTGCCTATCACTCTGCTCAGTATTTTGCCATTTTCACTGGCTTCATCACTTTTGTGAGGTTTTCCTCCAGCATGTTCACGTCCAGCAGTCAGATCCAGAGTTTACTGATAACACGAAAACCCTTAAGTGTTAACAGGAGGATGCAGTCTTGTGAAGCATTTGTTTATTTGCAGGATGTAGTCTCTTGAAGCATCTGCTTCCAAGAGGGCAATGGATGTTTTTGCTGGGAACATCAAATCCTTGAAGTAATTTGCCACATTTCAAATAGGATGTACAAAGTCTGCAAATAAAAATCTCAAGAATTTTAGAATTTTTGAAGGAATTCTGCAGACCTCAACTAGAAAATCCTACAGTCTTCCATTGTGTTCATTCTTTTAACAGTATCAGGGGAGCCTGCAATTAAGTTGGGATACATCCTGTCCTGCTGAATTTTGACAGAAAAGGCTTAAGGCAGATACTTCATGTAATTGCAGTTCACTGAGTGCTTTTTGGTGCCTGACTTGGACTGAAAACAGTATTTTGCCATCCTACTCTGCCAAATGGAAAACTACTTGGTGCCAAATACACCTCTTAATTTTGCAGTCAATATTTTGCTGCAATTCTTGACACTGCTATTGCTACCAATTTCATGATTTCTCAGTGAGCACTGAGGGCTGAACTCTAATCTTCTTATACATATTAACGATCTAATGTAACAGGGATGCATATCATTAATTAGTTAGCATAGATATTGGAGAACTAAAATGGCAAAGAATGCTATTTTACTGCTTTAAAATAAAAAAGACAACAGAATGGCAATGATACTTTTGCTAGTGTAGTATTTTCAGTAATACCAACAGCCCTATACAAAGAACTGAATGCTCTTGTTCTCATGCTAACATCACCTGAGCTTGAAGGTAACTACATTCAATACATTTCTGATCCTACAGGTGTCACAGTAAGTTATACTAAGAAATGAGAGAAGCCTTTATAAATGCATTTCTGCAAAAATGAACTCAGAATCAACTTTATTTATAGATCACACCCTTTTTTTTGCTAAAAATGCATAGTCATTACATATACAGTAGTCAGCATCCAAAAGTGTACAAAGAGTAGATTTTCAAACCCTCCCAACAGAACTACACAAAATTCACACTTTTTTTTTCATTGCATGCACAGCCCCTTAAATGCGATACCTCCTACTAAAGCGTGCTTGAACCTCTAGCAGACAGAATTGACTTGCTATAAACTGTTTCTCTGTACTATTAACCCCCAGCTACAATCACAAATCCTAAGGCATTCCCATGAAATAGCGAAGCCCTACTTCAGAATCCTCCATGGTCTGAGTATGGCCCAGGAAGCAATTGCCATGAAAGTGGAAGTCTGCTGGTGGTGTTTCCTTACAGGCAACTTTAAGCAAAAGCCTGCTTCCTTTGTCTTGGTCAATAATTTATTACTGAATTCAGTGGAATGAAGCAGCATCTGTCTAAGCAAGATGTGAAAATGATTTAACTTTATTCCACACCCAGCTCCAAGACACTGAGTGTCTTGAATGGAGGTCTGTGTCTTTCAGTGCATGTGACACTACCATTTTGCATCTCATCTGAGAAGAGATAAAGTCTCAGCTGTAACTTGGGTCTTGATTATATAGCCCTGACTCAGAGGTGTCTAACAGAAGCTAGGAATATACTTGGATATTGGGAGAATTTCTAAAGGTACAGATTTTGACTAACGAACCACTCAAACCCTTTGATGTCTTTTTTTCCCCCTTGGCTACTGCTGCCAGTTAGAAAAGCTCTTAAAACATGGTCCTCTTCTCAGTGGTGCTTTTTACATCAGCCCTTCCAGTTGATGGGCAGAGTGGGTTAGTAGGATGATTATTCAGGGCTCCTTGGCAGAGTACATATATGTGGTCAAAAGATGCAAGTTCAGATTTCACTCAACCATAGGATTAACTCCATGTTGTTGGTTTTGCAGAGCAGGAGGGGAAAGGAGAAAGTTGTTTGATCAATATAATTTTATGTTCTCAAATGATTACATATTTTTACTTAAAAGCATTTATTTCAGGTCTTTTTACTCTGGTAAGAAGCAGTTTGACATAGTTCAAAATACCCAATGGCAACCGAGACATAATCATAGTCTTACAGACACTGCTGGGAAATCCTGCTCCACTGTTTCATAGTAACTGGAATACAATCCATGGCTAAGTGAACAAGGAGGCCTCATGTAGGTTACAATGCTCTGCAGTACAAGTTACCAGTAAGAATTTCTGAAGAAATGCATATGTTAGTCATGTATATTTTGTCTTTACTCCTGACCCTTAAGCATTTAGTCAGCCTGTTTAATATTGCCTGTGTCTTGATTGCCCCCCACTTGAAGCCAATGGAAATTCTGCCATCAGGTCCAAAAGACACAGGGTGTGAACATCCCAGGAGTATGGCAATGACAAGGGTTTGTCCCAAGAGTTCACCATCTGGAAATGTTCATGTTCCTCTCCCTGTGAGATGAGGAAAAATGTAACATTCTCTCTGCTGGAGTTCAGTAATATTTCTTCTTAGCACCTGGGAGGGTCTTTGCATTTTTAAGTGCTTTACAAACATTTGCTAGTCTTCAGAGCAACCCTGCGAGGTAGGTAAGGTATGTTCTCCCCATCTTACAGATGTGGGAACTGAGACACAAAGGGTCAAATTCAACCCTGGTACAATTCCAGTGTTTCATATGAATTAAAATTCATTCAAAATTAACACAGTTTAAACAACTTGCCCTAGATTACAGAACAGGTAGTGGCAAAGCAAGGATAAGAATCCAGGAGTGCCTGACTCCTCAGCTTGTTACTGGCCACTTGGTCATTTTTACTCTCATAGGCAATGAAAAACAGTTTAATCTGGGCAATTACTACAGGTATGACTTGCTTCTGTAAGGCATGTGGATGGCAATAACTGAGTTTAGTGCAATAATGCTCTATGAATGTGCTGCCTCAGACAGTTTACTTAAACATGAAGTAAAACTTTCATACTGTCATTTTCTGCAAGTGCACTGTTGACAAAAACTTGACAAAGTAGCAGGATTCAGCAAATAAATAATAAGCGGAACACTTGGACAACTAAGCAGAACTATCATTTTAGCAAAAAACCCAACATACTTCTACTTTCAACTGCTAAATTTTTACAAGTGCAGCATGCAGATGAAACCTTTCCCTTTGTTTCCAGACTGTACATTTCAGTCTTGCTAATGAAGCTGTTCAGAGCTTCACAGCTCTGAATACACTATTCTGGATAGTGACATCCAAATGAATACACTGCAGAAGAAATACTGTATCACCACAGAAAACAGGGTAATGATTACATATCAGGTTTATCAGTCTTACATGAAGATGAGCTTGAAGGTCACAGGCTACTGAGAAGTGCCCAGAAGCCAGGCTTATTGAATGTAACCCAGTGTAGATTGCAGTTCTAGGCACATGCTGAATGCAAGGAGGGGTGTCTATGCCACCAACACTCTGGGAAGTGGCCCCAGCAAGAGTCACTTCACACCAGCACGGGTGTGTCAGTCTGGAAGTCAGTGCTGGCCAAACACAGAAAGACACCCAGGCATTTCCAGGCCATTCCCTTGTGCTCCAGTCCCCACCTTGGCTCCCATCCCCATACAGGTTCTACTACAAAAGGCCTGAAAAGCCTTTTTGGTATTAAACATGAGCTGTGGAGTCCACAGCGTAGACCTTACGGCAGGTTATAAAAACATTATGACAGGTACGTCTGCAAGCAAGTTAGTTTTCTAGGATTTCCTCATGCATCTAGTCTGCAGGTTAGACCTCTTGTCTGAGCTCTGGACGTGCCTACACACGTTCTTGAGTCGTGTGCTTTCACACCAGAAAGTTACCCTGCATCCTTACAAGTCACACAAATGCTGACTCACTTCTGTGTGAGAAAATTCAAGCACTATAATTATAGATATCTTGTTGCAGTTTTAATCTTTTCATCTTAGATTTGTTCTGTCCATCGGACACAGCAAATGGAAAAATTATCTACATACATGTCCTTCACTGAATAAACACAAACACCTGGGTAACATTTCCCTAGATATTCTCCACACTTACTGTACCTTTTTAATTTGTAGCCACATTTTTTTAAAACAAAAAGCAGACAAACAAAAACCCATTAATTAGAACTCTTAAATTCTAATCACATCTCCCTGTAGCCATTCACTCTGGATTCAGCAGCCTGCTTACAGTGGCTCAGAGAGCAGTGCTTTGCAACCAACTTTTACAAATAATACCATGAGGTGCTCAGGCCCATACACGTGCCTAAACAATCTGCCAACAGAAACTTCTGAATGAAGCAATATTCTTAATATCAGAGCCAGGTACCCAATATTCAGTGTGACTGGGGCTCACAGGCAACTCTTGTAACAGCAGTAAGATTCCAGTAAAATTGCAGTTGGTTGCAATCCAAACTTAATACTGTTATCTGTCGTTGAGATATATATAGATGACCCTGTGTACCCTAACTCCAAATATCAAATGTATTTTTACAAGTTAGCAACAGCCATTTTTGACATTGCCTCTTGAGATGTCCTCTACATTGTGACTGACAAGCAGAAATACTAATCATTATACAGTATGCTTTAAAAGCCTGGTCTTTTACTTTTGGCTTTTACTGTTGCTTGTTTCTGAACTGTCTTCTAGTGCTGAGGTTTGCTGTCCCTGGCCTTTCTGATTTATTTCTTAGTTTTTAATTACTGGTTGGATGTGCTAGTGGCATCTCCCAGGCAAACCCTTTCTACATAATTAGTTTTGAAACTTGGATGAGTCATTGGGCTCTAACTACTGTGCCTCTATTATTTTAAATTGAATACAACCCACCTCAGAGATTTTTGGCCTCTTTTTGCAGTTGCGGAAATTCATAGGATGACATTGTTGCAGGTCTTGATCCACTGGCTTTCTATTGTGAGTTTTCAGGGTTTTCACAATATTAAAGCACATTTCAAAGAGTAACAGTGTTGTGAACCAGCCCCCTCTCAGAAGTGGTGCAGATCATTTTCTGCTTTGTTGGCAGCTGAAGAAAGCAATGCTACGTTTATGACAAAAGTTAATGAAAATATGTAAAATTTAAAATACTTCATGTAGTTTCCATTTTCTTTTAATGCAGATTGGCAAATGAAAACTGAACACAGCCACTCACACAAGGCCATGCAGTTTTTTATGGCCCAACAGCAATAACTCAAGAGGCCACAGTTTGGGAACTGCTGCTTCAGATAATTCTAGTCAATCTCCTTAAAAGACCACATCTGACCCTTCCAGAAATGACATACCAGCAGAATTGTGGCTGGCAAAGAATACATATTTTTGTTAAGGCTATTTTCATTGTTCACTGAAAATCTAAAATATTCAAACCATTATACTTAAAATGGGTTGAGATAAAAGATAAAATTAAGTGAGTGTAATTTTCTTTTAGCTTATGCACTTCCATTGAGAAATTTTCATAAAGCTGTTACATTGGTAGAGGGCATATCAGTCATTGGGTCTGTGATGATTCTGACCCATGTTAAGGATTTGACTTCATAATCCCTGGCTACAGTCCTTCCTATATTCCCATTTGAAACAAAGGGGACTTTGTCTTACAGAAGATTAGGACTGGATTCAAAACATGGTCTTGGGATTCAGATGCCATGTCCATGAAAATGGGAAAGACCCAAGCAGAACTACATTCTACAACAGGAGCTGAGTAAAAGAGGTACTACACTGTAATGCAGTCTGACAGAAGGGTTTCCTAAGGAAGTACCACCCTTCTTTTGACAATGGGTTGGTTACACAAGTAGTTTCTCACCTGAGCTTCCATCTGTAACCCCCTTGTGTAATATTATTGCATTTGCTCTGTGTCTTGGGGTGATGACATTCTGTCAGACGAAAGCAAAAGGCATCTGCTTAAAATCTGCACATGGTTTACAAAAATGTATCTAGAGAGTAAATTCAATCTATACTTAGCTCTTCGTCATGTGACAAGGGTAATACCTGGGTTGCTCTGAAAAGATACTGCTTTGGAAAATACCTAATTCCTGTCTTTGAACTCCCCCAAAGCTTCTGAAAGAGGACTTCAACACATCCAGATGCAGCCACAACTAATCAGAATAGGAAGAAGTGGGGAATGATGAAAAAGTGCCAGTATCCAGTACTTGTAAAGCCAGATTTTAGGTGCTGAACTCAGATTCAGCAGTACCTTATTCTGCAACTAATTTTAGAATGGTAAATCTGACAGTGCTCTAATTAATGAGCAATAGAAACTAGTTTCATGTAGTTCTTTAATAGATACAGAATGAGATCTCATGTATCAGTTACTCTCTTTATATCCACAGAACTCCCACTGAGCTTGGCAGGGGTTTATAGAAAGTCTGGCATCTGACTTTGACTCTAGAGGACTGATTTGGGGGTGATTTACCCGGGAAGATAAAGCGGCCCCTTAGCAACCCCCTCAGCACAACAGATGTTCCTGACGTGCTGAGGGAAGAGCCATTCCATTATGCAGTGTCCTTCTTCTTCCTCCGCCCCTGTTCCAAACCAGTCTGATCCCTTTCTGCTTCGGTTATTTTACATATCCTTCTGTTTTATTTCAGTAACACCAACCACTCACTGACTGTCAAATTAAAATCTCTCCATCAACTGGTAATTCTGTAATAATTCACAGCTATTTTTCCTCTCTCTCTTAAATCTATTGTTCTCTGGCTGAAAAGGCTGCAAGACCTTAGAAACTATAGATAGCTATCGATTTGCTTGCATTTAAAATCCAGTATGTGGCTGCAAAGGCCTGTTACAATATCAGAGAGGAAGATAGATGTCAGTGCATAATCTGCTAGGAAATTTCACATAGGAGTTGATTAAAAGTCTATGAGAAATCATTGCACAAATGTCTTCAGGTGTATACATATATATACACATATACGTAGCTAATAAACATATAGCTAGATATATAAATATATATGTATATACAGAGCTAGTTTAGACCTAATTGTTATGAAATTAGTAAGTGGCATTCACCATTCATGCATTCTTCCTAGTAGCAGAGCTAAATTATTTCAGCTTATACTGTAAGCAGCAACATACCAGTAAGCATTTGCTTGCTTCCCCTGGTAACCTAGTAGTTTAAAGAGCACGAGCAGTTCTGCTATGGTCATTTTCTCCAGCAAACCTCCATGAAAGGGACCTGGCTCTTCCACAGGTGTGTTTCCCCCAGGTTTCACAGCTTCTTCAGGACATGGTGGGTCTGGGCTGAGGGTCACCAGTCTGAAGGTCATCGGCCCAAGGGTCTCCAGCCCAAGGGTCACTGGCAAGGTGGTTGCTGTCTCGAGGGTGGCCAGCCTGGTCAGTCCTGCTTGCAGAGGTCTGCAACGTTGAGGAACCTCCTGACGACCACGGCAAGGCAGACGGTCAGGAGCAGCATATAGCCCACAGTGCCCAGGTAGGTGGGGGCAGCCAGGGGTGCCTTGAGGAACTCAGCCAGCCCGTCCTCCACGTAGTGCACCTGGTCGTAGATGCTGAGGAAGGTGAAGATGTGGAAAAGCTGATGGCTGTGCCCCACGATGTCGAAGAGCCCCGGCTGGATGCGCTCGGGGATTTTGCTGACGTTGAAGAAGGCGGCCACCAGCAGCCAGAAGTAGCGGCGGTAAAAGTAGACGAAGAGCGTGGGGTTGCGAGCACGAAGGTCAAAGAGGAGGCTCTCGAGCATGATGGGGCAGGCCATGCTGAGCGGCATGGCGAACACGAAGGTGCGCACGGCGAAGGGGTAGGCGCAGCAGGCGGCGCGGCTGCGGCAGCAGGCGGCCGTGCAGCCCACGGCCAGTGCCAGTGCCACGGGCAGCACGAGCACGCGGTAGGCCGCGATGGCCAGGCTGCAGTCCAGCTGCCAGCCCAGCTGCTGCTGCACGTAGCGGCTCATGGCACCGGCGTCCAGCAGGCTCAGCCCTGGCAGCAGGTAGTACGAGTAGGCCACGGTGCTGGCGAAGCCGTAGTAGCTGATGGAGGCGTAGTCCAGGTAGAAGAAGGTGGCGCGGAGGCGCGGGGAGAGGCAGCTGAAGAGGTGGGCCGTGCAGCTCATGGCGAAGGTGAGCAGCACCCCCGAGGCGTAGCACCAGAGGGGCAGCAGGGCCGGGTGGTGGAAGGGCACATCCCCGGCGCCCCGCAGCAGCAGAAGCCGCCCGAAGCGGCTGAGGAAGAGCAGCAGTGGGATGAAGTGGGTCCAGAAGTTGAGGGTCTCGTTGGTGGGCTGCAGCACCGAAGNCCTCGCCCGCCGGCATGCTGCTGCTGCCCCGGCCGACCCCGGGCCCGCCGCCTCGCCTCCGACCGGGCGAGGCAGAGCCGCTGCGCCCGCAGCCGCCGGCGGAGGATCCGCGGTAGCTCTGCGCCTCTCCGCCCCCGCCGCCGCCCCCGGCAGCATCACTCATTGCAGCAGGGGCAGTGGCGGCACCGCCGCGGCTCCTCCCGCCCCGCCGCCCGGCATCGCGGTAACTGGAAACCGGCGGCGCATCCAGCGCTCCCGAGGAGCGGGAAGAGACGCCCCCGCCGCCCCGGGGAGGGTTTCCCGGGGTGGGAGGCGCTGGAAACCCGAGCCGCC
>VZTZ01022869.1:797134-859201 GCA_013400955.1 Drymodes brunneopygia | reverse complement strand
GCCGCCGGTAGCCCGACAGGATGAAGCACTCCACGAAGTCCTCGGGCACCTCGTCCCACCGCAGCAGGGCAGCAGGGCGAGGCGGCGGCGGCGCCGCCTCCTCCTTGTCCCCCTCGCCCGNGCGCTGGACCCCCGAGCCGCCGTTAATGATTGATGAGGCCGCAGCGGGGGAGCGAGCCCGGGAGAGCCCCCGCAGAGCGGCGTGCGGCGGGGCCGGACCTGCGGCACCCCTTCCCGGGCGCAGGGTCAGCTGGCACCGGCAGCACGCGGTGCGCGGCCCTGCCGCGGGGCCGTTCTGCTGTGAAAAGCACAAAGGGGGCACCGGGGCTCCCGCCCAGCCCCGAGCGCGGCTGTGCCCGCGCGTGCGGCAGGAGCCGGGCGGGAGCCCCGGTAAAAGGGAGATGGCCCCGCGGAGCTGGGGTTTCCCGGCCGCGGGACAGACCGGGGAGGTACCTCCGACAGAGGACGGGTGGCAGCTGGGTGGCGGTCTGTAGTGTATGCTTCGATAAGGCTGCTGAGACCTAATTTCTTTGGTGACATTATCGCGTGCAGTGAATGCAAACGTTATTTTAGGCTAAACGTTCCCGGCCAGGCTGCACTGGGTGAGCGTCACTGACACACACACGGCACCCACCTTATCTGCGCGCTCCGAGCGGGGCGGCTGGGAGGGACACTCGGGAACGGGCTGCCAGGAGCTGCTCTGCGTTGATCCTTGGACAGATCCTACACTTATTATCCTTGCGGTTATGCAAGCAGCACAGTTACATAATCAGGATATAAAAATATGGGGAAAAGCTCTGTACGGGTGTTACAGTCCCTTAAGGCATCTGAAGGAAATAAAAGGTAAGTCACTAATGCAGATGCAGGTAGGAGCCAGACTAAGGGATTGCTCTCTGCTGCTTATGCATGTTTCCTTTTTGTTTGTTTTCAGATGGTCTAAAACATCCAATAGCTCTGTTTCCAAAACTACGTTTTAGATGGTGATTTTCAGAGATACACACGTGGTCACATGGTATAAACTGAGGTCAAGTGTAATTAGGACATTCTGCCCAAAGATTTTTATAAAAATCTTCTATCTGATAGTGAATCATGACAATGTGAAAAATCTTCTGAACAAGGAGGCAGTCAGAAACAAGTTTTTTAAGTTAGCAGAAAAGAAGTCTTAAAAATGTCTTGCTGAAAGTGAGTTTCAATACCTTTTTCATTCAAAAGTAGGGCAGTGGTGACACTGCTTATAATCTTTATAAAAATTACACAGGAGACCTGCCAAGAAAATAAACATAACTGAACAGTGCTGAAAAGCCAACACGAGGAGCACAATATTAAACAAAAGACATTTTTCAGATAGCAGGCCTAATATGTTCTGATATCCATGTGTTTTAGAGGGGGTGCTGCTGGAGTGCAGGGACACACCAAGGGGACACTCTGTGGGGAGTGCCTGACAGGGCTCTGCCTGCAGGGAGCCTCAGGAGTGAGCAGGGCCCTGCTCCTCATGGGCTCTGCAGCGTGAAATTTAGGAAGAGGAAAGGCTCTTGGGGACTACTGGAAACTGCTCAGCCCCTGGTAGAAGTCAGGCTTCTCTTCACTAGAGAGGCCACGGTGAAGAAGAGACAGGCCATATGCTGGACTGGGTGCTGCATCCCTGGAGATGCAGACGGTGGGGAGGGGGCCTTTAGAGAATACCTGCTCCTGCTCCTGCCCTGCTCCCACCACAGCACACATGCAGGTGCTTCCCAGTAGGGCTCTGGTGATCCTGCCTCCGACTCCACCCTGAGGCCGTGACAGTGCAATTTGTGGTCAGTGCCATTGCACGCCCTACGGTAGAGGGCCAAAGTGACCATGATCTTCAGTCTCTCTCATCAAGGTTAGATAAGAAGGGTTGGTTGACTGAGTGCAATCAGGTTTTAGGCCTGCACTAAAGAGGCTGTTGGAAAGCCACCAGCAGGTGTTGCAACAGATGGTGTCTAAAGAACGACAGCATCCACTGCTGATTGGGAGCTGCTGGCCTTGCAGTGGCAGCAGGGCTCGTTTGACACGTTTTGACTTTCCTGCAGCCTCCTGGCATTCAGGGATGTGGGAGGCTTTCAGCACACGTGCCTTGGGGAGCTCTGGGGCATGGCGTGGTTGCCTGGAGAGACACCCACTGGGTTTATGGCCCCCTGGGCAGCCCAGGCTGGGAGGAGCAGGTGGGATTTGCTTGCCATTCAAGACTGACGGTTCTGGTGGACACTGGACTGTCTGGGTGTTGGTGAAGGCACACACTACTGCTTTAACAGCTACATTTATGGAACTCTTTGCTAATGATCTCAGTGTTTTGCTTATTTCCAAGGCAGACTCCTCACAGGGACAATGATCTCCAAGGACAGTCAGGGCTTTCATAAAGACTACTGCATACATATTACATTGAGTTGACTATTCTCCTCCCAAGCCAGCTGTGGGATAGTGTGCAGGGAACCTTACAATTTGAAGCACTTACAACCTCAAAATAGCCTCTTATTCATATGTACTCCATCAAGGTTAGTATTACATGGCTATTATGTGGTAAGCCAGGGAGAATCAGGACATCTGGAGGTCACAGAGAGGAGTCCATGTAATGTAGTGCATGAAGAGGCCTCTGCTTTTCTCTGACCAGAGTTTATATTTAGAAGGGCATGATCAGCATACACCAGGGTTTCTCATAGCATGTGTAGAATTTTCTGCAGGCTTTCTCTCCAAATAACCTTTTAGAAGACTCTTAAAAAAAACTGATGAAGGTACTGCCTAATGAGGTAAGTAATGGAAGGTAATGTAAATCAGTGCTGGATGAAGACTCAAAGGAAAAGATGTGCTAAAATACTAAATGAGAGTTTGTTTCTACATTATACTTCTGTTTTATTCAATGTTGAAGTAATTTCTGAGGTGTTATTTTGTCTGAAATATCAAAACCCCTAAAAAATATTCTAAATTACTTCAACCCTACCCAGTGAAATTATGCCTTTTGGTTAGGAAATGAAAGAAAAAAAAGCTAAATGCATGTTTTGCACTCAAACATACTCAGTACACTAGGGAAGAGGTTGTACTTAGCCCTCCTATTATACATAGCTTTCTTGAATAAATAAACTAACTTTAAAAACCTTAAAAAGAGAGAAAGTCCTAATGTGAATATACGGTGATGGTGTTTGGAAGATATAAGATGCTTTTGGAGATAAACCTGTAGCCTCACCCAATTCAACTCATGCTGGCAAATATCAGTCTTAGCAGTGCTTGCTTGACATAATCCTCTACCATACAACACCACCTGTGTAATTTCTTTTTTCTTTTTATATCTTCACTTCTGAGATGATTTCTTTCTCAGTAAGAAGTTTTATCCGAGGAAAAACATTTACCTTCTTTGTTTCCTCTGGTTTTTTTTTCCTGTACTGAAATCTTTTTAATAAATCTGACTCTGTTGTGACATTTTCCATGGAACCCCACTGAACAAGAGAGAGGGTAGAGTTTGGCTCTATTTAAACAGAGTAGCTATTAAAGAAAGGGAAGCTTTAGCCTTATCTAACTTTGCTGTACCTCATGGTTGCAGTTTCTCTGGGAGAATATCTGAAAAGATACACAGACATACAAAAATGGTCCTTTTGTTCTGTGGGGTTTTTTTAATACTTTCTTGAACGTGTATCAATCTCTTGCAAATAATGGCTTGATGGGTAACTTTTTACTGCAGTGATTACAATACTTTGTAATAATTGAGTAGACACAATGCTTTGATCTAATACTGAAGAGATTAACTTGCCTGTGGAGATTCTACTCCACTATCTTTTTAAGACTGGATAAACAGGAATCCTTGCGTCACTTTCTCCTTCTTGAGTAACTAATTAGGGTCAATTATACTCTATAAACCTAATTCTTTAATAGATAAAGAAAAGTGGAAGCGATACCTATATTTTAAAGTCTCACCTGGAGGAGAGAAAAGGTAGATGTTATAAAAGGGAATAACAGTAACCAACATCATTATGGTTGCACAGCAATGTTCATTTTAATGTCTCAGTGATCAGGAGCTTCTAATTTTCTGCCCTCTTTACCTTGAAGTTGAATATCTTCAGGTTTGTATCTTTTATGCTTTAAAAACCAGCAATAAAGCCCATCTGAAAAAACACTAAACACAGCAAACTTGGAAAAATATTTCATGTTTTAAGAAAATTTCTCTGAAAGTTTGGTTGCTATCTTTTTAAAGATTTGAGGTAAAACTTGCCTTTTTCTTGGCAGCAGCAAATCTGAACATAAGTATTGCTGTGAAGTTAGTTTCACTGTGATGAAGAATAATATATTGGGTGGATGCATATTTCATGTTTTCAGCAGTCAAAATCCACCCCTGTCCCAGCTTCCAGGGACTCATGGTAAGAGCAAAGTACAACTTGTCCTTTGCAAGGGTTGCAGGATTGAACCCTCACTTACAAAGTGCATGACTAAGAAATTGTTTTGTTTGTATGTGCTGAGTGGGAGTGTTTTGCAGAGCACAAATTGGTACTTGCTGTTAGTAACCTGACAGGAGGGACTCAGTATGGCAAAGAAATTACTGGCATTGCAGTCATCTTGAACTTGCATGCTTTCAAACAGCTGATAGATGTGCACATCTGGATTCCAGCCACGCCATTCTCTCTGACAAGAAGCTGCGGGAGAACTTTTGAAATGAAGCCTTCATTTGATACTTGCACTAATGCCTGCAAACTACACTGCAAATGACTGAACCTTCTCAGCCAGACAGCGCGAGTCAGATGTTGCCTCTGTGACTGGTTTGCGTAATGTGCCTCACTGCTTGAGGAATCCCAGGAGGAGAAAGAACCCAGGTTCCCTGATAAAACGTGTCCCAGGAGATAGCAGTGGGGTCCTGGAAGGGAAAGCAGCTGCCGAATGGCAGAGCAGGACTCACAGCTGAGGGAAGGTAAAGCACCCGCTCTGAGAGACGGAGTAACACGGAGATGGCTCCTGCCAGGAGACAGAGCAGTGGCAGCGAGTCCGGACTGCTGAGAACCTGAGAACCAACCTGCCCTCTCCTAGACAGCCCCTCTGGCTCTTTTGCGTTATTCTGGTGGTCCGTGTTAAAGCATCTCAATTGAGGCCAGGGCTATCTGTGCCCCAGCTGTGAGTGCTGCTGCCTCTCCTCTCGGCTCGGCACTGCGCACCCAGAGCTGCCTGGCAACCCGGAGTGCACGGGGGGAGCTGAAGCTGCCGACCTTGAGAATCCTCGCCGGCGGTTTTCAGTCTCGGGTGGGAGGAGGTGGAGGGCGGAATAAGGGAAGAAGCTGGAAGGCTGCTGCCTAAGCACTGAGGAACACACACACAGCCCCTGGCGTTAGTGAACCGTGAGCCACTACGTGAAACTACACAGGAGAGTGTGAAACTGCAGAGTTAAAACCTGTACACCCAGCAGCTACACTTCTGTCCCGCTCATAATCTGCCTGCCCCATGCCCTCAAACGTGCTTCCTTTGTCACAGGGTAGGGAATTTCCACAGCTTCCTAAATCCTCCCTCTCCCGCTCCCTCACACCGGCATTTGCAAAAGAATTGCAGCAGTTCTGTGCCCTGGCCTGGAGTGAGAGCAGTGAAGAGCTTTCACCTGAAAGCTGGGGAAAAAGCAGCCAGAAAGACAAGTGTAATACACTGCAGCCTGTGGTTCAATTAATGTAGCTCAGTGTTAATTATTTATGATAATTCATTATTTTCCCAAATATACTGCCTAATGATACTTGTCATTGTAGCAACAGTTAATAAACAATTCCCAGGTCTGCAGGCAACCAGACCTACTGCATTATAATGAAAAATGTCTACAATTTACTTTTAAATATTGTTATTATTAGCCTATCTTTTGCAGCATTATTATCCACAGATTTCTGCACCTCACTGCTTCCTTTCCTTCCCGCTCTCCTTCCTGCCCTTGCTCTCCCATTAAGCCCAAAACAGTGACATGTGTTCTCATTCACTAACTGTACATGAGTGCTACTGTACTATTGCAATGTGTTATAAATAGCACAGATTGAGGAGTACAGTTCATTCTGAAAAATTATCTTAAGAGATGACCTTTGAAACTAACTATATCTTTCCTGTTTTTCACAGTATGCTCTGGATTGTGATGCTGTAATTTTGTGCAGTTTATTAATTACAGAAGAGCATAGAGGCTAAGCAGTAAGCAGAGGATTTGAACAATGAGGTGGATAATTAAAAAGGATTAATGAGGTGGATAAAATAAAGGGATTGAGGCCAAATGGAGCACAAATTTTCTAAACATTATTGGCCCCAAAACTGTATCATCCAAGGACACATTCCTCTTTCCAGCTAGATGTCTGTTTTTTATCCAGAAGTGTTAGTCACTCTTTCATGCCAGGTTTATTAACACAGTCCCAGGAGAGTTGAGCATCATCTAGTGTCTTCTCCTGGGGCTCTAAATGCCCTTTCTAGCCAGTACAAACCCAGCAGGTTTGCTTTCAACTCATTGCTGCACTTGTTTGCACTGCTATGTTAAAAACCACCCCAGAAGCAGGTCACGGATGATACTAATCCTGTGTCTCTGCAAGCCAGTGAAATGGTTTTCAAGTGAATAGGGAAAAAAGATGGGGGAAGAGAAGGACTTGGCTTGGATTCTGAAGCAGTAAATCCTGCCTAATCCATCCGTAAAGCTTCTTGACCAGTGCCACCCTTCATGTGGAAGGGCTCCTCTGTGGGAAGGTTTGGGACTCAAAATATCCTAAAAAGACTGGTGGAACTGTGCCTGTCAACGCGTGGGGGTTTTTCCCCCCTCCTTCCTTCCAAGCCTCAGTGATTCCACCTCGAATTTATCCAAGAGAGCCGAGCAGGGTCCTCCAGGGTGGAGGTACACCGTGCCGGCGGCGGGAGCAGCACGCGCTTATCGCCGGAATGGCTCGGGTGTGTTCGATACACATCCCCTCTCTCTGGAGCCTCAGCGCCGTTACCAGAACATTCCACGTTGTTCTGCGGAGGGCGGCAGGAGGCTCCCACAGCCGGAGAACCGCGTGTGGCCTTTCTCCCGGCCTCGCCTCTGCCGCAGCAGCACCGCCTGGCCCGCCGCAGATTGAACGGCGGCGTGAAGCGCCTCGTACCTAAGGAACGATGGGGATCGTTAATTTAATTCTACATTTTCTGTGTAACTGCCGGTGCAGTCACCTTACGTGGCACGGGCCGCCTCGGGCCGCGCGGCGCGGGCCGTGCCTGCCCCCTGCCGGCGCCTGCGCGTGCCGCGGGGCCCGCTGCCCTCAGCCCGCACAGCTGCGGGGACAGGAAAGCCGGGTGGTTCTTCCTTGTGCCCGCCCTGCTGTTCTTGGACATTGAGCCGCGGCCTCCACCGTTGAGGGACACTTCCGTGCCGTTCTGCAGCCCGCCGTGAGCTCTCGCTGCCCTGTGCCGCCCCCGCCCTGCCCAGCCCGCTCAGCGCTGTGACACGCGGGGACAGCTGCCATGGAGGCGCTCGCAGCCGAGCCCTCACCCTGACACAGCTGCGGGCAGAGCAGCGGCTCTCACCAGACCATGTCCCTGCGCAGCTGGACGCACATCTGCAGCCGGTGAGGTTTCCTGAAAGTTTTGCTCTCCTCTATAAACTTCCAGCCCTCTGCAGTGCCTCTGCGCTCTTCAACCTCTCCTTCTGCTTTTTTTTCCCCCTCCTGGAACCTTTATTCTGCGCTGCCCCAGGTGATTGTTAGCACAGGCCCTGCTCCCTCTTGCCGTTTACAGGGCACTGGGTGTCGGCAGGTGCTGGATTAAAGCTTTCTTTAATTTTTGTGTATCTTTTTGGCTTTTCCTTAAGTATTATCTCAGCTCCTGCCTGTTCCACTCTGAAAATCCATGAAAGGACGGGAATGCAAGACTCATGGCAAATGTGACCGCTGGTTATAATCCCCGGTTAAACAGCGTTCAATAAAGTTGCAATTGTATTGTGATATCAAACTCAGTAACGGAGGATTTGCTGTGTTAGCCTTTTCAGTATTTAGGGGCCTTTCTCAATTAGCTGTAACATTTTTCCTTGTTCCAAACGTGTCCTTTCCATTTCACACTGTTCCATGCGCAGGCCAGCGCTCCTCTTGGGGCGGCCCTGCCGCGCCGGGGGGGCCATCGGCGGCTCGGCCATCGGCTTCGCGCCCTCCGCTCGCGGGCTCGGTGGGATCGGCGCTCGCTCGGCCGCCGCCAGGGCTGGGCGAGGGGAGAGGCAAGATGGCGGACAAGGCGCCCGGCGGCTCGCAGAAACCCGCCNGGCGACGGGGCCCGGTAGCGGCGAGGCGCGGGCGGCGCGGCCTGCTCTGCTCCTTCTCTGAGCCCGGGGTGACCGCGGGCCCCGGGACGGGCTGGGAGGCGGGAAGGGAACTTGGGGTCTCGGGCCTCTTGCGGGGCACCCCCGCTCCCCGAGACGGCCCCGGGCACGTCTGTGTCCCCGTGGCGTCCCCGTGCCGCGGCGGAGGAAGGCGCGGGGCCCGGCGGAGGCGCTGTCCCGGCCCGCGCGTCCCCGCGTTGGGCTGCGGGCTGCTCCGTAATGCCCGAGCGCCGGCCGTGCCCACCGACGGGTTCCATTTCACTGCCTTGCCCCGGGGGGATGAAGCCCACGCAGGGCTAGTTTCCTACTCGCGAGTGTGAAGGAAAACGACGAATTGAGATGGAGTGGGTTCTTTTGAATTGCGATGGAGTTACAAGTTTCGTAGAATTGCCGTGGCGTTCCCCGCGCTTTTCCCTGTGCCCGCTCTACTTCCTGGAGTTCCTGCTGGCTGGATTTCCAGCCCAGGAGCACAGGTAGTGCAGTAGTTCTGGAAAACTTGGCCCAGAACTGTGCTCTGAAACCAGCGGGTGCTCGCACCATCCCTCCTGCTGGGAGGGTAGAGGGCACGATACTTTAGGGAATGCACTGGTGGCTGATGGTTTGAGGATTATTCCCTTTCATTCACTTTCGTTTCAGGTTTTAGGTCAGAACTATATAAATTCTCCAGGTTTTGGTGGGTGAGTGTGTAAATCATTCAAGGAGGAAGCCGTGTTCTGGCTCAGGGATTTCCAGTGCTATAAATTAATAATTCTTGCCCATCTTTTTATTAAGCAAAAGCAGGATTATTTTAATTTTTTTTTATTTTGCTGCTGGGAAACTGTAGTTATTAATGTAGTTAGTAATGAAATGTAGTTACTTAAATTCTTTTCATGTTTACTCAGTTGTTACTAGAGTAGGAGAGTTTTATTTTTGTTTCTCTTTTATGATCTGTTCCAAGTATTGCCAAGAAATGTTTTTTTATCTTGCTTTTGGCTTGGAATGGCAAATAAGAGCTGGACAGAAAACTTGAGTAGTAAAATAGGTCTTAATTTTTTGGACAATGGCTTTCAGAGAATAAGGCATTTTGGGATTTCAAGTATAATTAGAAATAGAATAATTAATTATTGATTAATGCAGCTGATAATGTGGTACAGAAAACGAACCCAGATGTGATTCCTTTCTTTTCACAGTTACATTATAGCCTATTTTTGTTTTGTCATTTACTATTTTTGTACTGATGATACTCTTTTTTTAGTGTACAGTAATAATTAATTCACAGGAATTGTTTTCTGTCCTAGATGTCAGTTCTGCAGAGGTGTGTGCAGCCAGTTAACTCTTCACACTCCCTCATCTATCCCGTGGAAGTCAGTAGGACACCTGGGGAATGTAAAGTCAGATGTGTGTTCATCTGTCAGGGCCTGCTGAGGAGGTTCTGTACCTGCCTTGCCACTTTTGTGCACCTCCCCTCATGCCCCTGTTCCTCCACACATCTGTGCCGTGTTCCACTTGTATTTTCCCGTGCTTTACATTCTAGATCTTGATTGTTTCCTCTTGCCAGTATTATTTTATGTGCCAGAGAAAATAGGGATAGTACATACTTGGATCCATGAGAATGTTTCTGTTGAAAAGTGACATAAAATAAGACAGGCCTTTCTCTTGGGACTTATTTCCCAAAAAAGGAAGTCTTGGGGGCTAAACAGTGTGTGATCCCTTCTGTACCTTTGTTTTGTTATTCCACCAATGCTTGTGATATACATCAAGACACTTTTCATATGTTTGCAGAAAGAAACAGTACTGAAATTAGTAATATTCTTTTTGTTTTAATTAGTTTATTCACACAGGAATTAAAATGTGTATTTTTAGTTGAACCTATATGATTATGTTTATGGTTTAACAATTGAGCAAATACCCCTTTTGCTCAATTTCTTGAAGTAATTATCAGACATTTTGATTGTTTTTAATAATTTTAGGATTCATTTACTTACATAATTAAAACTCAAGTTTTAGGCTTCTTTTGGTTCATTGTATTTGCAAGTTGTATTTGTTTTGCAAATACAATTATTTATATATCTCATAGACTCCATTGGATTTGCTTCAGTGGCAGTTCCAAGGTGTGCCTTTACTGGCTTCTAGAAACCTGTGGGGAAGGCACAGTGACCTTTTATTTTCTGTGCTCTGCCAGGAACTGTGACCTAGTGCCTGAAATAAAATAATTTCTCCCCTTCAGAATGGTTAGTGTTTGTTCTTCAGTCTTGGTGTCCACGTACTGATTTTGACCCAGTTATTCTGATTATATACATTTATAAATATTTATATATATTTATAGTGTAAAATCGCATCTTTTCAGCTGAGCATTGTCTGTTTGAGTCACTGTTTGAAGAGCATTTCTGGAGGTGGTGCAGGTTCAGGGAGCCCTCAGTGCCTGCATCACTGTGGTGGCAGCTGCTTTGTCTGATACTGGCAGCTGCTGGATAACTTTGAGAGCCTCCTATGTAAAATGTGGTGCAAAAGCATTAACTATTCCTTTGGCACTTTGAGATTAGAATAGCAAGATTCGTGCTTGAGATTTCCAGAAATCCAAGTAGGAAAGAAGGATAGTTAAAAAAGAGAAAATAGAGATTGCCAAAGCCTACACAGGACATCAGTGTAGGACATGATTCTGAAATGACAGATACAGATGTTCAGTTATTATCTTCATGTAATGGATTTTTAGCTGCTCAGTGACTCTTCCATTTTGTTACTGTATGCTCTGAGAATAGTGACTGTCTGGCATGGCCACTGCTTTTATGTAGACTGCTGTTCAAATTTGGTACCATATGCAGAAGAAATAATCCACTTGGACCACACTGTACTTTTCCCTTTTTCATCCCAAAACCTGTACCTGTTCATGTGAGTTTAAGATTTCAGTGGAATACCATTCTGTACTAATACTTCCAGAGAAAGCCACTGTCCATTTGGTTTTGTGTCTGAAAGTTACTACTATTCAAGTAGGGATTACCACTAATTATTCCAGTAATTGTAAAGACTAAATAGATTAGCCATAACATAATTTGCAGGTGTTTTCAAGCACTTACTTTATAGAGAGAAAGGAAGAGTAGAAAGGATAAGGCAAGCTGGAAACTTCCTTTTGCTGGATTTTGACATCCTAATTTATGATGTGTTCCCATTTGTTTTTCCTTGCTGTCAGTGCTGACACAAACCAGTCTTAGCCTTAGCTACTTCTTCCCTACAAACATTGTCCTCTTTGGTTATTTGGCATGATTTGGGCAGCAGTGTGCTGCTGTGAGTAGGGAAATGGTTTGGCTGAACCTCCCCATCTCTCCCGTCCGTGAGTGATCAGCTAGACCAGGAGCCATGCTGTAGTTCAGCGTGACCGGTATGGGGGCAGCATCAATGGAAGGTGTTGAAACAGGGCAGGAGCATCTTTCGTCAGAGTTCGTTTTAAACATTTCACCCTGAAGCTATTGGTTCTTCCAAGAACAGGGCTTTCATTTATGTTTTAAGTTGTAGCCATTAGAGTTGTAAAAATACCATGCAGCATTTAGAAGGCCACAAATTGTCTCCTGGGTTTTATTGGTAGCTTTTGTGCTTTTGTTGCTCTTTGTTTTTTCACTAAATGACATCAGTATTAATTAACAAAAATATTTATTGTATACACCATATTTTAAATAATTGTGAAATAACATGATCATGCCAGTTTTACCAAGAGATTTTTATGTCTGGAGAACCAATGAGGAGTTGGATTTGTGGCCATGTGAACTGTGAGCAAGAAGGAAGACTTTGAAGAGATACTCTCTTCTGTGTTTCCTTGGAAGCTTCATGAAGCAGGAAGAAAATGTAAAGATCAGAATCTCAGAGATGTCTCTGCTTTGGCATTTTCATGGAAATTTGTCATAAATCTCATTTGTATGGTCCTTTGAAGTTTTTGGTTTTTTCTCTTGGAGGTTGAGTGAAGTTGGCTGGACTCAGTAGTGAAGCTTTGGGTGACCTGACCCCCAGGACTGGAGTTTGACAGGGCTGTATTTTACTGCAAGTGGCAATGCAGGCTGCTGAAATGGCACTTCAGCTGTGCTGGCACATGCTTTGAGAAATGTGCAGAGTGAAAGTGATGGAGAAAGTGATCCAGCTGTAAAATAGTCTGGTTGAGGAAAAAAATAAATAAAAATAGTTTTCATGCAACGTGGTAGTTGCAGTGATTGGGAGTAAGAAGACATTTGTCAGTTATTTATGCTGGCAGTGACTGAAAGATGGATTCACTGCATTGTTTCTGGTGGCATTTTGAACATGAGGGAGCTGTCCTCACATCTCATCATGTGTAGGGCAGAGCTCTGTGTGTCTTTCTTTTCAGCACTCAAGTTCAATTGAGCTACTTGACATGATGAGAACAGAAAAAATAATCCTGCTCCGGATTTCAACGCAGGTGGGCAGCATCTTCTAAAATGTTTCCCTCTGTGTTAGAAGGACACCGATTCCGCTGAGTCAGTGCAGCTGGTCTGACTCCTAAGGAAACAAAATGGTCCCTTTTGTGAAGGCTGTGCAGATGGATGCAAAGTGCAGTGTTGTGAGAATTTGTGATTTTTTTTTTTTTTAATAACTGCTGTTTAGAAACTGGCACATAGTAGTGTGTAATTTTGTCAAGAACCTTTTCATCTTGTTCTTTGTCAGAGCAGTTGCTTGGCTGGTCAGGAGTAGTATCAAAAGTAGAACTTAGGATGTTACACATAGGAAGAGGAGACCTGAAAAATAAGAATTTTTGAAGGAGGAGGAGAATGTGGCTCTCCAAAGCTTTTAGTTACTGTGGGGTAAAGTTGGTGTGAAAGCTAAAACTGCTTCTCAAAGTTTTCTGAGTGCATCTTAATAGAAATTCTGCTGCTCAGCTAATGTTCAGAGTGGCTCCACAGTGCCACGGTCCCTGTTGGTGGGTTGGGCAGTGTCACTGTACTCCCACAGAATCTCTGTGTACTGCCACTCACTGAAGCCTTTCTGAGCAGTATCATCTGCTTGCTGCTGAAGAAGCAGATTTAGTGTCTTTTCTTGATGTTTCTCCTCAGGATAATCTGTCATTGTACTGAGCATTCCTTCTGTTTGTTACTCTGTGTAATGGCTCGTTTTTTGTCCTTCCTATAAGCAGCTTCAGCACCACCCCTATTGGGAGGTGTCACTTTCTAAAACTTCCATAAATGAAACAGATGTGGAGAATCAGGAAGTGGCCATTCCCTTGTGTTGCTGCCAGACAAGCTCCTTTCTTGGAGCAGTGCTCGATCTGTGGCAGTACCCTAAGGCAGACAGCACTGTGTACTCCACGTTTGAGACTGATCTTTTTAACTGCATGTCTGAAATTGTGTTTTGGAAGGCTGGAGTTGTAGCTGCTGTGTTGGTCGCTGCACGGTGGCAGCTGGCAGCAGGAAGAATGCTCTGGAATTCTTTTGCACAGTGTACTTCCTTTATCTGTGTGATGTTGGACTATATATTCATAAACTCTTGGGGGCAGGACAGCTTTCCTTAAGCTACATTTGTGCAATGTGTAGACCTGTGCGTAACAGATTACTGATCTGAGTGCCGCAGGCAGTTGTGAATCACAAAAAAATCCAGCACCAAGTACACAAGAGGAGAAGTTTGCAGGAGGTGACATTAGTGAAAGATGCTTGAGCTCTTTGCTTCCATGAGTATTCTAACGCACGGCTACTCGTTCATGTGAACTCAGTTTGTTACGAGCTTCTGTGCGAAGATGTGCTTGTGACTCATGTACAGTGCTGCATAGAACGGGATTTGGGAGGTCTTTGCGAGCTAGGCATGATTTTTTTCCTGTTTTTTCCCTGCCCCATTTCTCTTTCTTAAAAAAACCTACAAACATATTATTAGAAGCTTTTTGCTTCTCCCTTGGAAGAGCTGTATCTTTGTGTTGCTCTTTACCTTTGCGCACTTAATTCTGATTGCTGAAGTGCTTTCTGTTGAAAACCATTGTTTTCTAAATTGATTTTACTGTATAACATAGGAATATACTTGTTGGAAGAGAAATGTCTCTATCTTAGCTGATGAAAAAGCAGGATGCACAATAAAAACAAGGTCTAGTAAATTAACTTCTGGAGTAGCATTTGGTGCTTGTTTGTTTTGAAAGACTGGAAGTGAGCATCATCTATTACTATTTCTGGTATTAACTCTAAACTGCTGGTAACAAGGAGAAATGCTAATGTTCTGTAACTAATGAGCAGTTCTCAGCTAATGGAAGTGTTTTATTTTGACTTAAATTTCAATTGAGGTGTGAATTGTGCATCAGGCAATAATATCCAAATAGTAGATGTTATATCAGGTTTTCTGGAATTTGGGCATTACGTAATTTAAAAGCCTGTTCTCCATCACTTCTATTCATTTAAAACCTGATTTTGTATATATGCTGATTTAGGTGTTAAAGTTCAGTTAGGGTTTAAAGTAATAATGTCAATTAGTACCTAGTCACAAATTGGGGTTTTTGAGGTAGCCAGCTTCCATCTATGCACAATATAGTAAAAGCAGTTTTGGAAATTATTTTATAGGAAGCCAAATGTAATCAAACACTTTATGTAATCTTTAGCAGTCTTTAGTGACAGCTCTTGAAGAGGCAATGTAGCTAACTTACTTTTTTCCCCATTGGTGCCATTAGTGAGGTATTTATAAAATCCAGCTGTGGGAATTCAGATTTTTTAGTGGTCAATCTTTAGTCCCTTATTTGCCTTATATTGACATTGTTCCACATTGAGGTGACCTGGTCAGATACATCATTAAAATACGTTATGTGTATCTTTGTTCTGGTGTATTTGGACTTCGAAATTGAAATGAAAATCACATTCCAAGATCTGAAAAAAAACCCCAGAGGTTGTTTGTCTGTTTCTTGTTCTGTGCCTCACCTCCTTGTCATTCTCTCCTCAGGTCAGAGGGCCAGATGCAGTACATACCACTGGATCTGCTGATTCACATGTAAGTCCAAAACACTTAAACAAAAACCCCCAAAAATTCCAACCAAACCTGCAAACTCAAAATAGGCCTGTTTTTAAAGAAAACTGCTTTCTGCAGGCAGAGTGCATTGGGTATGTAACCTGTGGGTGTTTGCAAATGAACCATTGATTTCATGTTTAAAAATACTCCTTGAAACTTTCAAAACAAGCCCCAGTGTAGGAAGCTGTGCTGCAGGGTACTGCATCCATAATAGGTACTGGAACAGAAAGAAGCTGCAAGGACTCTGTATGGGTTTGTCTCTTACAAGGAGGAATGCTTGAGAATATGAGGTGATCAATCCTAAGAGTCATGGGATATTGAAGTGCCTTTTCACATATGATTGGCTTCTCAAAGCTGGGACAGTGTGGCCCTAATTCCATCCTTTGTTTTTCTTTCTAATAGTACATGTTAAAGGAAAAGGTAAGAGTAATAAGGTGGTCCTGCTGGCCACCCCACCCCTTATCCCCTCAGTGAATAGACCTTTGCCTGGTTGCATGATTGGTGCGTTGCATGAAGCCTACCTATTTCTGAGCTAAAATGAAAATAGGCAGCAAGAGCCAAACTGGGAGTTAATACCTGACAATTCATTCTGTGGTTTGGATTTTCTTCAAGATTTCAATTTGATTTTGTACATGCAGAAGTCAATTACCAGCTGTTAAATTGCTTGTAAGATAGCATTATTTGAGTTGTGGTAGCAGAAACTTTTCATAAAGAAGTAGCTTGTTTTATTGATTTCTTTTCTTGCTACAATTTGGAAAATTACTCTTAAACCTCTTTTGAGTATTTTGTGCCGATGGAACTGGGACTTGAGTGCTTTGTGCCACGTTACAGTTAATGCAGTGTTCTGCTTAAACAGAAGTTTGCTTTCATACAGAGGTTTGATTACTCAGCTGAAAGTTTCTCTTTGCTTCTATCATTTGCTTTACCCTTTTCACAGTATTTTACATTTTTTGAAGGAGGAAGACCTTCAAGTTTTGTATAGTTCTATTGTTAGGAATTCTGTGAAGCTGCATATGGTTAAGGATAATGTTATAATTGCCGACTGCAATCTAACTAGCAGGCATAAATTAGTTCAATCTTCTTAACTTTATGTTGCTCCTGCCACTTGGAAGGTTTTTTTTGCCATGAGACCCTTTCTAAACTGAGCAGATCTTAGTGCCAGAACTCTTTATCTTGCAGCTGCTTCCCTTCTGTCACTGGAACAAATATTCATGTGGCTGATCTGCAGGTATCCTGTGACATTACTGTGAGAGATTATTTTTTGATGACAGGATAAGCCTTGGGTAGGAGTGTGGTATTTGTTCTGCATTTCTGTACCATGGCTGTGTGCTTGTGTTTTGCCAAGGTTGTATATTGTTTGTCATACTGAAATAGAAGCTGTTTTTCAGACAACTGGAAGACTGGATTTTATTAAATTTAAAAAAACACGGATGAATTAAAAGCTCCTGATAAACCTGTCACAGCTGCTCATGTTGACAAATACAGTGTCATAAACCAGATAACTTCACAGACAACACTGCATAAATTTGTCACTGATAGCTTTAGTTTCAGTGATGAAAAAGGAATACTTCCAAAGAAATATGAGCTACTTGGTTATGTGCTTGGCACAGATCTAAGAGGTGTTTGTGATGCTAAGCAAGGATTATAAATGGAAGATATTTCAAGCAGTTTGTTTTTCATGGTGCTTTTTTATGTAAAATTTTTGAATAGGAAGCTGATACTAGAAATGAAACTCTATACAAAGAAAATTATTCCTAGAGGAAACCCTTTCCAGGTGGTATCAGAATTTTTTTGATAATATGGTGTTTAGGTTGTTCGCCTTATTTGTCTTGATGTTTTATTGATCTGATTTTTTTTTAAAAACCATCACTGCAAATTAATGCTTTTAAGCATCACCATGTGCTCTGTGTAAAAGCATCACAAATGTTTTGAAAACAAGACTCATAGCTTCTGGGGCTTTGTTGTTCTGCTGATTGTTCATGAATTACTGTGTTAAGGTAGGAGTTTCCAGAGAAGTATCTTTTCTCTCTAACTTCCCACTGCTCATGTCTTCGGAATATACTCTCCGTCCTGTTGTCTTTCTTCTCTTGATGCTTTATTGCCGTTAACTACCAAAATAGAGCCTTTAGAATTCCAGAAATTACTCTAATATGGAGTGCTTCCTTCATCAGGGTTTTGGAAAGAAATTCAGAACTATCTAGATGCTGAATGTGAGTGTTTTTTTTTCATTTAACTGAAAACTTATAGCATGAAATTTGTTGTTCCACAAAGCTATTATTTTTTACCTTGAAGTACAACTGAAATTTAGCATCCAGTTGGTTGTTCCATTACCTGTCTGACCTTGCATAAAACATTATTCTGGCCAAAATAGTCAGAAAAGCTTTTTTGGGAGTGGCAGGGTTGGAGAGGAGGAAGAACTGTAGTGCAAAGCATGGATTTCTGAAGGTTTAGAAACTGCAGCACTGCACAGTGATAAATGCCCAGGCTCTTACAGCAAGTGTCCTTCAGATTTCAGCTGCATTTGAGTGGTGTATTAAAAGCTTTCTCATTAAACCAAGGATGATTTGTTTAAAAAAACCCACATAGATTTAATTTTTTTTTAGTTGTATTAGATAATGACAACTTCAGAGATATGTATGGGAAGGCTTTTCTTTGTTTTATTGGCATTACTGGTCTAGACCAAGGTCAAAAGTAACATCATTTTAATTGTTTTGTAAACAGTTTGATGTCTATTTTCTTTGCAGCCTCTAATGGAAAGTAAGCTTAAAGCATTCAGTATTGGCAAAATGAGTGCTGCCAAACGGACTCTGAGCAAGAAGGAGCAAGAAGAATTGAAAAAGAAGGTAATGGTATACCATGAAAATTTTACTTTGTATGCGGAGCTCAGATAAGTTTACTTTTAGATTGCAACCTGCTTTTACCCCAAAATACCTTAATTTTGGTAACTGTAGCTCTCCAAGAGTGAAAGTGGATTGTGTTTTACATGTATAATTTATTTTTGGCATTCACGGCATTAAGATACAGAGAGGCTTACTCCTTCCTTCTCTGTGAGAAATCAAGTTCTCTGGCTTCCTGAAATAGGGAATTACAGTAATCCATTGATGTATTGCTCAGGATGGAGACAGCCATCACCTTAGGTAATTTTCTGTTCTTCCTTTGCTCTCTGTCACTGGATTTCAGTAATTACTAAGAGTACCTGTTTTTGAAATTGTTTCAGTACACATCCTTGTTAGTTCTGTAAAACATTTTTTTGTCTAATGACTGTATTGGGGACGAATACAAACCTTAAAATTTGATATTGCATTTTAGATTACTCAGGAGTGTCCAGATTTTAGGAAATACATATCTGGTAGTTGGTAAGGTGGAAGTTTTGAAAATTTTGGGGTTTGAACTTCATACACACAAGCAGTACTGTATTCCAGTGGCTTATCTCCTGCTGAGTTGTTGGAAATACTGGCCTAAAGATCGTGATAATGCTAAGTTTAATGTCTCAGCTTAAGTCATTGAATTAATTTATTCTCTGGGAAATACAGAAAGGTGATCTGATCTTTTTGTTGGTCTCCTTCAGCCACGTGGGTTGATAGTAAAGGCTGAGATGGAATGGCCACTGTTCTCTCCGTGTTCTCTCATGCTGAGGTCAACAAAGCTCCAGGCTCATAAACCTTTGATTTGAGCTTTTTTGTTTGACATCTTTTGAATGTTAAATTGCCATGTAAACTCTTGGAAAGGAACATAGCGGAGCACACAGCCTCACTGGCTTTGCGTGTTAGGTGCTGTGTTGTGCCCACATTTCTCAAAAATTTGAATTGTCTAAAATTGAAACTCCTTTGATGCAGTTTGTAGCTTGAACTCTAGAAAATAAAAAGGAATGTCACATAGCTGATTTAAGAGTAACTGTCTAGTGAAGGTTGTTCTGTGATGATAGTAAATAGATTAACATTTGCTATGTAGGAGGATGAGAAGGCTGCTGCAGAAATTTATGAAGAATTCCTTGCTGCCTTTGAAGGAGGTGATGGTAATAAAGTGAAAACATTTGTAAGAGGAGGAATTGTTAATGCATCTAAAGGTAACTAGTCTTTTTTTGGAGGTGGTGTGTCATTTGGCTTTGAGTAAAGATGAAGATTGGCTTTGAATTGCGTTTTAAAATTAATACGTTAAATTAGAAGCAGAAAAGAAAACTTGATGCTAAAATCTATGCTTTGTCTGAGGTAGGCAGTGCTGTGATTTGTTTTTTAACCATAAGAAGAAAAAATGCTTTGGTTTAAACTACCTAATATATGTTCTTTTTTTTTTATATTAAAAGATGTTAAATTATGTAAAATTTGTATTACTAGCTTTTTAAATATGAAATAATATATTGACTTGAATGACCAAGACTAAGGAACAGCATTCTTTCTAATGAACAGTGTTGTGCAGCATTAGTTAATAAAATTTGCTTTTAACCTGCCTTTAATTTCAGAGGAGCATGAAACAGATGAAAAACGGGGTAAAATCTATAAACCTTCGTCACGGTTCTCAGATCAAAAAAATCAACCAAATCAGCCATCTAATGAGAAACCTCCATCCCTCCTAATGATAGAAACCAAAAAGCCTGTAAGTTTCTTACTTGAATCTTAACTCTATCCTGATGTATATAAAAGTGCTTAGACAAAGGGCGGTGTGATCTTGCGGAGTAGTTTTATCTGCATGTGTCACATACTCAGAGAAGGGAGGGCATTCTGAGTTGCCTGAACCCATAGCACATCCAGAGGTGATGAAATGCAGAGGCCCAGGAGCCCTGGGTGTGGCACAGTACACCCGGTGCTGCACTGCCCCTTTACTGTCTTCCTGCTATTCCTTCTCATGAATGTGGATTTAGTGCCTGTGGTAAAGTAACAGCTTCTTCAGTCCTGAGAATTTCTGAAATTTTAGAAGAAGGCCTTCTCAATTCCTCTTGCTACCATCTGTTTTTGATTTTTTTAAACTTAAAATCAAAAAATAAATTGACCTTTGTGTTGATCCAAGTTTTTCTTGATAGGGTTTGTCAGTTTTGTTTATTTGTTTTGTTTTGGGTTTATTTGGGGGGTGAAGTTTGAGAAATTCCTTTAGAAGTCCCTCTTTGAGTTCTAGAACTTGGACAGTTTTGAAGCTGAACACCTTGCTTTATTTAATTTATTTTGTCTTCTGCATGGTTTGATGGGGGGTTTTTTTGTTCTTGTTTTTTGGTTTGTATGGGGTTTTTTGGTTTTGGTTTGGTTTTTTTTTGGTAAACCGAGGTTCATCATAAAAAGTAATGACAATATTAGAAATATGAACAGACACAGTCTTCAACTGAAGTGATAATTGCATATGATTACTGTTACTACCATGTATGTGTAATGAATGTCTTGGCTGTCTTAAAAGTCTTTTAATAGAGCTTACTAGAACTTTAAAGCTTAAGTGAAACATGTATGATGCTGCGTGTTAGGGTGGGAAATCAATGTAATGTGATAATTGTGGGCAGTTCCATCATAACCTCCCTCCAGCTTTAAACAAATGTCAGTTAGACAAGTGGGGAACTACTGGATGGCAGTTTTGATTTTCATTGCATGTAAAGCTCTACAGTTACAGAAATGAATTGTAGCATTTTTTTATTTTTCTGAGCTCTGTTCTGTCATATGCAAGTGTTTGTACTGTAAGAATATTACTGCTTTTCAAATTTTTCATAAATACTTGTGAAGTAATGCAATCAGTTTACTCACTTGCCCTGTCCAATGGTGATTGAAGATAATGAGGTAAAAATGATTTTATTTATTTGGCAGACCCTCCCCAAAAACAAAAACAAACAAACAACTTTGCCTGGGGTGAGTAGGAAGTCCAGTTTTTCCAAAGCTGTAGTGTGTAACACAAATATTTTGTATGTCTGCCTATTGGAAACGTTTTCATTTAAATTTGGTTATATAAAAACAATGTTGTTGAAAATAAGATTTCACATGAGTTAGTTAAGGAACATACATTACTGTTAAAAAACAAAGTAGTGTTGCAGTATCCATTTTCTTTGTCATTCAAGAGTGTTTTTCCTGAGGATCTTGAACTATTTAAAGTAACTGTTTTTTCAGACTGTTTACATCCAAAAGGAAGCAAGAGAAGGAAATTCTTTTCAAGTAGAATGTTTGTGGATAAAATAATTGAATATATATATGTAAAATAATTTACATATATATGTACACACATCTGTCAAATTCATTAGCGCATGACGGTTTGCTAGGGGTGTAGTCAGCATCCTAGTTTCCAAATGGAACAAACTGACAAAATACCTCACAGTTATTTTAAATGTCTGTGTAGTAGAGAGAGTGTTTGATCACATGTGCTGCATTGTGAGAATGAGAAGTAACAAAGTTTATTTTCAACTATCCTTAATTTTTCATTTTCTAGCTTTGTGTTTGATAGCGCTCAGTCTGAATGTTTCGAGTCCATTTGGTTGTTGTTTTGTTTTTTTTTTTGTTTTGGGTTTTTTTTCCTCCTGTAGTTACTTGGTTTGAAAGCTGTGGGTAAAATATGCATGGAAGTTACCTAAAGTTTTGTTATATGATTTTTAATTTTGTTCCTTTTGTCTTCTGAAATATTGTTTTATATTTCTTTATTTTAGCCTTTGAAGAAAGGAGAGAAAGAAAAGAAAAAGAGTAACTTGGAACTTTTTAAAGAAGAATTAAAGCAGTAAGTTCGCTAGTTTCTACTGTAAACAAACAAAACCCAAGATCTTTGCCTTGTTTTATGCACAGTATTTAAGATCATTCTTGCTAAACTGTTTCCTAAAGAAGGTTTTTATGTTTTTCTCCCCCAAATGCTCATGAAATGGTATAATTAATTGAAAATAACTTGGGCCTAATTACTACCATTGCTGATGGGCTTGGCCTTGGCCATTGTTGGGTCCATCCTGGAGCTCCCTGGTGTTGGCTTCAGCCATGGGGGAAGCTTCTGGCAGTTTTTCACAGAGGCCACCCCTGTAGCCCCCCATTACCAAACCGTGCCCAGCAAACCCAGTACAGGGCTGTGGCAGAGAGACTGGTGACAATATGAAATGTCTGTCACTCTTGAAAAGAACTAGCTTTGTCAATGTTTCTGAACTGTATCCTGAGGAATTTGTAGGGACAAGGCTGAGCTTTTGTATAATGCAGAAATAAGAGTTGTAATTCAAGTCTAGAGACTTATTTCAACTTGCATAGCATTAAAAGCAAGCTGGATAATGCTTGTAAAAGCAGATTCTTTCACTTTCAAATGTGTTGTAATACAACAAAGAACAGTGCATGTATTGAGTGCCATATATTTATCCTGATGCTAGAGATGGAAAGCAAATGAATCTCTGTACATTAGAAAGCAAGTAGGTACAACATTCTAAATCCATGTGTGGCTTCTGTGAGGAGTGCCTGAGCCTCCCTGCTGTGTGGTCTGTCCTTGTTGTAAATGAATTGAACTGACAGCCTGGTATTCCTGGGATACAGTATCTTCATATCAGGATTTAAGGCCAGACTGCAGGGAACCAAATAGTTATTTGTGTGAGTACTGTCCTCAGAGCTAGAAACTGAGATGAAATCCAGTATATTCTTGGAATAGTCTTGTGGGTGTGCCTGTGAGTAAGGCTTGGAAAAGCTAGAAGTTGTGTGCGTCTTGAAAAGACACCTGAGTGGTCTGTGTATCTCTAGCAATTGGATGTGGAATTGGAGTCACTTTTTCAGAGCACAATTCTTATTTCTGCTCTTGTAAACTGCTTCTCAAACCAAGTCCACTTTGTTTGAGAATGAAATACTCATTCAGTACTCAATACTCAATACGTATGAATGAGGAAGCATGCAGCTGCAATAATTCTGGTAGTTATATTCCAGTTGATGAAACAGAAATTCACACTTACTGGCAATTTAGAAGTTTTAACAAACTCATTGTTTCATATTAAAAATTCTCATAATTGTAGAGTTAATTCAAAATTTTAGAATAAAAACTTCAGAATGGTTTTTAAGTTGTTGCTCACTTTACACTTGCTTTGTAGAATCCAAGAGGAGCGTGATGAAAGGCACAAAACAAAAGGTAGATTGAGTCGTTTTGAACCACCCCAGTCTGATTCAGATGGGCAGCGACGTTCAAGTAAGTAGATATTATTTTTTATGTTAGTCTGGGCTACAAGATTTGTAGACTAAATCGGACATATTTTTCTTCTCTATATTTAGTGGATGCTCCTTCAAGAAGAAACAGATCATCTGGTGGTAATACAGATTCTTTTCTTACTCAATTTAATCTTGTAATTTAAATGCATAGCAGAGATTATGACTTCTTTTCTTTCTTTGATTTTTTTTCTGTTATTTTAGTACTGGATGATTATGCACCAGGGTCACATGATGTTGGAGATCCAAGCACAACAAATTTGTATCTCGGAAACATCAATCCTCAAGTAAGTTTGGAGCCAAGGAGTGCAGTGTTGGCATGTTTGCGCCCAGACAAATTTTTTTTCAATATTCATTGGAATAAATGCTCTGTACATAATGCTGAAAATTTAAGGTTTAGACCACCAGTCACTAGCTCAGCTAGAATTCTTTTTCCATTGATATCCCTAAGCAAGGTGGATCATATCTTAAAAATTTGAGTGTGTTCAATTAAAAGGGCATTTTTTTAGATTCTTGTTTCTGCAGTAGATTGTGTTGGGGGGGTATCAATGAAGTGGTGTTTTTCAAGAAACTAAAAAAATTCAAATTTTGACATTTGGACAGTAATACAAACAACTGTCACAGAAATACAGTGACAGAATGTTAATTTTTACCTCTTTTTCATGTAGATGAATGAAGAGATGTTATGTCAAGAATTTGGCCGCTTTGGACCATTAGCGAGTGTTAAAATTATGTGGCCAAGAACTGATGAAGAAAGAGCAAGAGAAAGAAATTGTGGCTTTGTTGCCTTTATGAACAGGAGAGATGCTGAAAGAGCATTGAAGAATTTAAATGGTAAACAGATTTCTGTGTTCAAGACTGTAATTACCTTTGCAGACTGTAAGCACATTTTCAGGTTGTTTCATCAGACAAGTGAGATGTATTCTGTAACTCCAGTAGATACCAGGCTGACAATGATATTACTTTACACTTGACTGTTCTACTGGCAACGGAATGTCGTCAAACTGTAATAATTGTGTACTGTAGTGTCCTGTAGACAGATGTTGGGGGAAGATTAATAGAACATTTTGGGTAATAGGCCTTCATCTGCCTATATTGTAGTCTGATAGATGTAATAACAGTAATCAGCAATGTAAGCAAAAGGTAAATGGTGGCAGGAAAACCTAAATGCTGCACTTAACAAGGAGAAGTCTCAAGTGATGCAGAACCAATTTGTAACATCATGGTGACGGAGGCTTTTTTCCTTTCACTTTTTCAGGCAAGATGATTATGTCGTTTGAAATGAAGCTGGGCTGGGGCAAAGCTGTACCTATACCTCCACACCCAATCTACATTCCACCTTCCATGATGGAGCACACCCTGCCACCTCCTCCGTCAGGACTGCCTTTCAATGCCCAGCCTAGGGAGAGATTGAAGAATCCTAATGCTCCAATGTTACCACCACCAAAAAACAAGGAAGATTTTGAGAAGGTAACTTACAGTACCCTGGGCCGTATCTCATTGTTAAATACTACATCTGTGACAGTATTGCAATGGCTTCATAGATTTGCATTGTTCAAGCTGACTTTGGCAGCCCTTAGTCTGCAAATTCTCTGGCTCCCTGCTGTAGCCCAAGGGAACCTACTTAATTCCTGAAGCTCTGTTTCATATCTGTGTTAGGGTACAGTATATTGGCTCTTGGTTAATTTAGTGCTGCTTAAAATCTGGCTATCGTTTTCCCCCTCCAGGCTCCCTGGATTTTTTTCTCCTACGTCCCCCCCTTTTCTTGGCTGCCAAATTGCAGTATCTAAATTGTTTTCCTTATAGAAAATCCTACATTTTAATTTGGGTAGCCTTATTTTTACCCTAGAAGAGTTGATGTATTTTGTGTAGAAGGTAATTAATCTGGACATTGAGTAAGTATTTTATGCTACTTACGGAGTCAGTTTTCAAACTTTTCTTTTGTGGAATATTAGCTGATAAAAGGGTAAGTATCTTGAAATCACAAACCAACTTGATTTACTTTTGTAAGAATTTATTGATTCTTTGAATGACACTTAAATGTCAGGGCTGTTTTTTGTAAGACTTGGGAATAAAGTAATACCAACGTGATCCAAGTCCAATAGTTTAGAATCTTTTCATAAACTTAAGAACTCCTTTCTTATATATATTCAGCATAGTTCCTATTCAGTGCCTCAATGTACATTCTGACAGGAATGTTCTGATACTTTGCAATTAGTGAACCTTCATGGTTCACTGACACAACCATTTGAATTTTGTGTAATTGCTTAGTTATAACTTCACAGCAGTGATTGCCTGCAAAGTTTGTGATAGATGTGTAGTATTTTCATTGCATATGTATATTTTTGCTTGTTACTTGTTAACAATACTCACATATTCTATGTTTATTATCTGATGTGACTTCATATACAGACTCTGTCGCAAGCCATAGTCAAAGTGGTTATCCCAACAGAAAGGTACATGTTTTTCTTTATTATTACTGATCTAAATATAGAAAATTTCCCCTTCGGAATTTTAAAGAAAAATGGTGATGTTGTGGAAAAGGTAATGGCTTGACTGAGCAATGGTTATTTTATGACCCTTAAAAAAAATGTGTGTGGTTTACAGTCTTAACTATTCTTGTCTTATTAACTCTTCTTTTTAAGTGAGAGTAGATGTAAGTAATTGCCTTTTGCATTTAATTTGAGCGCTAGAGATAGATAAAGGGTAGTTTTGTGAGTGAATACTAGGGTGAAATATTGTCTTACAGATACAGCATAAGTCCTGGCATAAACCTTTTTGGCATAAACTGGGATGCAGCTGTGGGGTTTTTTCCTTTTTTTCTTTTTTTCTCCTTTTTCCTTTTTTTTTTTTTTTTTTTTTTGACTTGTACATTTTATAACCAGTTCAGTTGAAAAACACTTTTGATTTCTGCTATTTTTTAAATGCAACAATTAATAATTTTTGTCACTGAAAAATATACTTTTATTGCAAGGGTGTTTTTACAGTTTAGTGCCCATCACTGTTCCTACCTTCACGCTAGTCTAGGTATACTCTTGCTCAGTTAAGCTAAAGCCTTTTCCCAAACATAGGAACACAACACTGTTTTAAAAATAAAGAAGCACAAAAGATTACCAAATTCTCTTTGACATTGGCCTTGGTGAGCAACACCAGCTGAACTGTCTGCGGCAGCGGGGGACCAGGAAAACATCATGGGATGGATTGGGAAAGTATACAGTTTTTGACCAGACATTGGTACGATCGGCTCCAATAAATGTGATTTTATTATAACTGAAAAACCTTTTTTTTTGTTGGCCAACTTAAGATAAATGACATTTTAAAATAATGCACTATCCGTTTTTTACTACACTATCTTAATTGTCACAAAATCCCTTTTTTCTTTTTCTCGTGTGGGGGGAGGGGGCAGGAGGAGATTTGTGAAGCTGGTTATAGTGCATTAACAAACATACTCCAATGCACTGTATTTTTGATGGAATTTTGGGACACTACAATTTTTGTTGGGTAGAGACTTGAATAATTGGGGCGACCAGGAGGAGTCTTGATTTGAGAAACATACTGTGTAGTAGAACAAGTACTTGTAAAACTGTACAGTGCTCACAGAGTAGCTGCCAGAGAAAAATATTAATTTTCCATATCCATTTTATTTACTGCAGCATTTTTAAAGCCTGTATGAAGGAAAAGAACTCAAGTTAAATGAATTGTATTTGAAAACACTTTTAATGATTTTTTTCGTGATGATTTTGGAAGTTGCCAGTGCCAGTTGCTGAGATTGTTACACATTACATCCCATCATGCAGAAATTTTGACTGACTTCAGTGGGATAATACGTTTAATTATTCTCCTTTAATTAAAAAATGTTAATACCATTTTTAACATCTCTTACTTCTTAGTAAACAGCAGACCTTGAGTATGTATAATCAATTGTTTTTTCTGAGAAACTCTCTTTCAAGTAATGTGTTACATACCAAAAACCCTGTAAAACCTCTTTCAGATACGGGATGAGCTGAATCTATTTTCATACATCGAAAGTCTTCACAAAACAGATGTTCTTGTTCAAGCGTAAGCTGCTCTTACACAACTTGATTTTACTTGATGAAAGAAAAATTAGATGAAAACCAGTGATGATTTGCAGGAAGCCAGAAGTGATCACACTGGATTTGCCTTAAAATAAATGAATGCTGTAATAACTCAGAGGCTTGAAAGCTAATTGTAGATTTCTTTCTTGCTGGTGTTTTCAAATACAGTTCATATAACAAGAAGAGTCTGGCTATTTAGACTTTCAGAACACTGCTGTAAATAAAATGGCTACAGAATTGTTGAAACTATGTCCTCTTTGCAATATTTCTGGGATTATAAAAAGACAGGAAAATTGAACTGGTAGCTGTTCGATTTTATTTGTGTAATATTTGAGGCAATTGTAGATTCAATGCTAGATGGTTTAAAAGAACACTTGCAGATGGCAGGGACAGGTTTCCATTACTGTGTCTTTAAGTTGATTTTTTTTTTAAATCTAGTGCATTATATTTGTGGCAGAACTTGGAATACTCATGGTAGAAAATAGTCACCTCATTGCTAATAAGTAATAGAAAATTCTTCAACTTTACAATGTAGCAATTATGGAATTTCAGTCATTAAAAAAGTGCTAAACAGAAATCTAATGCATTACATGTAAAGAGCCAGTATCCATTTGTTGCATCTAAGAAAATAAATTAAAAAATGTAAAAATCTGTATTTTTTTTTGCTTGCATCACATTCAAAGGACACGTGCTGTGAAGCTTTTGCTATATGTAGGTAATCTATTTTAAAAACTCAGAAGAGCCCTGTTTCCATAAAACCCCAAAGGGGTGAAAACTGGCTATCACTATTTTTGATAAAGCTTATATAGCAGTCTCCTCTTGGCATGCTCACAAGTGACTCTGCATTTTCAGAAGGGGATTGAAAAATGTGCACTTCACATCCGCTTCTTGCCTGTCTCAGGATGTAGTGCTGAATGAAATGATACAGATTTTTATTTTTTTTAAATTGTGATTTAGTTCTCTTGGGTGTATGAGGGAGGGAACATGGGATGGTATGACACAAAAGGATGGACAGTTTTGTTCTATGCCAATAGTTGAGTCTTGACCAAAAAGAGATGATCTAAATTTAATAAGACTGTTGCCCTGTTTGGCATCAAGAAGGCTATTTTCTTTTCCTTTCATACTTGAATAGTTTGAAAGCTGAATACAGATTCTGTTGAAAATTCAGAAGTATGTTTATTTTATTTTGAGCATAATATTCAGCTACTTGTTCCCCTGTAGAACTTGAGCTAACACTTCAGTCTTACTTCTAGACAATGTAGACAAGGGCTTAGTTTTTGATAGTTAATTGTACTTTGGTGTTCAGGTGCCCATATTTGTGTATCAGTCTTCTGCTAAGCAAGACATGGTTGTAGGCTCAGCCATGGAAATTCAGGAAGGAGGTCTTTTAAATTCTTACTCCACCACTGCTAGGCATGGTTTGATTTTTAGAATGCCCGTGTCTGTGATGCAAAGCCATAATGTTCCATGTTGCCTTATCTTCTACGCAGATTTCTTAACAATACAGCAAAATAATCTCCTGCACAGTTGTAGTATCTTAGGTGGAGTGTAGTTTTGTATAGTGTTAGGTCTGAATCAATTTTTCTTTAACTGTGTTGTTGTTGTAGGAATTTGCTCGCTTTGATACATCGAATGATAGAGTTTGTGGTTCGGGAAGGGCCCATGTTCGAAGCCATGATCATGAACCGAGAAATCAACAACCCAATGTTCAGGTGCTTATTACATTGCTTCACTTGCAAATAACACCAACTGTTTTCACTGTTGTTCATTTTCTGCATTCTTGAAATACTAATGAGACTGGCTTTTACTGTATATATCTTTATGTGCAGATTTAAAATTTACAAATTTGCACCTATGGCTGTACTGCCCTTTTATAAGGAATAATGCACTTCTCTTCCAGTTGTTACTAAAGTGTACATGTAAATAAGTAAAACAGTACACACAATGTAATACAGTTCTATATATTTAAATAAATAACATTTAACACATACTCTTCTGGGGGATTCACAGTCATGAGTAGAAGCAGTAACATACATTTAAAAAAAAAAAGTCCCCCCATTCCCCTAAGCAGACAAACTCAATGTGAAGTCTACTCTTCCTGGAGTCTAATTTCTAACCTTTAGCAAGAGCTGGGAGTAATTTTTCTTCTATGTCAATGAAAATAGAATTAAGCTTCAGCTGAAATAGGGAAGTTTTGAGAATTTCCAGCACTTGTCATTAATAGAATAAAAAAAGGATCAGTTTCTAAATTTCCTGTGAAATGCAGTCTCTGGAAAAGGTTTTCAGGGAAATGCTAAATGATCTTTTAGCAGTGTTTTATTGGCAGTAAGTTTGAAGTGCTTCATTATGATTTTTATATACAAAGTGAGAAAATATGCAGGTCAAAATATCCTGGCCATTAAAAATGGGCTGCTTGTCCCCCACATCCTCCATCAAATGTTGCCAATGTTCTGCCAGACAATTTACTGGTGGAAAACTTCAGGTCACTCAGTGTTTGATGGGCCACCTCACTGTGTGCCAGCTCCTGCATCACTCGTGCTGAGGTTGCAGCTGCTCCTGTAGTGACACTTTGCACTGAAGGTGCTTCTGCTTTCCTGTGAGGTTGCACAGCTGTTCTTTCTGACCCTGTTTGTTCTGCTTTTTACTTCTGATCAGTGCTGTGCCTTTGGGGAGCTCTGCTCTGTGCAGATTGCGTGTGTGTGTGTGTGTGGAGCAGTTGCACATGTTCTGCCTGGTTGTGCTGTGGATGTATGTGATTTCAGCTCCTTGTGTTCACTCTGCAGCTGAGGTGGGATTCTGAACAGGGTTTGGTTATTTTTTTTATTGCTTTGTTTGAATTTGTGTCAGTTCAGTTTGTAAAATGCTTTGTGTCTTTTTCTTTGCTCTTTGGTTTAGGTTTTTGTTTGAAAACCAGACTCCAGCCCATGTGTATTATAGATGGAAGCTTTATTCAATTCTTCAGGCAAGTAGAATTTTAGTGATAATTCATAGCTTCAAGCATAATGAAGTAAAATAGCACCAAAACAAAAATACTTCTGTTTTTTTCTGTAGGGGGATGCTCCAACCAAGTGGAGGACAGAAGATTTCCGTATGTTCAAAAATGGTTCCTTCTGGAGGCCACCACCACTGAATCCATACTTGCATGGGATGTCAGAAGAGCAAGAGACGGAAGCGTTCGTGGAGGAGCCGAACAAGAAGGGTGCACTTAAGGAAGAGTATGTACCACCACTGATCCATGGTGCTGCTCTGATAGCTGCTCTGCCTGGGTTTGCCTTGTGGTTTTTGTAGTTTTCATGTGCCATCCTGGTTGTCATGCTTGTCATAGGATTATGTATGTGTCTGAGTAAAGTGTCTCTTCACCTCAGTGCTTCTCATCATACTTGTTGCTAAATACGTTCTGGATTTGGTTATATTTGTCATCACTGAACCTTTCATTCCAATTGTTACCAACCCTTAATTTGAAAGAGATAGGGAAGATGAGGGTTTTTCCCCATTTTCTGTTGCTGTCTCTAGGTAAGGATATGTAGCACCTTTCTCAACCTCATTATGTTCTCAAGCTAAACAGTTGCTGTAATTTTAAATTTACTAATGCTCCTCATCAGAAATTAAATTTGGAGCAGTTATTAATAAACAGGAAGAGAGAGATCTTCAGAGTCCTTTGCTGTGATTTGTCAGTGTGCTGGGGATGGCTGTGGTAGTGGAAATAGAGATCTACTTTTCCTGATTTTGCTGCTCTTGTTATGAACGTGTTCCTAGCATGTGGAATTTTTTGCTTGTTTTATTCTTCTTGTAATAGTTACCACACCAGTCATGCTTCTGTAGTTTTGTTTCTTTTACCTTCTTTTGGAAAGGCTCAAAAAGAAATTCTTATAAAAATGTTCTCTGCATGTGGAGGTCAGGGAGAATGTGAAGTAATTGTTTATTTACTAGTTTTCTGAATCAAGTGTTTCTTACTCTGTAGCAGAAATGACTTGAATGCTTTAGATTTATCCATTTGGTTTAGGACTAAATCCAGAAAGATAATCACTTTATTAGAGATACTGATGTGCTTAGTTAGGTATTTCTCATCTATTTTTCCTTGATTTCTGTATATAATCAAGACTTGAGAGAGAAATCTTTGCACTTTATGTAATACAGACACATAAATTCATGAACCACTGAAAGAACTCAGGCAAAAGAATACAAAAATATTGAAAATTGCTATTCTCCTGAAGATGGAAAAACAGCAAAACATTGTTAAGTGGAAATTCGCAAAAGTACTTTTCATTTTATATTGAAGTATTAAAATTCCTGCTATTTCAGACAGAGGGACAAACTAGAGGAAATTCTGCGTGGATTAACACCTCGGAAGAACGACATTGGTGATGCCATGGTTTTCTGTCTAAATAATGCAGAAGCTGCTGAAGAAATTGTGGACTGCATTACAGAGTCATTGTCCATTCTCAAGACTCCTCTTCCTAAGAAGGTGTGGAGATTTTCTACAATCTTGTATTTTGGGGGAAGAGCTCACTTAGCAGCGCATGCATGTAATTTGCAAGCATTATTTCATAAGTTTCAAGTACTGTTGAGGTTTTGTACTAAAACATGGACCTGAATTTAAGTACGATCTCTTCCTGTGAAATTTTGTTACGTATTTTTATTCTTTCTGAAGTTGCTTGTAAATAATGTTCTGCCTTACTGTGAAATTGGACACAGTGAAATGATCTGTTCAAATGAGGCAATTAAAATGGGAATGCTGTGATTCTCCTTTGTAATGCTCTGGTAATATGTTACAGTATTTAGTACCCTCTAGCATAATGGGGCTAATTACCTCTTAAGGTGTTTATTAATAATACAGCTGTGCTACACTTAATTCTAATTAGGTAATTCCAGTAGTTTAAACTATCTTGTCTTCTTTCTGTGAAAATGTGTTTATTTTCAGGAGATTTTAAATTGGAATTATCTTAATTGGACCGTTTTTTATTCTAGATCGCAAGATTGTATTTAGTGTCGGATGTGCTATACAACTCTTCAGCTAAAGTTGCCAATGCTTCCTACTACAGAAAATTGTAAGTATAATATTTTAGGTGATTGGCAGTTAAAAAAACCCTCTTATATTCATCTCTGTGTGTACATCTCTGGATATATGTGGTTGTAGGAAATTCACACTTTTCTGTGCTACTGCTGTTGCAGACTGATGGTTTTTATATCTGTTTGCATGAAAATGTGTAAGATGTAGCATGATGATAATGCAAAAAATATATGTGCCCTATGCAAGGGGCCACTTGGTGTTCCAGCTCCATAAAGGTGAGAATACCTCATGTGCCTCTTGGCAGAAAGAACCTGTGGATAATATTCAAGATATGGTACAGCAGATAGTTCAAACAGAGAAGTAAATTTTTGAAACAGATTTATTAAAATGTGGGAGTTGCAACTTTCCATAACCTTTGGACAAGGTATAAGGGGATATTATGTACTTTATTTCTAAGGTGCTGAGCAGAATTTAGGAAAAACATCCAAGGGACAGTGTCTTTGTCATATTAAATGTTTGTGTGTGGTTCCTGGAGTCTCTCGAACGTTAGGACAGCATGGTGGGAAATATTCAGCATGTTACAAAACTCTAACTATTGCAATTGATGTTTCTTGTTGCAATGTGTCTGTGTTGTGCAGGTTTATTTTTTGCACATTGTGAGAAGCTCAAGGGAAGCTGGGCAGCTGTTGCTCACTGTGCTTTCATTGAGGGCCTCACTGAATAAATTAGAATACAAGTATAAGAATTTTTTAAAAATACAGATTGAATTTTGAGACAATTCTTTCGTTCTGTTTAAGGTTGTAAGACTCCTTTTATCATCCTCCAATCTTTCCAGGGTGTATAAAGAGACTGCAGCAGATGTGAAGATCTCCCTTCACAGTTCTGTTGTTGTCCAAGGTGATTTAATATATAGTAATCATATTTGCTTTATAGTTCAGTTCATGGCTACTGTAAGGATCATAACCTTGTGCTTTTGAGTCCTGTGTCCCAGGTATTTTCATAAATTATGTATGTCCAGAAAACATATATCACAAAGTTTAACTAAAGAAATGTATATGTTTAATTCTAGTTTTGAAACAAAATTATGTCAGATATTCTCTGATCTCAATGCTACTTACCGTACAATACAAGGCCATTTACAGTCTGAAAATTTCAAGGTACGTATTTCATTGTTATTTACATGACATAGAAGTCATATAAATAGATGTTCCTGCACAAGAGATTGCGTACTATCATAGGGGGCTTAGATATCACGGTCCCTAAGTAGGCTTTAAAAAGAATAATTTTTTAAAGATTTCCTCTTTTGCAAGGTTAGCCTTGAAATTAAGGAAGGAAATGAGCATCTGCCAGCTGAAGTGTACCAGTAGATGTACAATTGTGGAGTTGAGAAGATATCTGCCTATTACTTGAATTGCAAACAAGGCCTTCTACCTTTCTTTCTGTTCTTGGGCCACCTGTATTTCAATTTCAGAAGTCAAATTGTGTGGAAGGGCTCAGTGTGGAAAGAAACTCCTAGGCAGAACAGCATGAAGTTACTTCTCAACGTTTTTTGTGTCAGGCTTTATTTTAGATTCCTGATAAGCAGTCTGACCATGGGTGATTGAGAGTGATTTTTGAGGTCAAATGCTGTCTGCTTCTCATGCTCAACCCCTTTCCTTCTGTTTCTGTGATGCCTCTGCACTTTTTTTCTTTTTCTTTTTCAGTCAGAAGCTTTAAATACAAAGCTTAAAGTGTAGTTAGTTTGTCTGTATAAAGATCTTCATCCCAGTCATCCTCAATCCTTCTGCTCTCAATTGCTCTAGATTGAGAATCAGCTTTAGTTATCTGCTGTTCTAAATATTTGTTAAATTATATGATAAAGAGAGGCAGATTTTTTTTAATGTATCTACATCTTCAGTTAGATTTAGTGTGTCAGACTTGAACTGAAACACATCTTCTCAAACACGCTTTTTAAAAAGAAAGATCATAAAATTACTTGGTTTGGAAGGGACTTTAATGATCATCTTGTTCCAACCCCTTGCTATGGGCAGACACCTTTCACTAAACCAGGTTGCTCAGAACTCCATCCCAGCCTGGCCTTGAGCACTTCGGAGGGGGGCAATCACAGCTTCTCTGGGCACCCTGTGCCGGGGCCTCAGCACCTTCACACTGAAGAATTTCTTGATAATAGCTAATCTAAACCAACTGTCATTCTGGTTAAAGCCACCCCTTTGTCCTGTCACTACCTGCCCTTGTAAGAGGTCCTTCTCCAGCTTTCTTTTAGCCTCTTTGGGTGCTGGAAGGGGCTTTAAGGTCTCCCCAGAGCCTTCTCTTCTCCAGGCTGACTAAATGAAAGTAGGAACACAGTTTCAGTTCAGTAATATGTATAAGCCAATGTTAATTTTAGTTATTTTACTTTACAAACAGATATTTTCTCTTGGTAGAGGCACCTGCTTTGAACATTTGGGCAGATTGAAATTTACTGTCAGGATAGAACTGGCAACAGCCAGAATGGTTAATGTAACAGGAATTTAAAGGGAAAATGAAACCCAAGTGAGATTTCTTAAAATGTACTTCCTATATACATACTTTTGTAAAATTACTAGTCTTGCCCAGTGTGGTATCACTGTAATATACTTCGGTATGGAACTACTTAAGAATAGTTATCTACAGTAATAGTTCTCTATGGTCTATTTCCCATCACATAAAATTTCTCAATACAAATGTTTTAGCATTTTTTTTCCTCTTGCTTCTAGCAACGGGTGATGACATGCTTCCGAGCATGGGAAGACTGGGCAATCTATCCAGAACCATTTCTGATCAAACTACAGAATATTTTCTTGGGACTTGTAAATATCATGGAAGATAAAGAAACAGAGGTAAGTGACCTCAAGAGTGATGCTCACAGACAGTAGGGAAAAAATGTGTTGATATAAAATAGGACTGGCAGGGATTATTTTGCTCTCTCTTTTATGGTGAATAAACCTTTCTTTCTTCTGAGTCCTTGCTCCTAAATAGAGGTGTAACGTACTTTCAAAAGCAAATACTGTTTATACTGCTTATGCGTTTCTTACTTGTAAGATTGGGTGCTGTGGTGGAGTTGTATTGTGAAAGTGTTTCAGAGCAAAGACTAGTGCAGAACGACAGCTATTTCCTGCTGGAAATACTCTGTAATGCCTGTCTCTGAATTCTGAGTGGAGTTTCAGGCATTGTAACTGTGTGGAAAGATGCCTTTCAGAGCAGTGGGAGGGAGCCTGCAGTATAATTGGAAGGGTGGCTGATTTCTCAGAGTGGAAGAGCACAGTGAACACACACGTATGAAGGATAGTGCCCCTGCCTAACAAGTTGCTATACACAGCTTCATTTAGAGTTTGTGTGTTCCTTAAATTGGTGTTCCTGCTAAATAGTTCATTTTAGTCAGTTGTTCATTTTACTGGTCTTGGGGAAACTTTCATATCAGCTAAGTATGATTTATCTGACTAATTGGCTGATTTTGAGCTAAACCTCAACTTAATAGCTCTTATTTTGAGTAGAGGTATCGTAAAGCTTCCAGTACATTGTGGATAAATTTCAAGTTCTTGCCTGTAATTTTTTATAGGAAGATATTGTGTTATTTGCTCTACCATAAGCAACTATACTTGTTAGCAAAAATTGTTGTAGTAGATTTTTTTGAGGTTTTGGTATTTCTAAAAGTGCATCTTTAAAAAGTAGTTATTTATTAATTGGAGAAATAAAGAGAAGCAATGTAGATTTGTACTTGAAATAATTACAGATTATTTGCTTTTAGGAAGTACCGGATGATCTTGATGGTGCTCCCATTGAGGAAGAGCTCGATGGTGCTCCACTAGAAGATGTGGATGGAATTCCCATTGATGCTGCTCCTATTGATGATCTGGATGGAGTCCCAATTAAATCTCTGGATGATGATCTTGATGGAGTTCCTTGTATGAAATGTTTCAACTTTCAAATTGAATCTTCAGTCTTTGATCTTTCTTTTCTTGCATAGTTTTTAGAAATACAGCCTAGAATTGATCTGGCATGTGGCTTTGTAAAATGTTGATTAATTTCAATTTGCTCTACTGCTTTTAGATAGTAATTGCTTCAGAAACATGGAGGGCATCTTCCAATGTTACCCACATTGAGATCTAAACCCTGCTTTCATTACTTTGCAAATACTAAGATTGTATCATCTGTTTCATTACTTAATTCTGATTATTATCTTAGTACTTTTTGGTTTCTGCTTCTGAAGAGCTTTGTAAGTTATTTTTCTGTGTCTCTTTCTCCACCAGTGGATACAACTGAAGACTCAAAAAAGAATGAGCCTATATTTAAAGTTGCCCCTTCAAAGTGGGAAGCAGTGGATGAATCGGAACTGGAAGCTCAAGGTTAGTTCTGAAAGTATCTTTTCTGAAGTAAACTGAAAGCATAATGTCACTTATGTAGTGATTATTTTCAGCTGATCTGTGCTAAAATGCATAGTAGGATTTTCTGTTGTAACTTGTTCACTGAATTTTTAACCAAAAAGGAAAATAGTGTATTCTGTTATGGTTATTCTACTTCAATAACCTATCAAACTTTAAAAGTAATTTCCAGTTCAGTTAAATTAAACACTGAAAACAAAAACAATCTGAGTATGTGACTGGTAGTCATTTTAAGTCTTGGTTTGAAAGATAATATTTTACAAACTGAGTAATATTTGTCTGCCTTTGAAGCATTTACTGCAATGTGATATGCAATATGAATAGTAATGTTCTGTGAATAGGAATATTCTGATAATGTTTGGAATATTTCTGTGAAATAGTCTGTGTTAAGTGCTAGATGCGTGTAAATTTTACCACATTGTAATTCTTTTTATATGTTATATACTATATATCTAATTGTAATTATATTATAAATACTAATTTTAAGATTAAGTGATAGCTTTTTTTGTTGTTAAAATCTTCCTACTGTCTCTTCTAGCTGTTACTACTTCTAAGTGGGAGCTTTTTGACCAACATGAAGAATCAGAGGAGGAGGAAATTCAAAAGTAAATACTTTCTCATTCTAATGAAAACTTACTTATTTTATGTATCCAAGATTGAGTGTCTTTGGAACTCCTTATAAGATAGATACGTTTTGCATGAGTAGAACAAAAATGAAATTATGGAAGTAGGAAAATAAGAAAATGGAGAAAAATCAGGATTTTAGTGCAACATTCTTTCAGCCCCCCGCCATGATTTTTTTCTAGCATGATAAATTTCACCTTTTGGTAGAGTTGTTAACTGTAATCTTTGAATTTATACTGATTTGAGAATTCAGCATCAAATAGTAAGATCTAAGGTGGTAGTATGGAAATCTTGCTATCAGATAAATATATCTAAACCTCTGCCTTCTGCTGCTGGGACAAGCACAGTGAGTCGTGTTCTGAAGGGTTTCATTGGATGCTGATAGGCTCCATGCCAGCAGAAGGTGGTTTTGAGTTGTCTCTTACTTTGCTGTTCAGGCAGCTGAGACTATCTGTTGGTTAATGCTTAAATACTTCCTGCATTGCATGGAGTCCTGCAGCACTCTAGTAGCCAGCTTGGGAATATAATTTTGGATATCTGCCATCTCTCAGGCTTATCTCACAGAAGCAAAAGTAGTAAATATTGTTCTTCTGTTAATATACCTGAAAAGCACCATTACAGCACTTAGAGGTTCTTCTGAGGAAGTGGATTTCATTTGTAGCTGAGGTAGATACGTATTTGATGACTGTTAATTTCATTAATTCTTCTACACTCTGTTTCTATGAAAACTATAAATTGTGTGAATAACAAAAACTGACTGTTTAATTAAATGAGAAAGATCTGTCTGACAGATGGAGACTAATTCTTAGCTGCAAACTTACATAATCTAACTTAACAGATTTCAAAACTAGTAACTAATCATAGAAACTAAGAGAAATAGTACATTTAATGCATACTTAAGATATCTGTTACGTCTTAGTTATTTATGTATGTATTTCTGTAAAGTCAAGAAGAAGAAAGTGAAGATGAAGAAGACACTCAGAGTTCTAAGTCAGAAGAACAACACATGTATTCCAATCCTATTAAAGAGGAAATGCCTGAATCCAAGTCATCAGTCAAATATTCAGAAATGAGCGAAGAAAAGCGTGCCAAACTCCGAGAGATAGAGGTGAGCATGGGGTGTTTCGTGCCACCCTTCTGTGCCTTTCCAATCCTCACTCCACCCTGAGTTCTCTACATATGACTGGGTGTTATTTTTACTGAAATAATTATAGTCCTGTTACTTAGTGGGTTTTTGTTACAGTCTGGTGTATTTTTTAAAGGTATATTTGTTCACACCCTTACCATGCCTAGTTTTGACTTGTAAAATAATGGAGGAAAAGATGAAAAATAGAGTCAGGGGCTATTGCATGTTGAGAATGGCTGTTTCTTTTCAGTGTTCTGTTTCAGTACCACTGAAATTGGTACTTTAGATTGCCTGGGTGCCCTTACACTTTCCTCCCCTTGGCAAATTAACTTTGGGGATTAACTTTTGGATGTGGCCTTAGTCCTTTACCTTTCTTACTTTCTCTGTTTCTTGCCTTGAAATGTGTGCATTTAACAGTGTCTCTTTTCACTGTGTTAGCCATCAAACAAAGAAGTAGATAAAACTTACTCAGGTAGTTGTGGAATTGGAGGTACTTCAACTGAAGCCCTACATGCAATTCATGGGGCTCCCTGGTTCTTCTCTCCTTTCTCGAAGCACAGGGGTTAGTGCAGCTGTTAAGCTTGGTCAGCAGAGGTTGTTATGGCTTTGTTCTGGCTTCTGAGCTTGTGCTTGACTGAAAGGTAACTAGAACTGGAATTTAGCATGAGCTCTGTCTAGCAGCAAAGCCTTGCTGACATACACTGCCATGCAAAATCAGGTTTAAAATTGTATGTGACTTCCTGGCTTGTGTTCAGTATTCAGACCTGGGGGACATTGAATACCAGAATTCTTGTAGCTTCTGTTCAGTGCATTAAAATGATATTAAGAAGCTGCTAAATGCTTATTGCAGTAGTAGCATCTCCAAATGACAGGTTAGAATCTGGATAATGTTTTGAAGGTGGAATTGTGGCTGCCTCCCTGTTGATGCTATAATGTGCTAGTTAGCTAAAAGTAGACATTAGCAAAGCCCTGTAATATTCTTCTAAGATGTTCAGCCAATAATATTTTAAAATGTCACAAATGTTGTTTCTCTCAAATATGCCTCTCTTTAAGTATTCAGATTTTATTGAAATTAATAGATTCTCACTAAGCACTTAGAAATCTCTTGCTTTGCACAGCAGTTTGAAAGTTCATGATACACAGCCATATTAAGTGAATACATTCCGAATGTGAGAAGCTGAATGGGATTTATGTCTGACCTGACTCATGGTGGCAGTATTTTCATAGAAAATACATGATGTTAGACTAATGAAAGTACAAGTGAAACTAATTTTCATGTTGCTGTGATATTGATTGTAGCAATTATAGAAAGAGCTCCTTTCAGATTGAGTATCTGTTTTACAGACATTATCTTGGCAGTTGTAGTGGCAGATTAGGCAGTGATTTGCTTTAACCATTGTCACTTTTGCACTGAACAAGTGTTTTAAGTTATTTCATCAATATATTGTGTCAGTACAAGTTTTAGGTGGCAAATACTTGAGTTTTTCAAGAGCATGCTTGCATTTTATTTTTTTGGTAAGTACATTACCATTTGGCTTCAGACCTTTGGAATTGCCAGAAGAGGAGGACAATTTTTTTCTTTTGAGAGCATTTCAGACACTATGTAGTAGTACTTAAAATTTTCCTCATTTGTCATTGACAGGAAAGTACTCCCTGTACTACTTCAAAGCATTCACATTCATGGTTTCTTCTTAGTGTGTACCCAGTCCCTGCCAAAACCCACATCCATTATTAAATTTGAGGAAAGGAGCTGAGGGAAAAAACAACCAATTACCAGCTTTAACAATTGTGCCCTCTAATATGCACTGTAAAAAATGTTGTGTAAAATACTTGGCAAAAAAATTGGCGAAGTCTAATTCTCTGTCTGCACAGTGACTTGCCAGGGAAGCTGAAAAACATTTTTTCATGCATTTTTTGGAAATTCATTAATAAAGCAATTATTAAAAACAATTATTACAACAATTCTTTCTCTTGGCACAGTTAGCAAATTAAGCTCGTTAGCTGGAAGGAGAAAGTGAGGTAAGGAACAAACATTGGCCTCAGCCATCAGACTGGTGCCATCAGAGGAGGCAAGTTAGTAACCTTTTGTTTGCCTTCCCTCATGCCCTTGTTAATCCTTCTGAAGTGTGAATTCTCTCCAGAACTCCGCAGGAGCAGAGCCTTTCCTGTAACACTGGAGAACAGTGATTACTTAACTGTTTTCTTAAGTCTGGAAAGACTGGGACTTTGCTTTATGTTGTAACTCAGATTTCAGAATGGTCTTTATGGTGCTGTGTGTGTTTTCATCCCCCCTAAGACATTTAAAAGAAAGGTGTATTCCTCTTTGTGAAGAGACCTTAGTGCTATGAAGTCGTAGAAAAATGGGAATTTTACTATTGAAATTGTTCATTAAGCGTGTTCCCTTAGAGAGTACATAAACTCACAGACAAAATGAAGCAGCATAGTTCTCTGTGGACCTTTCTCTAAGGAGTCCTGCTTCTGCCTCCACCTTCCTGCACAAGTTTTGATAATCCTACTCCAAACAAAAAAGTACAGCACAGACTTCATCTGCAGCAGGAGGCAGGCTCATCACAAATCCAGAGATACTGTTGCTTCCAAAAGGGTTAAACAGGATTTTAGTCCTTTTTAGTAGCTGGCTTTACTCACCTTTGTTTGGCCACCTGAGTCGTCAAAGCAGTGTTTGACTGAGGTAGGAGACCAGTGATGTGGAGGGTTCCTGCTGAGCCTTTCTGCTGGTACCCCCAGCTGCAGGAGGGGCAGGGTTGGACCCTGTTACACCATCCTGTGCCTGTGCCCTGTCAGTGCCTCCCTGCCCCCTGCACAGACCCTCCACACCAAACATCCCCTGCCCTCTCATGGTATTGGAAGTCCAATTTTTTTTCTGCCAAGAGCCAAAGGGATATTCCTGGATGTGACAAAGGAAAGGTGGTTACCTTTGTCAAGAAGTTCCATACAGTTTCCATGATTTCTTTCTCTGGATGATGGTGCTTAGTGTGCAGAATACTCAACTTTTGAGTATTTGTTTCTCAGGTCACAGGAGCTATCTGTGATCATCACTAGGATGATTTATAGCACTTCGGTTTTTGCAGTTATATAACCCTTTGGTTTTTGCAGTCTGTGGAGGTTTCTGTAACTGGCTCATTTGAGGCTACTGCAAAATGGCATAAAGATACCCAATTAAATATCCTACTGATTGTGGCTTAATAATAGCAACAACAGATGAGACAAATTGCCTTTTGCTTAACCAATAATTTTGTTATTTACAGCAGTTGTTTCTTTGAGTATGGTGGCTACTCAAGATTCTGGTCTATTTTAAATCTTTGACTATTTCTGTTTTACACAAAGCCAGAAGCAAGGAACTGCTTAGCTCCAAGACACTTGGCAACCTGTGAGTGTGATGGAATGTGCCAGAGGGCTCTGTGGCAGAAGAGATATTTCAAATGTGTATGTCCGTTTATCTGTCATCTGTTGATGATAATATTGTAGCTGCACAAATTCCACTACACATAGACTTGCTGGAAAAATCAAGCTTTCAAAGAAATATTTTGCTCTGCTTGTGGCAAAATCTAGGACTTGTGCTAGCCATTGCCGGGGCAAGACTGTTCTAAAGAAAACCAAAACACTTTGGTCTGTTTGGATGTCCTGTCTCTAATCAGACTACACTGGAGTGCTTACATTACTTACGAAGCAGAAATTCCTATCTTTCATCAAGTGTCAGGTGATTAGCTTCCTAGTTCATCCTAATATGTAGCATGCAGCTAATTTATCTCAAATTGGTTATGTTTGAATGTGGCCATCTTTGAGTTCAGAGGCTTGTAACTGTGGAATAACCTTTTGTGGAAAAGCCTTTTTGCACTGAAGACCATGTGCACGGACTCTGTATCAGTAGAAGATCAGAAAACAACAGTTTTTGGAAGCCGATCAATTTTAAGTGAGGGAGGCTACTGACAGCACACCTGTTGGTATCTAAATGGAAAAAGCAGAGTTTTGGTTTGCAGCAGTCTGGTTTCCCTGAGCTGTGGTAGCAAAATATTACCCGTTCCTTTGGCCTGCTTGCTCTCTGGGTGGGCTGGAATCAAGGCCTCAGCTTCTAGCTAAGGCTGACCCCTTTAAACTCTCCTCACATGGGTTCAAGGAGTGAGAGAGGAAGTCTCCAGATGAGAACCAATAGACAAGAGGTATGCTGTGGAGTGTTTGTCTTGAGCTCATTGGGAAAGCTCCTCGCCTTAGTGAGAAATGTGATCCTACACTGGAGCATTACAGATTGCTCATGGTGACTCCAGTGATATCTGACACTTCTGAATTGCAGTCTCTGAACACTGGGAACTCTGCTCTGGGAGGCTGCTGTGTCTAAGGAATTACTATTGCAAAGTTTTGGCAGAGGGATTTGAAACATTTCCCTTTCCATTTTATCATGCATATTACTAACTTCAGGGATGGTCCAGATAAAAGTCAATGTGTTTATTCCTGAAAATGAACAGGCTTGCCAGTTCTTATCTGTTGATCAGAGTTAAAAAATAACCAATGCAATGCAATGAGGGTGTATTAGTTCATTCTCAATGCAGGTTTAACAAAGTGGAATGCTTACAAAATTCATCAGTTAGATGCATTAAGCAGATTTAAGCCTAAGTTTTAAGGATCTTTTTCTCCTGGGAGAGTATCTTGAACTGTGTGATAGGAATATGAGCATCCCCTACTCATATGGAAAGATCATGAGAAGAGTGTTCACTATGGCCAGTGTACGATGAGCAGGAATATGGTGAAGGGACATAACCAAGTGTCTAAATTCAGACAGTAATTCTGAGTGGTCAGGTTTTTCAGAGAATCTTTTTCTGGCCTTTGGAACTTCCTTTTGAAACACAGTTACTGTGGTGGTGGATGAGAGCAATAGCAAATGCCTCTATACATGAAGGTGTAGGAGGAACTGCTCTGATTAACTGCTCACCTGTGCTGGGTGAGGAAACATCCTGATACTGTGAGCTCTGACACTTGCTGATTTTCCCCTGACACAATACACCTCACTAAGGGAGGGAAGATGGAACTGGGGAGAGGATGAGCTTCTGGTGTATGGAAGGCTCAGCAAAGCACTGCAGTTGCTGCAAGGGAAGGGTGCAAGGGGGACCCTGTGCTTGGAGTGGAGGAGTGGATGAAGAGCCTGATCTTTCTGTAGTGAGCTGTTGATACCATCTCAGCACTTTGTAACACTTAGTCACATTTTCCAGGGGTGTACTCATTTCCTCTGCCCACAGCATCTCTTAAAAGGACTCAGTTTACATGGGTTCAAAGGGAGATACAGTGATTGTGTGGAGGAGAAAGCCATCCATCGCTGGTCTGTAAAAGACCACAGCTGTGTCAGGAAATGACATGATCCTGCCATAGCTGGAGTGTGGGCAGGTGTTGAATGAGATGTTAGTGTAGCCTTTCCTATTTTCTCTCTGTTTGAGGCACCTGCTAATGACCACCTTCAGCCCCCCATTCCACCCACAGTTTCTAGAGAAGCTACGTGCAAATAATTCCTCTTGCCATTTTAAACTTCCTGCCAACAGTGGGTTGTATGCCATGCATGTCAGCATTTTTTTGCATCCATTTAGCTTACTAAATCAGGTAAAGCCTGTTATTTGTATTCGTAGTTTATTTTCATCTCAGGTTACTTTGGGCTATAGACTTAAGCTTCCTTGCTTTCAAAATACAATTAAACAGAGACTGTCACAGTCTTTTTGGGAACCAAGGACCTGGAAAATAAGACTCCTTTCAGGTAATCAAAATGGACACAGTTGCAAAGTCTTTTCCTTTGTGTGTTTTCAGTGTGGAAGAAATAAATATTTTTAAAGAGAAAACAACTTCATTTATTTGCTAAAAATAAAACCTCGAGCACTGAAAAAATCTACTCATAGATACAATGTGCAATGTATTGGAACAGGATGTGCAGGAGGGTCAGAGCACGAACATTTGGATGAATGCTGACAAATACAACCTGAATTATTACCAAGCTCTTCCCTCCTTCCCCAAAAAGGAGACACCTTCTCCTCCAAAAAAAAAATTGAAGGATTGTTTGTACAAGGACATGTCACTAGGAATAAAGAATTGGCAAATGATAAGAAATGTGAGTCAAGTTTCATGACGTGAATCAACTTGGAGAAGGTTTTAGTTCATCTAGACCAAAAAAAAACCAAACCAAGAAAACAGACCACAAAAAAACAACACATGGAGAAATTCTGACATTTGCTTAACTTTGTGACTCTGTCGGGGATACTGCAGCAAATTTAGTCTTACATTGAGCAGCACTTGGGACCTGAATTTGGTTGCTAAGCTTGTTAGCACATGAAAAGTATTATGTTAGTAAAAATCAGTTCTTTCAAATCAGCCACTCTGTACAAACAACTCTGAAGAGGAGATGCATTGTTTTATGTCCTAATTATGTCAGTCATTTGATTTTAACTTTCAGGGTTAAATAAAAAAAAAAAGCAGTTTCCGAAGGAAACTTTGAAGTAGACAAGAGAGGTTGAAAGAATATATTGACACCTGCAGTAAATGATTTCATTTTGAAAGAAAAAAACCAGATAATGACTCAAGAAATACAAGAGTGCAGTATACCAACAACGGAAACGGAATTTAGTAGAATAACAGAAAAAAATTCCCTCTATTTTTAGTTCTTACCATGTCTGTAAACAACTGCAGGTGCCTGCAGATGACTGTGTGGTTTTGTTACTTTGATCCAGTTTCAATAAATTTAGTATCTCTGTGCACAAGCTTGTATAGAAGGAATGAAGAACACAGATTATAAATCATGGAAATTTCATTTTCAGCCACTTGCCTAACTGGATAATAATAAACCAAATAATCTAATGGTCAGTATTATTTTCACAGCTCAAAGTGATGAAGTTTCAGGATGAGTTAGAGTCTGGGAAAAGACCCAAGAAACCAGGCCAGAGTTTTCAGGAACAGGTTGAACACTATAGAGACAAACTGCTCCAGAGGGTAAGAACTGTTCTTTGTGTTTACCTCTGATTCTGTGATAAGCTTTTATTGAGTTTGTTGAATGTTAGGTGGCATTAAATATAACAACAGATGGTTCTTGTTAAAATACTACTGTAATGTCAAACTGCATATCTAAGTCCAGGTGCTTTCTGCAGACTACACACAGTCTCCTTTTAAAATCTAAATCCTGTAGTGTTTTCCACTGCACAGCTGGGTATCACAGCATGTATAGAAACCTTAGAGATCACTCCTGGATCTACTGCATGAAGCAAACTGTTAGGTGTGGGAAAGGAAAGGGACAGCTCTCAGTTGAAGATGTTCATCAGACTTTTCCTTCTGCCTTTTGTAATTGATCTGTTGTGCTAAAGGCTTCCCAAGGAAGGGAGAAAATAGTTCTAAGCAGCATATCTGTTTCTTATTCTCCAGTGTCTAAGTTTCCTGAATAATTCCATCTCATCCATTCACCCAAATGTGACTAATTCTGTACCATGACCATTTTTAGTAGGCCTCTCTGGACTATGAAGTCAGAGCAATTTTAAAAGTTAACATCTTATATGTGATATGATGTGATCTCAAACCTTTAAAACATAACCTCTGTGGACACTGCATTTAGTGAGGGAGGGTAAGTGACAGTTGTTTTCCTGATCTGATCTCCCAGCCTGACATATCAGTGATGAAATTAGGTACCCATGCAGTTCCTTGGAAGCTAAATACAAATAAGCAATGTCCACCAGGGATTTTTCTGTCACTTACTATTTACATTATTTGGTGCTCAATATCTGACTAATTTACTGTACCTTGAAGAAAGAGACTTGTAAAAATTAGGTAAAGTGATCCCTGAAGGAGATGTACACATTGGAGGTTGATGTTTGCAGTTAAGACTACAGTTAAGACTTTTATAAGTAACTTTCTTTCTAAATGTAGCTGTCTGGTAAAACTTCCCACTTTCTTGGTGGTTTCTGTAAAAGAAATTATTTGTGCAGTAAGCACAGAGTGCTTAGTGAGACAGTAGCTTAAACAAACAGAAATTGAGAACAACGGTACTGATAAAGTTTAGATGCCTTGTGTTGAATTAGTTCAACCAGCTCACAATATTTGGGATTTTTAATAGTTGTCTCTTTCACTTTCAAGAAAGAAAGAATTATTTAATGATACTTATCACCATTCTTTAAAATAACAGTAACTCCTGTTAAGGGAATAACTTCATCTTTTGCTTTAATGCCATAATAAAGTTAGTTTTTGTAACAGTACTGTAATACTGATCCTGATTACATTTCCCATGAACTTGGTGGTTGGTCATTCTTTTTTGTCACTTACAATAAGCTTTCTAGGAGTAATTTCCCAGCAGCATTGTATACTGTTTAGAGATCAGAAATGTAGAGCTATTTAAAATACTATTTATTCTTATTTATCAGGATGATATGCTGTCAAATAAACCTGGCACATCTTGAGAGTGCAGTGATTTTAGAGATACCTAACAGCAGTTTGTAAAAGTAGGTGTAAGGATAAGGGACACTTGCAGGTTTTACAGCTAAGTTTTCCCTGTAAAAAGAAAGTTAAACTAGATGAATATAAATGTCCTGGTATTTCCTGCACTTATGTTACCTCCCCTCCTTCTACTGTTTTTTTTTTCTTTTTTTCCCACCATCCCCCCTTTCTTCCATTTAGCTAAATTACCCCAACTTCATCTTCTTTATGGGATATGCAGGGAATATCTGTTTATTTTTTGCCAGGAATTTTTTTTTAAATGAATGATCAGTACTAAAACCCACAGCATCTGATCCCTGTGTTCAGACTTGCTGATGATGAGGTTTATTTTTGTGTAGTTAATTTTCCATTCAACAGACTAGAGTCGCTGTGGTCAGGATATATATTTTCTTCCAGAATGGTCCTGATGATACCTAGAAATGGACTTTAGTTGTTTCTTTTTGACAGAGTAGATGTTATTGCAGAATCTTGTTTGTATTTTTGTTTTGTTTCTAGATAGCTTCTAGTTATGAGCGTGTATCAATTTTCAGTCTGGGTTAATGAGGATGAATCCACATGTTTTAAGTCAAAAGAGGTTCCTGGTATTCTTCCATGTTTAATTGAGTTTAGAAAATCTGTAACAGCTGTGATATTTCCCTGAAATTTGTAACATTGAAGACTGTTAATTGGTGGGTAGATACTCAGATTTTCTCACACAGGGTGATATCCCTCATGTTTTTGTTAGTTTGTGTTACAGTAAATGTTTGTGCTATGTCCCAAGCAGGAGTGAAGGGCTGAAGAGCTGGGAGGGTGTGACCATTAGTTCAGATCATGTGCTGTGTTCCATCAGTGCTCACTGCTTTTATGCTGTTCGTTATTAGCTTGATTGCCTCTAATAATTATTCATACCTTATCTGAAATCATGATGCTTCTAATAATCTAGGAAAAAGAAAAAGAGATGGAAAGAGAACGGGACAGAGACAAAAAGGACAAGGAAAAATCTGAGACCAGGTCCAAAGATAAGAAGGAAAAGGAGGAATGTACACCAACACGAAAAGAGAGGTATGCCTCTCCTTGGAATAAAGTGGATGGGAGGAAAACCCTCACAGTATCTTTGTAGGCAATGACAGCCTTGACATTACCTTGTATCACACATCTGATTTTAAAAGAAAAACACAAAACCAGCCAACAAAACAAAAAAACAAACAAAACCCCTGCTCTGGCTATTAAAGCCTGCTCCACAGTGTTAAAGGAATTGTCATTTTTACCCTGACCCAAGTGAGTTACCATTTCCCCCTTGAGCAAAGTTGCCCTTTGGCTCGTTTATGCCCTGGGGAAGCATGGTAAAATGATGACCAGTTGCAAACGGGGTTAACTGTCTTGTAGCAGTGAATTGCATGCAGTGCCTCAGTCAGAAAACTGTCCTGAGGACAGACCACAAATGATAGGCAGTGGTTTCAATGTTACTCATCTCATAGTGCAGATCCTTCTGAACAGCTGGGTTTGGGGTAGTTGATTGGACACTGATCTTCTCATACTTTCATAGCCAAACTCTGCTGTGGTTCTAAGGGTAGCCATGGTAAAAGGCCTTGCTTTTCAGGGAGCTGTGACCGAATGTTTTTACACTACAAAATGTGATTCACAGGCCTTATTTTTTTTCAAGCAGAGAAAATCTGTTGCATATGTTACACTTGATTTTTTGTTTTAATAATAAAAAGCCTACAATATTTTAGTTACTCACAAGTAACTGACATTACACTGGCTAAAGCAAATGCCTGCAGAAAGGAGCAGATGTTCTTACCGTGTGTTTTCACTCCCGTGTGTGTGTGTGGCTGTCCGTGGCCAGGAAAAGGCGGCACAGCGCCTCCCCCAGCCCGTCCCGCAGCAGCGGCAGCCGCCGGGCCAAGTCGCCCTCGCCCAAATCGGAACGCTCCGAGCGCTCTGAGCGCTCCCACAAGGAGAGCTCCCGCTCCCGCTCCTCACACAAAGATTCTCCCAGAGATGTCAGTAAAAAAGGCAAAAGGTGAGCTGGTATCTTCTCTGTTTCAGGAAGCTGATGAGTGTGTTTGGCTGGGGTTTGAGGGAAGGGTGTGTTTCAGCACAGCACACTTGATACTCAGGTCCTTTGTCTCACAGTGCTCTGTAGTGCATGTCCCTCGTTAATACCTTTGGGTTGGAAGTGCACACAGCCTCCTGCCCTGACAGCTCCAGACTCTGCTGTGGTTTTGTTTACCTGTTTACTGGTGGTTTTAAGAAATACGGCTTTAAACTAGAGCACTTTGCTGCTTTCTTTTTATTTTCAAAGGATAAGTCTTCTATAGTCCTTCTAAAATTTCTGTAGCCCTTCTATAGAGCCTCTCAAATTCCAGTGACCATGCAGCCTTTCACTGATGATTAGCTTACATGAAACTCCTCACTCCCATAGCTTGTTTTTTAAGGGAAAACAAAAATCGGATACTGCTTATGGGGTTTTATTTCCAAACTAGATATTTCCTAATCTCCCTTCTGACACAAATATTTGTCTTTAGTTAATGTTAAACTTGAGGTGAAATTTTATTATTGTGCTAATGCTGCTGTAACTTGAAACTTGAAAGTTCACCTTCCACTTCTTTTAGAGGTACAGAATATCTTACTGATATAAAATTCCTCAGTCATGCTGAGGAAAATTCCTTTGATGGTATTGAGAAAATCATAGCACAAAACTACAGTATTCTTGTGTTTATATAAATAAGGATTTGAAATAAAAGTAGAGAAGTAGTTGAGTTTTTTTTTAAAGTTAATATGGTGCTCATTCAATTTTCATTATAGTAGATCAATATATTAGGTGTGGGTTAGATGACAGTAATTTTTTTTGGTGTCTCTTTCTGTGGGGTTTCATCACAATCTGAATATGTTTGGTGAGAATCAAAAGTATTTCACTGTAACACAATTGAACATAGTTTTTAATTTCTCTATGGATATAGACTGCAATTAATACAAGAGCCAAGGTAGTTGAGGCTTATGTGAAAGTTTGTGAATTCCTGATGTGGGTTTAAGGACATGAGTGTATGTTATTTTTCATGTGGGTTCTAAGCTCTGAAGTTAAATACTCTCAAAACCTTATGATGCAAAAATGGCCTTTTTCTCAAAAGCAAGATCCCATTCTGTTACTTTCCTTATTAGGGAAAAATACTTTCTACCTTGTTTAGCTCAATAAATGAATACAAATAACTTAGGAAAAGGTGCTTTTATCTATTAGTATGTGACATAAAACTTTTTTTTTTTTTGCAGGTCACCATCTGGTTCCAGGACACCCAAAAGATCAAGAAGATCACGATCCAGATCCCCTAAAAAGTCAGGGAAAAAATCCAGGTCTCAGTCCCGTTCTCCTCACAGATCTCACAAGAAGTCAAAGAAAAGCAAACACTGACAATGTTAATATTTTTTATGATGCTGTCACTTACTGGAAATGCGGTTTTGTTTTTGTGCCTGAACAGTCTGTTTAAAAACAAAAAAGCATTCCTGATTATTTTTTTTTGTGAATGCACGTGTATACTCATGAGTATTGGCATCTGTAGACCTGTCATTGTTTTATATTGTACAAAATATCTTCATTGTGACTATTTCCCAAAAGAAACATTTTTGTGTTTAGAAGTTTCATCAGAAATGTGTGTAACTGATCTGCTGGCAGTAGTGATATTTTGTTTTTAGAATGTTGTGACATAGCAGAAATAACCCAAATGTTCCCCCTTTTTGTAGCTTTGACAATTTGAATTAGATTTCAAATAAAATCTGAACAGAAAATGAAGATGTTGTTTTCTTGCCCCACTGGTGATCAGATCCCTGAGAGAGTGCAGGGTTTGTTTGGAAGTACTGTGTATTTCAGGCAGACTGCAGTGCTGGATGGTTCAGTGCAGTGTGTTCTGTTCCTGTTCTCACTGGTTTGACTGTCCAGATAAAGGCACCCTCTGAATCCAGTGCATGGGATTCCTTTCCTGCTATGAGATTTACTGTAAGAGGAGTTGAACAGTCTGGTACCTACCCTGATAGCTTTACAGGTAAATCTTGGCTTCCTATGTCTCCATTTTAATGGCAGGGAATATTTATAACACCACAGTGATGTTTTTGTTCGTTTTTAAAAAAGGACCTCTGCAAAGATGCATCCTCTGGGGGTGTGTGTAGCATATTTGTGATGTTTCAGTAAGAAGCCACCTTTGTGGCACACATGGGGAACACTACAGGACAGCAAGCCTGAGACTCTGTGACTTCTTAAGTATAGCTACAATAATTGCAGCCTTCAGTACACTCTTGTTTTCTAAAACGGATTTTTACTGCAAAAGGACAACTTTTCCATTATTTTATTGAATTTATTTCCTCTGTTGTGAAAATTCTTCAAGATAGGAAAAATTAAATTTTATTACATATTTATTAATATTTTTGATTCAAGAGGCTGTTTAACTTTTTTTCATGTTAGCCTTTCCCTTCTCCAATCCTGTTCTGTGTGTTATAGGCATTGATGTGGCTTTAAACTGCATCACCTTACCATGCAACCTTCCTGTGGGTGGGAGAGGGGGAGGGACAAGAAATGGGGAGGGTTCCGTGTTTATACGTGGAGGTGTGGGGAGATTGTAATAAAAATATAAAATCCAAAGGCATCTGGCCTCTTGTGAACTGTTTGTAAAAGCAAAAGCTGTGCCGAACTGCAGGCACAGAGTGCTGGGGGATGGCCTGCTGTTACACTGCTGGTGCAGTGGTGTATCCACAGGCTTCACACAGTTAGAGATTTGTAAATGTGCTGGGGAAAACCTTCTGTTGGACATGTAAATAGCCTCACTGGCTGCACTTCCAGAAGTAGGATCTAAAAGGTCTTACAAAAAAGGTTTTTTTCTCTCTTTTTTTCCTGATGAGGGACATTGTTACAAGGTTATGTAAATTGTTGCATATGTGAGAATTAAGTGGAGAATTCTCTTTGCTAATGAGAACTGTGATCTGGAACACTGCAAATATGGAGAATGCATTCATACTGGAAAGACTTTCATAGAATGAGTATTGAATAGATACATTGATAATGAGAAAACAATACACCTTTTATCTGTTTGTAATACATTATAAAGAATCTGTTTTATAAATATGCAGAGTTTATTTTTTGTATTTTTTTTCTCCCTGTAACATAAGGCATTTCAGGATAGGATTCAGCACAGATTCTCCTTGCTAAACTATTATAAACCAATTAATTTTTTTCTTAAATGCTGTGTATTCTTACCAGGTACAGACCAGATGAGGCTTTCTAGAGAGAAGAGTAGGTATTAAAATCAGTTGGGGACAGGGAGAATCCTAACTGTGCAGTGGGAAGATGATTTCAGATCCAATTAACTTCTTCATTACTTTTATCTTGTAGCTGTTTATAAATGGAGGAGTGATAAATGTCAGTGTTCTTGGGTCAAGTGGGACTAAAGATGCTTTGTCACAGGAGTATTTTATCTGCAGAATCAATTGTGTATTTCATTTAATAGCTAAAAACCCTCAGGGTAGAAAATCACTTAGCATTTCGGGTGCTTTTCAATAATTAATTTTCATTTCAGCTTTTATAAATTCTCATCAGTGATTATAGAAAGCTTAAGCCAAGTGGCAAGAGAGCTAAAGGAGCACACCCATTAGGCTTTATTTTGTAACTGCTCTATTATGCAATGCCTTTTTCAGTATCTGTTCTCTAAATACCATTGTCTTACCTCTTGTTTGCTTTGTGTCCTGGGCTCTAAAACAGCTGTTCTTACCCAATAGTATCTTAAGAGCAATTAAGAATCTGTATCCTTAACTGGATTGCCTGGGTTTTTTTGCCATGTAGAAAAGAGTATCTTTTGATCCTGCTTAATCTTTCCTCCTGCTTTTGTGGTTTTGTTTATAGCTTGGCTTTTTCCACAAAGAAAAGCAGGAAGGGGATGGCATCTGGTAACAAGTCTTTTTTAAAGGATCGAAATAACTATTGAAGACTTAAAATAAGGCTGCTTATGGAATGAATTTTTCCTTTGGTCACATTGCAGTGACAATGTACAGTCACCATGTTCCACCACTGTGTGACCTGTGTTTCTGCAGCCTTTTGGGGGGAGGTGCTGAATGGGTGATGTAAATAACTGATCTGGGGTTCAGAAAGTAGCGTTCAGATGAATCCTCGTGAAATAAAATCCTGTCCTGAGGAGATGTGGTCCTGTGTCTCCCAAAGGTTTCTGTGGTTGTAGAGGAAAAGGGAGCCCATGACACCCCTCACTGTGTGCGTGTCCAGCTCTTCACTTTGGGAGGGCGCAGAGACACGAGAGGGTCACGGGCTCCTCCTCCTCTGCTCTGCCTTAGGGAAACCACAGGGAAATGTTCATGCTTCAGTGTTCAGGCTTGTCCAAAGCAGACAAACCGAGTGTGGCTTGTACAGCCCAGTTCTAGCCTGGCTGAGAACCCCTGGGTGGCCTGAAGCAGAGTGGGTAACCTTGGAAAAGGAGTTGTCTGTGGTGTGTTCCCAGATCTGTGCTGGACGCTGCCATCCTGATTAGCTTTGGTGAAGCCTACCCGGCACTCCTGGACATCCCCATGTTTATGGGAGGGCATTGAAGACACAGAGCTGCAGGTGCAGCTGCTCTGAGCCAGTCCTGGCCCCGAGAGTGTCACCACAAGGCTTGGTCAGGCTCAGTGCTGACCTGTGGGCCCTGTGCTGCTGCAGAAAGTACGTAGTGCAGAGTCTCCTTCCAACAGCTAAAATCTTCCCCGTGTTACAGAAGTGTTTGTATCTGAACTGCCTTTTTTAAACTCTGGCTTCCTTTGACTTCCCTGCACAGCAACTGCATGTATTTTATGTAATACTGTTTGAGGAAGAGTTGGTTTCTGAACGTCTATGTCAGGCACTACACGTGCATGTCTCCCCCCACCTCCCCTTTGCAGGTTTTGAAGTGTAAGAGTCAATAGCCACTTAAAAACAAGGGTAACAAATCAGTGTTTTCTAAAGTGTGTATTTGGAATTGCAGCTATCGCTGATGTGAGTTCATCTGTCCCGGTGACACGAGAGTGAAGAGTTCATGGTAACACCTTAAAAATCAGAATCTTGAGATGAGAAAAGCAAGATCAGCCACAAATGGCAAATCTGTTCTGACTCTGATCACTTGAGGCAGCTTGCTTGTGAGTTTTTCCTCCACAGGCAGTGACAGTGCTTCAGTGGAATTAATGCTTTGAATAAATAAAAATCTGAAGCATTGCTGTATTGCTGCAGATGGACTAAGGCCTGAACTTCGCAGTTTTTAGATAGGCAGCTTGCTACACTTCTGTATAGCTGCGTGAGGAGTTTGGGGTGGGAGGGCTCTCAGCTATTGTCAGTCTACCCTGAATACTCAAGGTGAATGAATATTCTTGAGGAGCAGACAGCAACAGTGGCATAACCTGGATGAGAATTTTACCGATACCTTCTCTTAAAATCAAGCACTGTTCAGTATCAATCAAGCTGCTCGGTCAGTATCATGAGATTTATCAAATTACAAATCTGATATTGTCAAATTCTATCAGTTTACTTTTCTGAATAAGGCTGCTGAGGACATAAACTTACATTTTATTAAAACAGCTCACAGTAGTATTTTAAAATTTCTTTTTCTCATTGCTGCACGTGCTATTGCAAGACTCCCAGTACTTTGGTGGTTCTTGCTGCTGCTGCTGGAGCTGCTGCTCCTCAGTTTGTAAGCCACTCTTGTAAGGATCACAACTAAAATGCTAATTTAATTCTGTCCAAATCTCTTCCCCCTGTAGGATACAGAAGTCTTAAACAATTGCATAATGCTTTTTTCTCCACCTGCTTCTGTCTGTACAGTGTTGGCTTTCATGGGTGAGCCTGTGCCATTTGCCACTTCTGATGTCTGGTCTTGTGCTGGGATGTTCTACAGTGTAACTCCATCATAAGCTGGAAAGTTTTCTGTTTGTGGTTATTTAAAGAGGAAATGGTAGTTTCACATGAACCTTTTTGTCTTACTTGCTTTTGGGTTTGTATTTTATACTGAAAATTTCCCAACTGACATGGCAACAATAAAATAGTCAGTTTGCTGCTATCCAGAAATGGTTTTATTTTTAAGCTGGAAGGGAGCAATGTTCATGCCTGTTATGCATGGACAGTTCCTTGGCCTCAGCAGCTCTTGTGCTGCTCGATGTGTTGTGCCTGTGTTGTCCAACCCTAATGCTGCTACTGCTCCTCTGTCAACAGTGACCTCTGTGCTCCTCTAACTCATTAATGAGGCGTGGGCTGCTCACTCTGTACTTGTCTGTATAAATCCCTCTCGAAAAAAGGGAGCTCCCACTTGGGGCTGCTGCTGGGCCGGGGAGATGCTGAGCAGCTCGTTAGCACTGGCAGCAGTTTGCAGGAGGGCAGGGAGGGAGAGGAGTGCAGCTGGTGCTGTCGTGGGACCCTGAGTGCTGTGGCTGGGCCAGTGTCACCCCTTGGTGCTGCTTTGGGGGCAGGTCCTGTTCCAGCCTTCCCTGTGCCTCTTGTTCTCTTCTTCTGTCCTTTGTGCTGCCTTGTTTGACAGCTTTCCCTGTGGAAGGGCTGAGTGGGCACGGAGTGGGCAGGCCCATGGGATGAGCTGCAGGGCAGGAAGGATGTGCAGAACTGGGGCCATCTCTTAGCAGCCACGAGCTGTTACAGGCTGTGCCGCTCTCCTTCTCCCCTTTGCTCCAGTGACACTTGAACACAGCACTCAAACCTGAGAGGAGCAAATGCCTCCAAGGTAATTTAGGCTCTGCAAGATCTGTGAAAGATGAAAAAGAGGAAAGAGACCTCAGATGCCCCCACCAGATGGGAAAGACTGGGATATAAATTCTTGATGTCAGAGCCCAGAGTATTCCTTTGGGATAGATTAAAAATCCCAGTTACTGAGAATCTCTGCTTAGAGCTCAGAGTTCCCAAACATGGGATGTTTTGATATCCCTGGACCCTGCTCTATTTTTGCTCTTGTGTGGATTGGGTAACTTGCTGTAGCTGTTTGCCTTAAATACAGACCATCAGTTTGACTCTTCAAGACCTTGTTAAGAAGCTGCCTGCAAGCAGGTGTGGAATATGTTTCCTGACTCTTTCTTGGCCTCCTGAGGCTGGACCTAGGTCTGAGATTAGAGCTTGTGTATGGTAACTACGTCTGTAGAGAGGTGAGCAAGGAGAAAGGGTAAGCATAAGGTCTGTGTAAAACTTTCAGAAATCTTTCCCAGAGAGATTTAACCTGACAGAATTTCTTAAATCTGTATGACAAACTGTTCTTGTTTTAAAATTTAGCTTGTGTAGGAAGAGGAGGGTGGAATTGATGCAGGCAATTTGGATTTGTGGAAGATGGAGCAGCCTGTGCCCAGGATTGAACTTCCAGGATCATTAAGAGCAATCAGAATCATCACCAAAGCCATCACTGGGAGTAGAAACCAGTTTTTATCTTTTTTGAGCCATGCTGAAGAGGTACACCTCTGGTGTTTCAGGAAGGGTTTAGCCAGATGTTTTCACCTGCTAAAGCAAACATCGTCCGCACTGTTGCAAATAGAAACTCAGGAGGCCAGAGATGAATCTTCTGAACTTACTATGGTATAGAGGTTTGCATTGCAGCTGGTACTGGGCATTTTCATCATAAAATCTTCATCTCTTGGATTGCTGGTGATTTTTTTTCCTGGCATTTCAGGTTATCTTCCCTGTGCCAGGAGAAAAGAACAGTCTGCTGATTAACTAAATGGAGACTTTTGCCTTGGGCAAATTATGGAAAAGAATGGGCTATAAACTTTTAGACATGAGACTGGGATTGGATTCTGACCATTGTGTGAACTGAGAGGCTGGAGATTCTCATCCTCTGTTTTTGCATAGGGTAATTGTACTCAATAAATTTAAAAAAAAAAAACAAGAAAGAAAGAAGATAAGTTTGTAATAAAGCCTGATTTCTAGGCAGTTTGACCAGGGGAAAACTCATCTTTTCATGCCAGCCTGCAGGAAGTCTTCACTGTGGTATGGAGTAGAAATATGAAAATGCTACAGACAGTGAATCCCTTCTTCTCAAATCCTTGATATTTTCAAGAGTAATTAGTGATTTATATATGTTACTCTGAGTTTTGAAGAGATGCAACAGACTAATTTCAAGAACCTTCCTAGACATTAATTTATAGCACGTTGTATGTTACTTATGAGAGAAACTGAATTCTCACTCTTTTGTCCAAAGCTCTATGTTTGAATTTTCAGACAAGGATTGGCAGCTTTCTTCCCTGGGATTTCAATTTGTCCAATCTGTAGTCAAATGAGGACTGGCTATTTTGCTCTATCACCTGAGAGCTTAGATTCAAGGGAACATTGTTGTGTGGCTTCTGCTGCTGCCCTCGGGGAGGGGAGAGGCAAGTGAGGCCCCGGGACTGTGCAGCAGAGGGTGTGGGGTGACCCTGCCTGGCACCGGTGCCGGGTGGAGTCCCTGGGACAGGGATGGTATCCAGGGACAGGGATGTTATCCAGGGACAGGGCTGCCCTGAGCAGCACCCCAAGACCCGGGGGTGAAAGGTGTTGGGATCATGGATTTGGTTGTAGGCAGTTTAGAGATGCCTGAATGTGTAGGGGTGTGGTAGCTCTTAGGTGTGACCTGCTGAAGGTTTGGGAAGCTTTTGATATGAAACAGTTCTTTGCCTGCTGTTTTAAAGGTACGTGGTTATAAAAGCAGAATCTCTTAATTTCCTTTAGAACTTGAACCAGTTACACAACAACCGAAAAAAGATTTTAATAAAAACCAAATAGAGACTGCAAATCTACACTGCAGTGTCCCCAGGACATTTGCAAAATTCTGGAATTCCTTCAGCTGCACAAACAAAAATTTATAAATATTTATTGAAATTAAATTTATTGAAAATATCACCTGTGCAACTGAAAGTGTATATAAAAGAGAAACTGGGGTGGAAGGGAACAGCTTGTTACAGACAGCTTGTCTACTTGGCTTTGTTTTTCAGGTTTATGAGTGGCTGCTTTAATTTCGGTCCCTGCCAGCTGCTTCTGCACACATAGTTCAGAAGGAGCATCCAAGAGAAAATGGATACTTTAGAAGGCAGATTGCTGCAGCCATCACTTAATGGAATGGCTGCTGAAGGATTCAACATTACTGGAAAAAGTGTGTTTTGAGGGGAATCAGCTGCCACGGCTGCAGGACATGTTGAATATTCTGTTAAGGCATTATGCACAATACTAAAGGGAAGGGTGCAAAATATAAACACCTGCAATTCTAAATGCTACTGTACAGATTCTTCTCACCCATCTCCAGTGGTGAGACTAAAATACTTAAACAAATTCATAGGTTTCCCAAGTTTTGAGAGCTACTCAATTTTATATAAATTTTGTTCAAATTTGGTGGTCTATAATTTGTGCTTTAGTTTTAAAAATCTCACATTTGGGCAATGTTTGAGAAATTCGGGATCTCTATTTATCCTGAATAGATTAGGCTATAAAATACAGGAGTATTTAATCAGCACCCAGAACTTATCTCACACTAGGTATATAACAGCATAAATCTCCATCTTTCAATTTCCTTTAAAATATAAAATCTTGATGAAGTTCGATTTCAGGAAAAACTTCTCCTTGCACCCATTGCATCGTTGTGAACATGAGAAAGGTAAATCTTAAAGCATGAAAAAATTTAAAGTTGGGAAGTGTTCCAGCAAGGATGAAACCTTCTTCAGCCCCATTGCTTAAATGAAGGGATGTTGTGGGGGGTATCTTGGAGAATTCTGACTGGGGCAGTATCACTTTGAGGGGAAGAAATTCAGCTAGTCAGGATTTGGGTTGCTTAAATATTACATGTAAAATTCATAAACATAGTTACCAAATACAAAATACTAAGCTGTAATATAAAATATTAAGCATTGAATGAAAAAAAATTCCCCCTCATATTTTAAATCGGGGCATTTTAATTGCAGGTATTTATCCCTCACTTTACACATTGCTGGCTGCAGAGTGTGAGGAAAATACAGCCACCCACTTCTATCTGAGATTTGTAGTGTGTAAGAACCTGCACTGCAAAAGAAGCATTCTTTTCTGCTCTATCAAAGGAAACTACATGTAATTGTCAAAAAGTAAAGCTGGCCTAGAAAGAAGTGTTGGGGCTTTGAATTTTACTTTTTTGATGATGAATTTTGCTTTTTGAAGAAAGGAAACTTTTTATTATTTGACATGGGGGATCTAGTATACTTAAATTAGTGAGCCTAAAATAGATTGACATGAAGTAAAATAGAGGGTGGGAAATGTACACCGAAGTACCTGAATATATTTGTTCAGCAGCAGAATGTTCCTCTTTCACACACTTTCTGTGCCTCTTATAATTTTTTATACTTTTGTGTTTCTTTGCCATATATGTTTCTAATGCTTTGCAACAGATGTAGGGATGATTTTTAAAAACCAACCAACCAACCAACCAAAGCTCCAAACTTGTGAATTGAAAGTTGGCTTTTTGGTATAAATCTCTTCCATATAAACTTATTCAATACTCATTAATACTGAGTTATTCAAAGTGCAAACTTGACTACCAGGTCTGAGGCTTCTGGGAAGATCAGATAAAGCAGCTGCACTGAACCTGACTGATTGCAGTTGTGTTCTGTGTGGGAACCTGGATCCACCTGCACAGCATAAACACCCACATTGCTCCAATTTTGAAAAGTCAGGTTCTGTTTAGCAGCGTGCAGGTCGAGCTAAAGAGCTGCTGGGCCCTGTGTTCTCCTCACCGAGTTGGAGCAGTTTGATGAAGGCAGCGCTGCTGTCGGGACTTCTGCACTCACTGATTCAGAGAGATGTAACCACTGTGTAACAGCAGGGGAGGTGCAGAATCCAATTACAGCTTTTCATGTTTGGGTTTACTGATTAGTTTTACCATTTCAAATGTTATACCTGCAGTTCGTGTTTGCTTATCTTTATTTGTTACTTGCTAAATTTTAAATGGTGTAAGAACTGGAGCTGGCATTGTAGGTTTTTTCAGAAAATTTCATATCTCTCTTCAACCGAGTGAAATGGAAAGAAGGCATTAATTTGAACTTCATGGTATTGTAATGATTTTTCACTGCTGTGAATTGGTTTTGCTCCCTGTACTCTCTGTCCTTTATTGCATTAGTGCTGCAGAACAATAATGGTGGGAGATATGGCTTTATGAACTCCAGTGTCTCAGTACTGCCGTTGTCATTCATCATCTAATATAGGCTAATTGATGCTACTACAGACCATTCCAGAATGAAAAAGAAACATTTCTGCTTTAGCCTGGTGATAGTCACTTCATCTGTAGTGAGCATGGAAAACCAAATAAATATTTGATGGGAACCTTTATAAAAATATATAAAAAAGCAGAAGTCCTGTTGTATGTGAAGAACTTATGGATTAGAACTAAAGAATAAAATAACTGCAAGAATTTTATGCTACAAGATGCTTCAGAGGTTTATTATTTTTCATTATATACTGTGTTTCAAGAGTTACAAGTCAATCGTTTTAAGCTCATCAGGTTTAAACTGCACATTTCTTTTGCCAACTAGATACAAATGATTTGTACACAATGTGGCTTTAAAGACTTCCTCTGGAGCACTGTAGGGTAAAAAAATTACTTCCCCTTCGCCCTCACTTTTGATGAAGTAGAGACTTTTTCTTCAATATTTAATGGTCATTTAAAGTCTGCTATTAACAAATTACTTGTGTACGGAAAGTCACAGTGACATTTAAACACTGCCACCAGCGTCACTGGCAGCTGATGGGACGGTTCTGAGCTGGCCTGTGTGGTTTGATGGCCGTGTCGCAGCCGGGACCGCGGCTCTGGGTGGCACTGGTGTCGCACACCAGGGCAGCTCCCTGCTCCCGTCCCGCTGCCAGCCTGCCCTGGCAAGGTTCGGAGGAGCGAGCAGGGAAGAGAGGAGCCCTCCTGCAACAGATCTTACCCTTCACTTGGAGGCTGAAAGGGGCTTGGAAGCTTTTCCAGAAAGGGAGCTTGGCAGTTAATATCCCTGCAGAAAATGTGGGAGAAGTATTTAAATTTTTTGCTAAGGGATATGAAGATTGCTTACACATTTAGCTGCTTCACCCTCTTGTACTGTGTTCTTGTCTTTATTAAATAGTGTGCTGCCAGGCAAGACACACACCGGGTGAATTGGGGCTTTATCTGCTCTCTGAGTGTAAAAGCTTTTGCTGTAGTATCAGATCCGTGCTGTTAATAAACGTCCCAGCAAAAACTCACCAGTATCATCAGTTGTGGAGTGATCGGTCTGAGGCAGGTGCAGGCTCCCAGCTGCCCGGGAGGTGGGCTGTGTATATCTGTGCATGGTGGGGAAGGCTGCACCGGTGCGAGAGCTGCGGGGTAGGGAAAGCAACGGACAGGAGAGAGCCGCCAAATGCTTCTGGAACTCGTGAGCAGCCCCGGAGTGCTCCGAGCTCCGTCGAGGGCGGGGGAAACCGCTGAGAAAATTCCCTAAGAGTCACTGGGCACTGCCGGAATGCCATCGGGCAGCGCTGCCCACGCCGGACCCGCGACTCCGTGCCGTTTTCAGGCGCGTTTTGGGGATGTGGTCGTGTTTAAAGCACCGGTGCTGCACCACTGCTCACGCTGCCCTTCAAGCAGCGCTGTGGCCCCAGGACACAGGAGAAAGCCCTGCCCGTTTTGATTCCCACGTGGGGCAGGGAGTTTCGGGGCCCATGGCCGGCCAGCTGCAGGCTCGGTGTTGGCGTGGGCGAGCGGCAGCGGCGGGGCCGGAGCAGGAGCGGGGCTGCGCTGGGCTCGGGCCGCCCGGGCCGGCTGCCCTCGGGCAGCACTGCGCTCCGGCCACTCCACGACTGAAGGGGCCGCCCGGTGACCGGGCACCGGTTATAAGAACACGGTGAAGAACTGAGGGCGGATAGATTTGTGCTGAGCTCTGTTAGGAAGATCCAGTGTGAGGGGTTTTTAAAACGTTTTTGAAGAACGTTTGAGACCTCCGAGTTTCTGCACAGACCGAGCTAACGGCAGCGGGGCTGGGCGCGGAACCCTCTCGGGCCTTGCAGGGCTTTTCCCCCCTTTTCTGTTTTTCCCGTTA
>VZTZ01022869.1:543893-796772 GCA_013400955.1 Drymodes brunneopygia | reverse complement strand
GGTCTATGTCTTCACCACCTGGCGCTCGGGCTCGTCCTTCTTCGGGGAGCTCTTCAACCAGAACCCCGAGGTGTTTTTCCTCTACGAGCCGGTGTGGCACGTCTGGCAGAAGCTGTACCCGGGTGACGCCGTCTCGCTGCAAGGGGCGGCCCGCGACATGCTGAGCTCCCTGTACCGATGCGACCTCTCCGTCTTCCAGCTCTACAGTACGGCGGGCGCCGGCAAGAACCTCACCACGCTCGGCATCTTCGGGGCGGCCACCAACAAGGTCATCTGCTCCTCGCCCCTCTGCCCGGCTTATCGCAAGGAGGTGGTGGGCATGGTGGACGACCGGGTGTGCAAAAAGTGTCCCCCGCAGCGCCTCAGCCGCTTCCAGGAGGAGTGCTACAAGTACCACACGCTGGTCATCAAGGGCGTACGTGTCTTTGACCTGGCCGTCCTCGCCCCGCTCATGCGGGACCCGACCCTGGACCTCAAAGTTATCCATCTGGTGCGGGACCCCCGGGCCGTCGCCAGCTCCCGCATCAAGTCCCGGCATGGCCTCATCCGGGAGAGCCTGCAGGTGGTGAGGAGCCGGGACCCCCACATCCACCGCATGCCCTTCCTTGATGCTGGCCACAAGCTGGGCGGGAAGAAGGAGGGCGGGGGCGGCTCGGACTACCATGCCCTGGGTGCCATGGAGGTCATCTGCAGCAGCATGGCCAAGACCCTCCAGACTGCTCTGCACCCCCCCGACTGGCTCCAGGGCAACTACATGGCCGTGCGCTACGAGGACCTGGTGGTCGAGCCCATCAAGACCCTGCGGCAGGTGTACGGCTTTGTGAACCTGGCAGTCAGCCCGGAGATGGAGAAGTTCGCCCTCAACATGACCAGCGGCCCCGGCTACTCCTCCAAGCCGTTCGTGGTGTCGGCCAGAAACGCCACCCAGGCGCTGAGTGCCTGGAGGACTGCGCTCAGCTACCAGCAGATCAAGCAGGTCGAGGAGTACTGCCACCAGCCCATGGCCCTGCTGGGCTACGAGCGGGTGGGCAGCCCCGAGGAGGTGAAGGACCTCAGCAGAACGTTGCTCAGGAAGCCGCGGCTGTGACGGGGCAGCGGCGCCCGGGGGTGGCTGAGCCGGGCGGAGGAGCCGCTCCGGCTGCCTTCAGTGAGGGAGGGAGTCGGGAAAAGCAGCCTGGTTTCCGATTTCTTCCAAAGACTGCTGAAGGGTAACATAAGTAATGTGATGATTTCTTTTCTTTTTTCTTTTCTTTTTTTTCCTTTTTTTTTTTATTACCTGCCCCTTGTATTGGGTTAGATGCGATTTAAAAAAAAAAATCAAGTGGAACTGAAAATATGTGTAAAGCCCCTTCCTCCTTCTCTAAAATGCGAGGCAGTTATTCTGTACCAAAATCGTGTTCATAAAGTTCTTGTGGGTTTGAAGATGGTAACAAAAACTCTTGCACAATTCCTAACACACCTTTATTTCCCTTGCTGCGGAGGGGATGCCCGTGGAAAACATAATGCTGAAAATCAGACTTTTGTATGAAAGCAAATGTTCAGACATGATAGTAATAAAAGAAAATAATAAATGACATTCATTTTTATAATTACCTCAATTGTTTGGGAAATACAGTGTTGTTTATGTACAGCTGGAGGGGATGCTTGCTTAAAATAACAACGTGGACTTCTTAAAGGGTATGAGTGGAGGGCTGGAGTGTAACATTTGACGTGTTCAGAGATCAGGAGCTGCTCTTGCAGAAACAAATACAGATCTTGCAAGTGTAGTGCAGGTTTTATGGCTGTGTCAGAGCAGGTTTCTATTTAACTATTGTCTTTTCCGTTGTATTTAAAAGTCTTTCAAGTGCCACTGTATTAATGTCCTAGGAGTTTGAAATCGTTTGCCATCGCAGCAGTATTTATTTCTGTTTTGACATATATGTCCAGGAGTCCCTGTCAAATAGAAGTGGACCTACAGCGTGACAAGAAATGCAGGATTTAAAAAGACATTTGTCATACTGGAAACATTAGCATGTGTGAAAACAAAAAAAAAATTATATATATTATATATATTCTATAGTGCTAACAAAACATAAGGTATGTAAGGTATTTCTTGACATTGATTGGTAACAGGCATAGCAGGGAAGCATAGAAAAATGCATAAAATAATTTATTTTTTCCCTTTGTCTGTGTCTGAGGGTATATTTATGTATGAAGAGGGAGGAAATGTACAGCTGTGTGTTCATGGCTGTAATAGAGCTTTTATGGAGCCAGCCCAGTGTTTGATTTCAGAGCGCTGGTTGGAGACTCATTGCCTGTGAATTGTCATTGCTCTGTGATGGAGCCAGATGGTGGTCTGGCTCTTTCTGGGAGCTCTGTCTAGAGTCTGTCCCATCGTTAAAACTTGATGATTAAAAAAAAAAAGAAAAAAAGAGATTTTACTACTTCTGCTTTTGTAATTTCTTGGAAAAAGTCCTGATTTATTAAAGGTTAAGTGGTGTGTTGCATATGAAAAGTGCAGGCACCCTAAGTAGTTTTTAATCTTGGTGTTCTCTGCTGCTCTTTGAAGGCTCATTTTGGAACTTGAGTTTTTAAACAAATGTGGTTTTGCCAAACTGTTCTCTTAGGAGACTACAGACTTTTCTACAGGAAGTACATTTTACATTGCCTATTTAAGTGTTGTGCCTTCAGAAAATGTGAAAAGTATGAGTAGGAAAAAGGAGATTGATTTGTGAAAATAAATTAATATAAACAGGATGCTGATAAGTGTGCGTGTATGTGTGGGTGTATGTGTGAAAATTTTAGTGATGTGTAATATGTCTATTTCTTGTAACTCTTAAATAGCTGATAACTGGCTACTAAGCTTTTTGAGTTCTTGATGAAATTTTGGCATTAGATGTTGAATTTATTCTGAAAAGGAAACACATTTAATAAACTAGTTAAAAGATTATTGCATAAGGTTGCCTATACACTTGCTGAATGACTGCATTACATGTTGGTTCCCTCATTTTCACCATCAGTGAAATAACATAAAATCTAGCAATGGGAGATCTTTTAACTGGCCTGTTAGGATATATTCCCAGATTCCAGACAGCAGTGCTAGAAACAGGAGGGGTAGTTACCTTGGTATTTAAAATACAGATTAAAGTACTTGTGTTGTTGTGGAAAGAGGTGTTTTGTGTTACCACTGTGCGTGTTCAGTGCAGTGCTGAGAGGATTTTGGATGTTTGGCTTCGGGCTGTACCCGGTGGGGTTTTTTATTTTCTTCGGTTGGTATGTCTGGGGGCAGCGCTTGAAAATCTGACCTGCTTTAGAGCACGGTGCTGCTTTTTCTCCATGCCTGCTGTCTGAAGCTGCCTGCTCCCCCTGCGCTGCCCTGTCTGTGCCCCAGCAGCGCTGCCGCGGGCAGGGCAGGCGGTGGGGCCGGGAGCCCCTGGAGCTGCCCAGGAACGCCAGCCCAGCCCCGGGGCACTGCCACCGCCTCGGTCCCGCTTGTGTCGGCGTGGAACTGCTCAGGTCTATAGACGGGGGCTTCTCATGGCAGCAGGCTACAACAAAAGCTCTTGTGATTTTGGGAACTGAAGCACGATCATTTCAGTGTGCAGAATTCCTTGGTCTTTTTTGGGAAAGTTTTCAGGATGAGTAACGTGAACAGGAATTGATTGCCTCTGGGAGTGTGAAACAGATGAGCCCAATTGACTTAGCTTCCAAAAATGTCCTTTGGCTCCTAATTATATTAAAGAGCTCATCCTGTCATTCTGAGAGAGCACTCACTGCTCTTGTAATTGTGGTGCATTGCAAGCAACTGCTTCACTTTCCTGATACAAACACTGCCAGTAGAGTTACAGCATCTGAATCTGGTCCATAATTTGAGCTCCACCTACTACATTGCAGCATGGAATCACCCAACATACTGTACAGTTGTATCCTGGTGTGCTTTGGTGAACAGAAAAAACAATGCAATGTTCATTTAGTGAAAATAAAGGACTGCATATTTGTTCAGTAAAGCTTCAGGAGAACTGAATAGACCCTGCTTGTGTAAAATGCTGGTGGTCTAAGCCCCATGTTTAATGCTGCTCTATTAAATATGTATGCTAACAACTGGCAGCTAAAAGACCGTTTTTAGCCCTTTTTTATATTCAGGAAATAGAATTCGAGGAACTTTAACAAGCCAGAGTTGAAAACAAGTTTTAAATGTGGAAAATTACAGAAAAAAATAGGGTATCAGAAAGATGAAGGACAGGGTTACAGAAGTTTTCCTTTTGTGAGGAGGGACAGCTAGTTGTGGTCAGAATAAACTTGACTTTTAAGCTTGAAAATAGTCCTTTGAAAATAGGGTTTGCTTTCTGTCTGATTTGATAATTACAGTGTCCTTCAGCTGAAGCTAGTGCTTGCATTGGTGAAGGATCAATAGTCTAAACAAGGTAAAGGGTGCACTCAGTTGCATGGGAGGGAGATGGTTCTGAAGACTTGGCACTTGGTTTGATAGAAGGGAAAGGCCAATGGGCACCTATGTGTTGCTTTCTGAACAAAGCCAGAACATTGTGCAAGTGTGGTAAATTGCAATGATCATTGCATGGAAACAGGAAAACCCTCTGTCCCCCACTGAAACAACTAAACCACAAGATGTGTAAAAGTGTGCAAGCTGCTGCTGCTAACCTTGGAGCTGACAATGAAAAAAGTGTTAGATCAAGTATCTTTCATTCTTTCTTAATACAAGGAGGAAGTCCCTTATTTTTCCAATCACTTTGTAATTTGTCAGGCATTAAACTTCATTCCATGACTGGAAAGAGGAGCCCACAATTTAAACCCACAAACCTTGTATTTCCATTTTGATTAGAACTTGGGTCTTCAGAGGTGAAATACTGGTAGTTATAAGCAATCCTGAAATAAATGTTTTGCACTGTGTGGGCCATGAGAAGAGTAGTGAGATTATTTCCCCCCTCATTTCTAATTGCTGGTGGTGTGTTGAAAATGAAAGGTGTTTAGTGTGGGCTCTTGCACACCACACAGGGTGGTCTGAGAGTTGGTGTTCCAGCTTTGCTCCTGTGCATCCTATAAGTGCAGGCATGGGTCCCTTTGGAGCAGTGAGTGCCAGCTGTGCCCAGCTGTGAGGGGCTGCTTTACATGAACAGGCTGAACATGGGGCAAAGGCTGCCTGTGTTGTATTACTTCATCAAATGGATCCAAGATGTTCTTATTCTACTGCCATTTCAATTAAGGGTGTTGTATAAATATTACTCTGCTGGAATTATGCATATGAATAAGGTAAGCAGATTTAATTTGGAGGCTCTGAGTGTGAGATTGGTTGCTGCTGATGTATCCGACTTCAACCATCAGTGCTTTCTGCTGGTTATCTTGGCAGTCAGCCCACAGAGTTTGCATTTTGTGTCAGAGATCCTGAGCAAGAACTAACAAAAATGTGCATGTTTTATAATGAAAAAATACACAGAAGAACATTTCAGTAATACTCACTATATTGCACACATTTCAATTAAAAAAATAAGGTTTATCTGGTTTATTTGGATTCCCTGGCAACAAATGAATTCTATTAATGTATCTAAATAACAGCTCTTGGCTGTCGTGACATCCATGATTCTTCATGTAAGTTACCATTTCTGCAAAGAAAATGCATAGAATTGGTACAACACAGACTGTTTTGTATTTGCAAGTTGGAAAATTTCCTTGTATTTATTTTAATTTGCAGCTCAAGGTGCCCTGCATCATGAGATCATGAAAGGAACACAAGAATGGACCTGCATTATTGACTGTGCAGAGTTTGGGAATCAATGCAAATTCAGTGAGAATCAGTGCAGAATGCAAGGTGTCCCGTCTTCCCTTGATCCACAAAGAGCTAGCATTCCTCACACACATCAACACTATGAAAGCTGTGAAAAAAATTCATAATATAATGGCCTTGCAAATGGGAGAACTGGGATTAAAGAATCATCTGCTTCTGCAGTGAAACACAAAGCTGTAAAATGTGCGTAAAAATATATGGCGTATTTCTTCACAGAAGAAAATTCTGTATGTGAGAGACCCATTTCCAGCAACTGATGTGGGTGAACTCTCTGGTGTCCACTGCAGTTCTGAGATAGGAATATGCTTGTTATAAACAGGGTGATGGGAAGGCAATTGAGGTTGAGTGGTGGGTTACCATCTCTCTGTTCCTCTCAGAAAAATTGGTGAGTAGCCAGCACAGCCTGCAGGTCTTTTAGTATGAGGTACTGCAAACTTCTGTCTGGATATAATGTCATTATTCTGATGGGATTTGAATGGAAATAGGATTTTCATGCTGAAAAACAAGATGAAAATGTGGTTGCAGGATCTCCCCAAATGAAATATTATTAGTGAAACAGCCTGAGTGAGGAAGGATCTGCTGAGCAACCTTTGTCACAGCATCAGTTGAAGTTTCTGGCTGGAAGGGGCTCTACAGATACAATATTAAGAAATCTGAAGATTCTAGTATGATTTAAGTGGGATTTTCAAGAATATCGGCATGTGCCATTTTCATTGGAATTGGAATATTATGCAGGAATCAGCAGGAGTTGTATTTCAGGGTGCCTCTGGAAATCATGGCCTCATAAATTTGTATTGGAGGGGGCCTGTGGGGGTTTCTTAGCCAAACTCTCGCTCAAAGCAGGGTCAGCTTATGAGATCAAACTAGGTTGCTCCAGGTTTTATCTTGGTGGGTCTTGTAAACCTGCAAGGACAGACTGCACAATCTCCCTGGGCAACCTCAGTGCTGTGTGGTCCTTGTAGTGATTCATGATGCTTCAGGAAAACCAGACCCAAAATCACTAAATATGTTACATAAATCTGTTAATTTTGTGTTTTGCCTGTGACTACTAACATGGGTCATGTCCTCACTTCCCTTTAACTGCAAGAGATGTTGGCTGCAGCTCAGCTGTTGCAAAGGGTCAGCAGTAAAGTGGCTAATGAGTGGTGATCTCAGTGGAAAAATGTGGATTCACAATTAGAATGCTGCATCCAGCCGTATCCCTTGTTCTACCCAGGAGGGATAAAGAGGAGAGCAGAGGCAAAAGAAAATCACTTAGAAGAAAGGAAAGGAATACAAAGCGGAGCCTATCAGAAGTTGCTCTTTCTCTGCTATAGAAAGAAAGAAATACTGTTAAGGAAAATTGAAAGAAACAAATGGTACCACACAGCAAGGGCAGGAGAGGATGAATAAAGGCATTTGCATGTTAAAAGCAGCAAGGATAGAAACCTGAAGGACAGAAGATGAAATGTGGTGATACTACGTGCTGTAACCATTTGTGAGTAATCATGAGATGCAGGAAGAATTCCTCACTTCCAAGTTCACAGTTTTAGATTCACTGATTTTCCTCACAGTTTCAAGATTAATTTCAAACACGAATGATTTTAATAATTATTTGGATAGTTTTGATGTTCCAATTTGTTTTGTGTATAGATAGAAACAGAGTTGCTGAACTTTTGTCTAAATATTCCTCTCTGCAGACCTCTATGCATAAATTTGTAGGCCCCCTAGTCTGCTAAATTCTTGGCACCTTCTTGTTTTCCATCTGCCAGATGGTTCCTTCTCCCACCAGTCAGGGTTATCAACAATTATCTGTTTCAAGCCATGTGCATGTCTCATAACAGTTTATCAAGGGAGAAATAAAATGGAAAAGTGACATATTTAGTGTTTATGTAACTTTGAGAATCACTTTTGGCAGCTTTCTTTATTTGCTTATTTGTCTCTGACCAATTAATTGAGATCTGAGGGGCTGATTCCAGACCAGTACAGCAAACATACATAGGAACCACCAATTTACTAAAATCAGACACCTTGCACACTCAGGCAGCAGGTGTTTATAGGTGTACTGAGCTGGTCGAGTGGTGAGCTGTTTTGTTCTTCAGAACACCCTTATATCTGCTTGACCTCTCTTTTCCCAGGTAACAAGCGATAGGAAATGAGGAAATGGACTCAAGTTGCATAAGTGGAGGTTTAGATTGGATATTTGGAAAAATTTCATAACTTTGAAAGGCTTGCCAAGCAGTGGAACAAGCTGCTCAGGGAAGTGGTCAAGTCCCTTACTCTGAGTATTGAAAAGACGTGGATGTGGTGCTTAAGGACATGGCTTAGTGCTGGGTTAATGGTTGGACTTGATCTCATAAAGGTTTTTAGAACCTAAATGGTTCTCTGATGTGAGGGCTACACCACACCCTGCCAGTGCCATATGGGGGCAGCTGGAGGCACTGGGGGTCTTTCAGCTCATGAAGCAGTGAGAAAGGTCTGACTGCCAGGGCAGAGTGTGAGGGTGAAGCCTGCTGACCTGCTTGAGCTCATCTGCTGTTCACCTGCTTCACTGGCTGTAGCTCCAGCACAAGCTGCCAGAGCTGTCAGTGGTAAAGGACACCTGTGTCAAAGAGGTACAGTGGTAAAGAGTAAGCGGTGGAAAAGAGTTCTTTGTGCTTCTCTGCTCCTCTGCAGGACTGAGCACACAGCAACCTGTGCTGACCGTAAGACTGATTTTTGTAGGAGTTTAACCTCTGGTCTCTAATTACATGTTCTTTCACACTGAGCAGCGTAAAAATACACAGTATAAAGTGCAGTGTTGTGGCTGCTGCCCAGAGAACACCTGCTGTGTTATTTTAACCCAGGAACCCTCATCCCAGGACACAACTTACACACACATGAGCCCCTCTCCTTTTATTTTACTTTAACTAGGAACTGTTGTATGTGCTGCCACACCAGAGAGGCAGCCGCTGCCTTCCAGGGACGGTGCCCCACAGGTGTTAATGAGGAATGTTAATGAACCTGATATAGAAAACGGACACCTGAAAGTCGTTGGGGGCTGTGCTGCTCAGCCTTTTCCCCTCACAGACAGGTAACAGTTTCTTGGCAACAGGAGATGGAAACTGAAGTCTGCTCTGTGCCTTGGGAGGATCAGTGCAGGAGGGGAGCTGCTCCTGGGGGTGCTATGGCTTTGCTAGAAGCATCTTTGAAGGTAAGGGCTGCTGTAGGCTCTGAGTGCCTATTGTCCCCTAGGAGCCTGCAGGAAGGTGCCCGAGCTAAGCCCTTTCCAGCGCTGAGGCCTTGCTGTGCCCTGAGTTTGGGGATGTTGCTGAAACGGCGGGAAAATTGGAATATTTTCCAATAGGGAGAGGTGGTGGGGCTGCCGTGCCCAGGCACATTTCAGTGTAAGGAGTTGGTGACACACATGGAAGAGCACCAGCTGGGCCTAAGGAGGCTCTCGGGAGCTCTGGAGCGAGGAACACCACTCAGGAGTGAGGCAGCACCGTGCAGGAGCCGCGGCCTGTGAGGTGCTGAGGGAGCTGATGGAGGGGAGCCATAGTGGGCCGGCTGTGAGGGTGGGGGTGGCGCTGGGACACCCTTCAGCAAGGCTTGGCTGTGGGGCTGGGACACCCTTCAGCAGGGCTTGGATGTGAGGGTGGGGGTGGCTGTGGTGCTGGGACACCCTTCAGCAAGGCTTGGGGGTGGCTGTGGTGCTGGGACACCCTTCAGCAAGGCTTGGCTGTGAGGGTGGAGCTGCCATCTGCTGAGCTGTGCCGGAGAGGAGCACCAGCAGCCTGTTGTTGGTGGCAACAGGGCTCCGGGAGGGGTGTTTTGGGCTGGGGGCGAGAGAGGCTGAAGCTTGCAGAAACCTCATCTGGGGAGGTGTTATAACTGAATATGTTGTTTGTCTGGGCTGTTGGGGTGTGGGGTTCAGGCTCTGGGGGTGCTCTGCTGCTGTGAGGGCATTTGGCTCCTGTCTGTGCTGTGCAGTGCTGGCACACCACCGTGGGATGTGGTACTGCTGTATCCCCCTGGCACCATCTCCTGCTGGGCTCTGTGTGCCTGGGCACACCCGCCTTTGTGCACCTCTTCAGGGACATGCAACGCTCAGGCAAATCTCCTATGTGTAAGGAGAGGCTTCAGAGTTGATGGTTTCTTGCACACATGTACCGACAGAAAAATTTGTATGCATTTCCTTGCCATTTTTATGTCTTGTTGGGGTTCAATGTCCGGTCCTTTAGTGTATCTACTGGTCCTGTCCCATGCCTGCAGTCACAGATGAATTGCAGATTGTGTCTGTTTCTCTTTGTCTTTTTTCTGAAATGGACATGGCTGGCCTGACCTCTCACCCGTCCTGCATAGGTGAGCTTTTGTCTCGCTCCTGTCTCATTCAGAATGGTGATCAGGCTCCCTGTTGCTTAATTAGTCCTTTCATAATGAATAATCTGGGTAAGTGCTTTACTCTGAGTGGTAGCCTACCATTTCCCTTTGTCACTTCTAACTGAATGAAGAATTATTTTGAATTTTAACATTTTGCAGTTGTTGGCTTTGACTGCGGCACAGCCTGTAAACTATACTGAGATTCCCTAAATCATCTCAAGAAATCTGTGGACTTTTCCTCACTGCAGGCTTCAGGTCTTGGTACAGTGACTCATAATGGCTCCTCATTTTCGCTTATCAGTCTCTGTGTAGGAGATGCTGAGGAAATGCACATGTGTGGGCTTAGAGCTGGAGTCCTGTTGACTGCTCTGAGCACCATGAATGTGTGTCCCTATATGCTGTAACTCCTGGTTAAGACAATAGACATAAATTATTCTCACATGTAAGCCTTGGATTTTCTTGCCTTAGGTATACAGGCATCATGTAACAGCCTTTTAGGTAGCTGCTGATTTTATCCCTGTGGGAAGGCAAAATGGAAGAAATGAAAAATCTAAACATAATTTTGGAGAAGGGGTAGCTGAATGCACAGGCGGATGATGCATTTAAAATGGCTTGTGTTTTAAAAAATCCCTCATAACTATTTAGTTAGTACTTCTGTTCTATAATTAAGACAATTATCTCAAGTGTTCCTGGCAGTTCTTCTGCATTAGGTTACTGAAGCTAAATCAAGATGCCCACTCTTCTTATTTCTTCTCTAATTCATGTGTAAAGGGCTCATTTTGCAGGCTGCTGGTGATGGGCATTCTGCTTCCATGTTAAATGGGTGGGCTTGGAGGGAGAAGGGGGGATATCCCATGATATCCAGATGGTGAATAAACTTCCTGGACCCACACTGGCTATTTGAGAATGCAGTAGCATCCTTTGGTACAAGGCTGTGCTGGGTGCTCTGGGCATTGATGAACAAGTGGGGCAGTGAAGAGATGATAACATGTTTGGCACAGTAGACCATATTATTGTCTAAAAAGTTTGTTTGACATATGGTTATTCTAACAGAAATACTAAATACCTCATTATACAAAGCTATTACTGTTTCTAACTTGGCTTTCTGGTACTTCAGTGAAAGTAATGTATCTCTGGCATTTATTGGATTGTAGTAGTGACAAAAATGCAGCACACTGGCATCATTATGTATGTACAGAACTCTATTTTTCAGGCCACTGGATGCATCACAGATGCAGATCTATTCCCCTTCATTGTTCATATACTTAGCCTTAAAATCTGAACTCTTCTAGTGGCACTGTGGCCTGGGAGAGGCACCTCAGAGCTCATGTGTGACATTTCTTTCTAAGTGAAGCTTCTGTGCAGAGAGAGGTTGTGGTGAGGATGGGTGGAACAGGTCATGCTGCTCCTGGACAGTTCTAGGGGTTTCTGACAACCTCAGATTGGGACAATTAGGACTTAAAACAGCCATGGGCAGCCTACAGGGCTCTGTGCCTGATAGGGAGCCTGTGTCCAAGAGCTCTTGGTTTCTCTCCTGATCCCTGAGAATAAATGAGATTTTTGAGCCAATGGCTGTGAGAAAAAAAGCTGTAAAAATACAGTGAATCACTTAAGAATGTGTTTTCAGAAGGTTTTAAAAATGGTCCAGCAATGTTGCTAATTGTGCATATATTTGCATTCCAAGTATCCAGGCTTGGCCTGTGTGATGAACACATTCAGGAACAGGCCACAAGAGGTTGTTCAGTGGCTGGAGGATCAGGATATGGTTAGACACAGGGGTAAATTTAGTTCATTGATGTAACATATTCTTAATTTAAAAACCTATGCTCAGTAAAAAGTATTATTGCATTAGGATGAGAATATGGTCCTAACTCATAGACATTTAATTTTCACATAAACCCCTCTTAAGTAAAAAAAAGAACTAAGGTAGTTTAGAGGAAGCATTTCTATGCTAATGTGAAGCATTTAGGGAGCAAGTGGTGCACAAGTGGCCACTGAAGACACAGTATCTGAAGAACGAGAATGGAGATAAGTTTGATTTTTACACCTAATGGCAAGAGCTTATCAGGCAGCAGACTCAAAATGAATTTCTGAAAACTAGGACTGGGAGTTGAGGTATAGGATGACAGAGTTTGGATTTACAGAAGAGGGTAGGTAAAGAGGTGCAAATATACTTTTTGTATAGATGCATCTTCTAGTTTTAATAAAGCATATTGCTTTGTAACAATGTTTCTTCTCTTCTGTTAGGCTGAGCAGTGCTTGAAGTGTATCCTCCCTCACCCCAAAGTGGAACTGAAATACCTAATAATTGCTTCCAGGTGTGCTGAATTTTGCTTCAGCCTTGCCTTGTTTCTGGGGTTTGGCTTGCTTCAATCACTGACACTTCATCTTGCTCTGGATGCCCCTGTGAGTTGCATGCTTTGCTCTGCAGCCAAGCACAGAGCAGTACGTGCCCCAGCACTTGCACCAGTCTGGAGCTGTGCCACATCCTAGCAACATCTCTGGCAGGCAATTGTTTCACAGTTGTTCTCACATAGAGTTTTACAGCAATCTGTGCCCTGGCAGCAAGGGTAGTGTTTACAAATTTCCTGATATGGAGCTTTTAGGGTCACAGGAACACTTCTGGTCCTAGCAGGAATTTAGTATGACCTCATACACTGAAACTAGGGTCCTTCACATAGAAGGAAAGCAGGATTTTGCCCTGTATTTAAAAAAGAAATTATATCTATATATTTGGCTTTTTTAAATAAAAGCAGGTGGCTTCCTGAACACTCCTGTTATGGGCGTTGTGGGAATTGGGGTTGCTGATCTGGCACTCCTGCTTTCTTATCTGCTGTTTCATCATGATTTCACTGTAGTGACATTTGTTGTCAGAAAATCAATACAGTGAGTTTGGGAAGAGCTGTAGCTGCTTGGGAAGTGGAAGCAACATGCTAAACAGCTGATCTATCAAGTTCACTTGCAGTATTTGTTTCAGTAATGGATCGCAGCCTGGTCCAGTTAAGTGATGGCCTTGGCAGTCACCTCAGGATCAGCTGAGGCTGGTTCTGGTGATAGAAAAATCTGTTCAGACAACAGAGGAAATACTCCTCCTGGAGTCCCTGAAGGAAAACCAGCAAGTCAACCTCAGACAGGACAGATGCAGCCCAGCCCTTGTTCCCTCCATACCCCTTTTTACTCTGCACATACCTGATTTTTGGCATGTGAACAGAGAGGGCGGGGTTTTGGTATTGGAATATGCTTTCTGAAGTGCTACCCTGAGGGGCCATGACTCTTCACCCTGGGTTTTTTCACAGTCAAAATCTTAAAAAGAGTCTTTAATATGCAGATTGATTGAATGAAATGACTGAAAAAGATGCTTCCATTATTGCCACGAATTGGGATTGAGATTTGATTGTGTATTATACTCTTAAATATACTCATCACAAAATGCCTTGCATTTCAGTGTGTGAAATGATAGGGCATCAGCTGAAATGGGCCATACACAGACTCATTAGACAATGTGTCTGATTTTTACTGAGTACCTTGATTTCAATGGCAAGTTTAGCTCTTCTGATGGGAAGCAGAGATGTTCAGCAGGTAATGTAACAAAATCAGCTGGTTATTTGATGGGGCTGAAAAATAAATGGCCTTCTTAGTTCAGTGAAGGATGAATGTTTCTGAATGGAGCTCATCAGATTCATAACCATGCCAAATCCAAGCCTAGCTGGCTGGAAATTTTTCTCTGAAAAACATTACTCTTATTTTCTAGAGAACTACCAATGTGCTATCTGTGAACCTAAGATGTGGTACCTTGTTTTAGTACAAAATTGAGGATCAAATGTGTTACTGGAGTGCATTTTAAAAATACATTAATTAAATAGCTAATTTAAAAAGCTCTTGGGATTAGCCAATTTCCATAAAAACGTTCTGCTCTCTGGAATCTATTTCAGAGATGCTATCCCAAAGTTTTTGAGTACAAGGTTCTTGAAGTTACAGCTCTAGAACAGTGAATGCTTAAGAGTATAGATACCTACCATCAGGCTATATTAATGTATCTTAATTGGTTTCCTCTCCTTTTAGAAGTCATGTAATTGAATTCTGCTTACATGCAAATCTTTAAATCAAGAATTTTCCTGTGGATAATCAAGTTGAAATATTGCCAAATCATTTCCCTTCTTAGAGGAGGACTAAGTTATGGATTCTGTGGATAATTTTCAGATTCTTATTACCAGATTCCTATGGATTCTCCTGGATTTCTGACATGAATACTTTCCAAAAAGGGCAGTACTTCTTCCAAATTGACTTGAATCTGCATAATTCAAAGTAGCCGTGTGCCAGCACTACACTCCCCAGGTCCAGTGTTATATATGGGTAAAGTTGTTTGGATTGTTTAGGAAGAGAATAAGAGAAAGGAAACGTGAGTTTATGGAACCCAACTGTGGAATAAAGCTGTTTCTAGCTAACTGTGAGCTACTAACCACCTATGGCAGCCTGATGAACAATGCAAGAGCAAATGTCTGTGAAATCAAGTGATCTGTAATGCACGGTGAGTGCCAGCTTCAGGAGCACGTCACCTTCCAGGAATCAGTGACCATCTGCTCGGGTCCTGTGCTTTGTGTGGCGCTGCCCTGCTGAAGGCGCTCGGTGATGGGGCCAAACGAGTGACACAGTGAAATATGCAAATGGACTCGAGAGAGAGGGAGGCCTGTGTGCTGCTGTGCCAGGGCTTTGCAAACAACTGTGTGCACAGAATGTACCCTCATCAACATGTGGGGCGTATGGTGTGGGTCTGGGTGCTGAACCAGCAACGCAGTCGTGAGTCCATCTCTTGAAATCTTCCATGATTACAACTCTCATTGTAATCACTCGTTGGTGTGAGAGGGAGGCTGTAATAAACTTGTGTAATTTGTTTTCTACTTGTTGTCAAGCTCTCCCACTTGTAAATAACATGAATTAAACTATATCAGTAATCCAGTCAATGTGCACTACAGCAAATCCTACATGTGTTTCAGAACTGGGCTGCAGATCAAATTGGAATGCATTTTTTAGATAGTTTATAGCACACATACTGAAAATCACAATTCTTTTGCAAACTGAACATGAGAAGCAATGTTAAATTCAGTATATAACTATCATAGAATGGTTTGGGTTTTAAGGGACCTCAGAGATCACTTAGTTCCAGTCCCCCTGCCATGAGCAGGGACACTTTAAATTTTATCTATTTTTATTTATAAATCTAGTATAGCAGTATTTCAAGTAACCAATTTTAAGCTTTTGTCCCTAGATCTAATCTTTTTTCAATGTATCTGCTTTGAGATTGATTCTGCTGCTTTTTTGTACTGTAGTATTTTTGTGCGAAGTCACTTGAACTTAATTTTTAAAACCCAATGAAGTAAGACTTCTTTGTACTCTTCTTGGGATTATTGAATAAGAATCAATATTTTGTGAATATTGTTACTCTTATTCATGACATATGTGTTTGTAGATGAAAAGCAATGTGAATAACTATTATTAAAATACCTTTCATTCCAAGAATATCTGAAGCTACCATGGTAATTCAGTGGGGCAACACCAGAGTTATTTTTGCAGAACTTATCAATAATTGCCTTAACTAGGAAACTGTTTTTTCAGCACCAATATCTGGATAAACATCTGCTGATGTACCAAATATGGAACTTAATTTTCAGGGAAAGGTTTCATTGATATTTGACTTACAATATCTAGGTACTCTGTCAACTACTGTCTCAATCTGACTTCTTTCAAATAGGCCTAAGAAGAGCAGATATATAGTGGTCTTTTATGCTGAAATACTTTTAAATCTGCAATAGGAAAAGAATTTCTGAGTTGAACTCATGTCTCCAGAAGTTCTAAGTATTTTTAGTTATTGAAATCATGTAGTCATCTCCATTTTGACTGGAACAGAACAATATATACCTAGGTATTTGCAGAGGACTTGTGCTATTGAATTCTGCTCTAGAAGTTGGAGTACTAACTACGTAGCTGCCTTGACTTTTGGCAATGCCTTTTGCAACAGTTAATCCCACAGAAGTACTGTGCAATGTATGAATTTATGCATTATATAGCAGTAGCTTATTAAAAACTATTTAATCTGTGTGTACTTTGCCAAGTCTCTCCTTTGGCTACAATTTCAGAAAAGAGGTCTGAAGTCAGCAACTATGAACTTTCTGACTTTAAGCATTTGAAAATCTAAAAGAAGAATTTACTTTTTTAGGAGGGAAATGCAAATGAATGTGTTGCAGTAGAGCTACAGCAGGAAGCTTTCACAGTGCCTGACATTGGTGCGTTGGAGAGGTTGTTCTCCCTGCTTTATTATAGGGGGTGCCTCATCTGCAATAACCCCCAGAACAAGCCTTTGGCACTTTCGTGATGGACCTTATGCAAATTTTAGTTTGTCATTGCACAGAGCTACTTAGAACGAGGGGAGGAGGAAGGGCCTGAGTTTCTGGGGCCATCACTGTAATGAGAAATAAATTGGATGCAAGGAGCATTTGTGTTGGGCCTTATGATTTGGTGCTGTCATGCTGTGTTGTGACTAATGCTTTTTCCCACTTTATTGTTGCTGAAATCAATGGCAAAGCTCCATTTATGTTAAGAGCACATGACAAGATCCAGAATAAGTGAAAGAAGCAGATGACTAACAGTAATGGATATAATTGGGAAAAAACAGTCCTATCAAAGGGTTTATTCAGGGCTGATTTAGAGCACTAAGTAAAGATCATTTGTATCTGACTCAAAACAAGATAAAGGCAACAGCTATTAAAGGCACATCCACTGTGCACAGGGGGACAGAGGGAAAGGGTCCATTCATTTTAATTGGGGGGGGAGTGACTGCAGATGGTAGTTATATAAATGATCTTTTAATTGGTAAACAGCAATATTTCTCTTTGCCCATATTTATTTTTTGAGATTAAACTTTTGCTTGTGCAAACAGTGTCTTCAGGCTGGTACACAGCAATGGACATCTGTGCTTTTTCAAATCATTAGCACTAGATTAGAAATTTTGGCTGAAATTCTCAGTACTGAGTACTAGCTTGCAGCACCTGATTTCAGTTGATCCACATTAGGGTTGGGTACTATCCCTCCTCTGGTCTGTTATTTACCATTTTGAGCCTTTCTTTCACTGAGGCAGCATTTCTTTTCCTGGGAAAGCTCTGCCAAATGTGCTGCCTTCTGGATTCTCTTGTCCTGGGCAAGGGGCTGCCTGAGAGCTGCAGAGCTACCTGTGCTCCTGGCTCATGTGCTGTGCAGAGGGATTGCCTCACAGGTAAGGGATGAGCTGTTTAAGAAGTTGATCTGAACTTGGCCTCACTTAATGTGATCCCAAACACTGCTCTGACAATATAAAGTGGCTGTAGTCTTTTTCCTTCTCAAAATGTGTGCATGGACAAGTGCTTGGTGTACTTATGAACCTGGACTGCAAGTATGGAGGAGAATGAAGCTGGGATGTGAGCAGGTTAACTGTTTGCCATCAGTTTTTGCTGTGGCTTGTTTGGGAGTGGGGGGCTAAGTCAAGTAGGCAGTTCAAGGCACTGTCTTCCTTGGTGTGGTGCTGCTGTGTTCAAGGAGCATGGGAAGATGCTGTTAAGTGTGGGACTGCTGGGTAACCTGATGAATGTCTCTAGCTAGCAGGGAGATCCATGTCTCCTGCTTGGTTTAGCATGATCAATGGCTAGAACCCAAACTGCTCTTCTGTGACAGCGTTGTGCAGGGGAGCTCAAATTCTTTGAATAATTGCTTTTAGCTTGGTTGGTCAAATGTATCAAATGGCTAAATTACAGTGATGCCAGGAGCCCTGATGGGATCCCCAGTATTTATGTCCATCCAGTTGTGAGCTGCATGGACACTGCACTCTGCAGCCCTGAATCAGCAAGAAAGTTAGGGTATGAGTTATCTGAAGAAAATGAAACCAGAGTGTGAGCAGTAAAAAGGAAAGCTGTTTAAACATTTAAGCAGTAGATAGATTGACATTAGAAAGCTAGAGATGTCAGCAGATGAGGGAAATCTGCCACTCAACTTATTGCTAGCACAGATCTTGGGTATTTTTACTTAAAAACAGTGGGTTTAAACCCTGTCTGTTTGTGGATCCCAAATTATATTTCAGTGGAGATACGGACTTCTGACCAGTAAATTTATTGCTATTGACTAACCCTAAAAATGCATGACCTTAGTTTCTTCCTTTAGAGTCCTTAGAAGCAGCTTCTGGACCTTGAGGATTCATGGTTTAGAATTAGCGGATTACTTTAACTCAGGAGAATTGCTGACTTGCAAAAGAACTCAGTAGAAACAGGCAGAGAGATGTAAATTTAATTTCTGGTTGCTGGTTAATTAGAAGAAAATATCCTGTATCTTGGGGAGAAAAAGGACAGGATGTGGCACTTGGCCACCTCTGAAGCCACAGTTCGTGGCCTCTGCAGCGACCTTGTTTCCTGCAACTCCAGCTGTTCTTCTCTGCCTGTGCCTGGCTGTGGCTCCCTGCCCCATGACCTGTGTTGCTACAACTGTTGTAATATTATGCTATAAATGAGATCAGTGAGTGGGGGGCTGAGTTAAAAATAATCTGTTTTGAACTTAGATTATGTCACCAATCTTGTGAGCACTGGTCACGTGGCTGGCAGGCAGGGGTGTGCACCTCAGAGGTGTGGGTGGAGGGAGGAAGGGGCTGAGTGCCTGGGACAGAGGCACGGCTGGCAACTTGTCAAACAAGGTTGATGTTGAAACTCTGTACTGTAAAATAACATGTTAGGATGCTGCACGTTCAAATGTGGGCTGCTGCAGGGCTGTGTTTGGGTCCCTGGCATCAGGCTACAGGTGGTGTAGATGGTGCAGAACTGAAGATGAGGATGGCTGGCCCCGAAATGGGGCTGTGCAGTGTGCGGGTTGTATGTGGAAGTATCTAACTGCTTCACTGCAGACATGAAGGGCAGGGCACGGTGCTCCAGCAGACTGCACATGGAGATGCCACTGCTGACCCATGTAAATGGTAGGGCAGAGCTGTGCCTTACCTGCCTGCCTTTCCTGGGAGCCACGTCAGGGGTGCACATCGTGCAGATGCAATTTCTATTTGCAGGGATGCTGAGCCGTGTTGCCAGGCCATACTTGGTAAGATGGACAAGCTGTTGGAGTGCCCATGGAGGAGATGCAGATTGATTCCTTCCTTGGCTGCAGATATTCCTTGCTGTCAGTGCAAGTGGGCTTTGGAGAGGTAAAGTCATGGCCTATCTCAAATCTAGCTCTTACTGCTGGGATGAGGCTCAGAAAAGGGTGGGCAAGACAGACCTTGGCTTTATAACCTCCTAATTAGAGCATTCAGATTGAAGTGGTCATTAGCTCCTGCTTCAAGGACTGTGTTAGGCACTCAGTAAAATGCAGTCATCCCTCAGGAGTGAAGCAACCACATCTTCCAGGTTGCACTTCCTGAAGGTGTTCTTGTCCCAGCATCTGTAAGGTCTCTCTGTTTGTCAGGCTTCTGCCACTTGCTAGTGGTTAACGGGTCATGGGGAGAATGACAATGCAGGCTGATAAAATATTTTGTCTGTGTTAATGGTTGAAATTTGGAAGTCAGCCTCAACAGGGCTTCAGACTGAGTCAAAGGTGAGAACCAATAAGGTGCCAATCCTTTATTTGGAGCATTTGGTCCTGAGATTTGTGGGCACAATCAAAATAACTTGACAAAGATGCAGATGAAACTGATAATTTGTCCAGCTCTACAGTGTCATAGGATGAAGCAGTTATAAATAATTTCTGTAAGAACCACATTTAAAAGACAGAATAATTAATGTTTGGCAAATAATGTGTGGAGGTAGTAATCTTTGTGTAACAGCAGTATCTATACAATTGAAAACTGATGTGAAAAAACAATCTACAAATGCTGTGTATGGAAATTTCTTAAATTGTGCTTTAATGCTGGAGAAATTAGTAGGTTTTCAGTCTGCCTAGCTTTTGACCTTTTGTGAGTTATTTGGCTGCTTTTCTAGGTTCAGATTTCAAAAATGCTATGTTAAATTCAGATGCAAAAGTTCAGCTCTGTTCAGAGACAGGAAGGAGTAGTAATGGCTGTTGTCCACCAGTGTTTAGCAGGTGCCTGCACGGTGCAGTGCTTAACAAGCTGGGTCCCAGACTCAGCAGAGCTGCATTAGCACCATGCTCTGCCTCTGCAAACCTGCCCTCCTTCTCAGCAGAGCTCATTAGCCTAAAGAGGAGGCTGCAGTCATGTGTTTATACTCTTTCCAGGACTGGAGGGGTCTGATTTCTCTTTAAAATTAATTTTCCCATCTGTGGTGTCTCATGCTTTCTTTTACTGATATCTTCCTCGCTTTCTCCAGTAGACAAGTTTTAACACAAGCTGAAGAGAATGTTTGTGGGTAATATCAGTAGGAACAATACTGGTTTTGAAAGTCTCTCTAAAATGTTTGAGCTACTGGAATAAATTACTGCATTGTGTATCAATGCTTTTTTTTTTTTTTTTCCTTAAGGGTACTTTCTATATGAGCTTACATCAATGCTTTTCTGTACCTCAAGAGTTTCTGTACTTAAAATAGCCATATTTCAGCTTAGTGTTGCATAGTTGTTCTGTGGTAAGATTTCAAGATGCTGCAGTTGATATTTTGGGGTTCTTTAATGCTTCTGAGGACACTGGCATGATATTACATCTCAGTCCTACCATAACTGGTTTCTTGTAGAGAAGAAAACCATATAAATGTTTTAAAAGAGAACCATATAAATGTTTTAAAAGAGAATGAGGCATTTCCTTATTGTTAAATAGTTTGGTAGAATCTGTAGACTAATTAATGAATATTATTTATAAATTTATTTGTATTATAAATAATATAAAGATATATTTTTTATAATAATATAAACATACAGTTCATTTTTTAAGTAATGTAGATTATCACCCATATTACTTGTGACTCTATTTGTTTTTCCTGAGCTGCCTGTAACTAGGATTGGTCCCCTGGAAAATAATTTGTCTTTACCATACGAACTATTGCCACTTCCCTGGGTTTTGTATTTTAAGGAAGTGATTAATGCTCCCTGTCAAGACTGGTCTGTTGCTGTTGGTTTTTTATGGAAGCTTATTTCATTCATGCATCTCTTTCTGTATAACAAGTTTGCCTTCCTTGGCTTATTTCTGTTCAGAAGCAGATCCTCTAACATAGCTCAGTTGCAGTTGTCACACCTGTGCTCAGAAAAAGACAGTGTTGAAGGAAGGGCTTTGCTTTGGGGTGTACTGTGAACAGCATGATCCTTTTTTGCTAAATCTACCAAAAAGACACAAAACTGAGGGGCTGCCGTGGGACTCTGTTGACACATTGTGTCCCAGAGCAGTTTGTGGAGTGACATCTTGAGTCTGTTGCCAAGTTGGAGGTGTGATATTGTGATGATTTTGGTTCATCTTAGGCTTGTGTTTATTGAAAGTAACTAGAGGCTCAGGCTATTTGCTGACCTCTTTCAGGAGACGTACTGATCACTGCAGATACTGACTTTAGCAAGAATCCATCCTTAGAAATGATGTCCCTGTTTCCAGTGTCAGAAAGAAATCATGCAGCAGTGTCTGTAAAAGTTGTCTCACTTTAATATTCCCTGTTTCATACTTTTGAAACACTGAAGTACTCAGGGCTATGAACCTGTCACTTCTAGAATCTTAAATTAACTATAAAAGAATACAGATATCTCAGTTGTTGAAATTTAGCAGAAACTATTGGTAGTGGGGACTGATCTAACTGTCCATGTTTCTTTGTCCTTGCTTTCCCGTTTTATGCCTTTTTACTGGAAGCATAGTAATAATCTTTCATGGGAATCTTTAGTTGCTTATTCTGGTTTCATGCATGTTGATTAGATTTTTAAAAATTTATTTTTATTTCCTGTTCATGTCTCAGAAGGGGTAACTTGCATTACTACTTCTGTTGCCACTGGATTTCGGACAACACCTGACTAAATTGATCTTTACCTGGCTTTTGGCTGTCCCTCCAATCTGCAGACTTGGCTGACAAGTTGCTTCCTGATAAGACAGAGTTGTTAGTGATGGTCGTCTGCTGGCAGGGGTCTATTATCTTTGCTGGCTGTTTTCCACTGACAACAATTTCCTTGCTTGCTTTCAAAACTCATTACCATTTTTTACTTTGAATGTTCTTGTGAGGCTAATATTTATTTGTTTTATTCTTTGAATTTACACAGAACTCTGCTAGCTTTAATTAACAGGCATCCATCTGTGCTCTCGGAGCCCTGATGGTAATTAAAATTAAGCATCTCTGCATTGTCCAAAGCAATATATAGAACCAAATTTTTCAAAACATTTCTGGGAATATCTGTGTGTAGGGGTTTCTCCTGCTGGATTCCCTTAGTTTGTGGTGTTGTAGTGCAATCACTGCTGTGAATTAAGCATGTATTGTAACAGCTTTGCCTGCCGCTTCTCTTCAAAGCTTAGCAGTTTTTTTTTTTTACACACGCTTCTTACACACAAAGGAGTGGCATTTCCAAGGCACCCAGTGCCTGCAGCACAAATTCACTCCTGGTGGGGCAGGAATAGGGATGCCAGAATGATCCCAGCAGGGCCCCAACATTGCTGCTCCTACAGCTTTCTGATCTGGACCAGCTGTGGGTTTGGGTTTGGGGTAGGCCAGTGTTATGGTGGGGGTCAGGATTAGGGTTGAGAGAGTCAAATATCCTACAGCTCCAAGAGCATTGGGGCAGGAAAGGGAATCCAAGGTGATCCTGGCAGGGCATCAACATTGCTGCTCCTGCATCTTTCTGATCTGAACCAGCCACGACGTTGGCTTTGGGTTTGGGGTAGGGCCAGGGTTAGGGTTACGGTTAAGAGATTCAAAGAGCCTTCAGGTCCAAGAACACTGGTGCTGGAATAGACATGCCAAGGTGATGCCAGCAAGGTGATTCTTTGTGTGGGTTTTACCATCTTGAATAAAGTTTCATGGGTTTTTTTTTCACAATAGTAATACTTCACATTATAAACAGGATTATTATTATAGGAGTTTACACCCTCTGCCCAAGGGGGAGAAGCCCACCAGCTCCTGTGAAATGGCAACGTGTTGGGAAAGTAAAACAGAGTGACAGCATAAATGTAGAAGTTTTGTTCTAGTTCATTCTACGAGTTGTTCTGTTAAAGACTGTGCTGATAGCTTGCCTAAGCCTATCAAAGGAGGCTGTTTCTGGAGCTTGTGGGCTCCAGCCTGCAGCACCAGGTTCCTGCCCCAGTGTTCCGTGACCTGTAGGGTATTGAACTCTCTAAACCCTAACACTAATCCCAACCCTCACCCTAAATGTAGCCTTACCCCAAACCTATACTACAGTCCAGATCAGAAAGCTTAGGAGCAGCCATGTTGTTGCCCTGCTGGGATCATTTTGGCATGTCTTTTCCAGCCCTAATGTTCTTGGAGGTGTAGTGGCCTTGACTCTCTCAACCCTAACAGTAATCCTAACCTTTACCTTAAACCTAGTAAAGTGCAAATCAATTGTTTTTCCCCATTCAGTGTCTTGAGTTCTAATGGCCTTCTTCTAGTCATGAAAAGGAATTGCTTTTCATTAGTTTATTCTCTCTCTTCGTTCTCATCCCAAAAGCTGCAGAGTGCTTTTTGGAAACCGTTACTAGGTATCAGGGATTATAATTTTTTTCTATGTTGCAAACTTGCTCTATCAGTATCAGCTCATTTGAACCTTCTTACCTGTGCACCGAGAGGCCTCATGGTAATGCAGGTGGGGGAAGATGATGGGTTTATTGCACCATACACTATACTACCAACCCACGCGAGGTGCTTGCTGTCTGTGTCTTGAGATATGTATTTAGGTAAGTTTTCCAGTGAAAGTTTTGTCCTCTTTAATCTGGTAGTTGCAGGACAGAAGGCCGGAGGGGTAATTTCAGGACATTGGTAACCTGTAGATTAAACAGTTGCCTCAGTCTTGAGGCTGGCTCAGTTCACAGGGGAACTGTATATTCAACTTGTATTGTGACATTACAGACACCACAAAATAAGCAGTGTGTTTAATATTGCTTAATGGGGAATTTTATCTTTAAGGTGCCTGTACTGGTGAATTACTGATAAAGATAATGGAAGTTATCATGACAAGTAGATCCCAAGGACTGGGCTTTTTTGTACCATAGGCTGTTCAGATATATTTTGAGATTTGCAGCTATTAGTTTTTCCCTGTCTTTAATGCACATTACTAGACAGAGTTATAACCTGTTATAACCCAGGTGCCCTCGACATTATTCACACCAAAGTTGTCTTATGGCACTTGAAACAGTGTGCCTGCTACATCTTGCATCCATTTGCATTTCTGCTTTTGGAGGGACAGATTTGGGGAACAACAAAAGAGAAGATTGAAGGTAGAAAAAACCACAGAAAATACCTGAGATATGAATGGGAGAGCAGGTTTTTAACAAACTGTACCTCATAGTTTAAGGCCAAATATTTTCAAGTTGCTGATTTGCTAGAAATGTGTCAAAAGGCTGGTAACACAATCTTAGAAGCTGGTTTTTTTTCCAGTTACTGTTTAAAATCATTATGCCTCTGACTTGCAGATCTGGCATCCTTAGTGTATTGATATTTAAAAATACAGATTGGGTAATCCTTACACTGGTAGGTCTGGCATCTTGCACTTACTCCCGCATAAAAGACCAAATTTATAGGTTGAAATGATGTATTGTATTGGAACATCTGATCCAGCTGGAATAAAGTTGGGCAACATTTGGGCACAAGGTCTCCACATTAGGCTTCACAAAATTAGTGCAGACTTCAAGCTAAGGACGTTAGCTGAAGAGCTGTTGCTCTTGCTGTAACCTTCCCTGTATTAATCAGCTGAATAATTTGAAGGAAATGTACAGGTAATTGTAGGTGTGTAAAAGCACTGATTTCTGGAAGACTATTCATGTGACTATTTTGAAGGGCTGTGAATGTATTTTAGAAGCAGGCATAATTGCAGGAAAAAACCCTTCAGATAAAAGGATTTCCAGCTTGTTTTTTTAGGACCATAGACTGCTTCCAGAACAAGGCTGCTTCAGGATAATTCAACAAAAATAATTTGTTGGCCAAAAGTAGGATTGACTGAAATTGTCCACGTTTCATTTGTTATGGCTCAAAGGACTCTTCAAGACACCTCTTATTTTTTGTACCTTCTGGGAAAATTGCTTTTCAGCCAAATCTGAGCCTGTGAATAACAGCAGAATAAGCACTGCAAGTCGTAATCCCACATTAAATTGTCAGTCATAGTCAATGTTACTTTCTTCTATTTTTTTCCCAATTAACTACACTGTGGAGTTTATGGAACATGGGGCTGATTCCAAAGGGGGAAGCATTTAGTTGTAAAATAGGATGTATGGTGAGTATAAGACTTGGGGTCTGAGCTGTTAATCCCACTCACAAGAGGAGAATTTGGAGACATAAATCACTTGTTTCAGCATGTGCTTGGAGGACCTGCTCATTATTGTGGGCTTTCACCTTTGTAGTTATTTCCCCACCACTGAAGGGAAAAATGTTTAATGTAAGTAAATGCAGTCTAGCATGGAGGCTGGTAGCATTAGAGCTAGGACTAAATAAAAAAAAAATCTCACTTCTGTGTATTTATGCAAAACAAATAATGAAGTCAGAACAGTACCTGCTTCTGTTTCCTCTATGAGTCCATTTAAAAGCATGAGAAGAAATGTTCAAGTATTTAAACAATGTGATCTATAAATTATTTTCAAACTTTAGAATACTGTTCCCAGACTAAAAAATAAAAACGGTAAGACTCAGCAGCCTGACACCAGTTAGAGTGATAATTATTAATGCAAATAATGTATTCATGCTAGATGCAGTAGATATGACACTTTCAAAAGAAGTCTCTTTGGTCCCAACCTAACCCTATGGGATGTTTCTATGTATGGACATGATTTTGTCCTTATGTACTTTTCTGCCCTGTTGTACATTGTGCAAATTGCTCAGCTGACTGATAGCTGTTCTGTGCTCAAAAGGAATCACAGCAGAGAAGTCCCTCTGAGAAACCTCAGGGGGCTGATGCAGCCCCTGCAGCAACCACGTGGGACAATTCCCTTTGGAAGCTGCATCAGATGCTGCAGATTCTCCTGTGCAGGATTGCCTGTTCCACCAGCCCTGTGACTGGAATCTCCTGGGAATAAGAACCTGACAGCCAATACATCTGGGCTGGGATCTAGACTCAGTCACTCAAAACCACAAAATTATCAAGAAGTTACTCACCCAGTGTGAAATGTCTTGGGGGAATCTCTGTATTTGAACTGTTCAGCATCTGTGTGTTTTATTTTGTGGAAATATGTAAAAGAAGAGAGAGGCAGCCTGGAAGAACAGGTGGAGAAAACGTGGGTAAGGGGAATGAAACTAGAAGCAAAGGGAAGAGGCTGAGTGCTGCAGTATTGCTGGAAGGGGGTTTGTTGATTGACCATAAAATCTTGTGAACAGGCACACCCTGCATGTGCTTTGTTGTAGTTTGCAGTGCATCGACATCCCCTCTCTTCCCTTCTCTCCAGTGAATGCTGCTCATGGCCTTGCTGAGGTTCAATTGTTTGTTTTATGGCTCATTCTGGTTCACTCTAAGGTACTGCATAAAAGTAGGCATTGTTGCTGGGTTGAACAGATGACCTTGCATTATTCTCGATGAATTTGTAAGTCTAACTTACTATTTTTGAGACCATAAGTCTACAGTGTTCCCTTTCAGTAGAATAAAGATGTTCAGATAAGGATAGTGTGATTTACTATGCCAATAAATTATTGATGGGAGGCAACTAAAGAAATAATGTGGGTTTTTCTCTGCCAGTTGGGACTTGAAAGGCAAAAGTTGCAAATACTATTTCTTTATGATACCAGAAGGCATAATTCTTCCAAGTTTGTTGGAACAAAGAATATGGATGTGAAATATTCCCGTGCTTCTGGGTTGCTAACAGACTCTTGGCATTGTGCTTCAGTGTGGGATCTGTATCAGTCCCACCGACCTCCCTGCAGTGCCACAGAAACTCTTCTGTGCCTCAAAGCAGCCCTGGCCTCGTGGTCACTGCTGAAAGCTCTGGGATTAAGGCAGGAGGGAAGGAGGGGACAGAGGCTTCCACAAGGCATGTCTAAGTACTTAATACCATAACTCAGCATCACATGTTTCTCACCTTCATTCTTCATTCAAGTCTTTTTAAACACGATCAAGGGCATGTTTCTTTGCTTTATCTAATTGAATTAGGTCGTTAGATTGAAATTAGCATACAGTAAATTGGCAAAGCAGCGATTGCCTACAATAACAGAGCCTGGGCACTAAGCACAGCTCAACATCTTTTCCTAAAAAGAAAAGCCACCCTTAAAGCGGAGAAAGTGAGCTGAATTTGCAAAAATGTTACCTTTTATTCCTTGCTGGATCCTCTGAGATTGCTCCCAAATCAACGCTCTGCAGAACAATGGAGCCATTGTCTGCGAGCTGGCAGCAGCGTTTGCACAGCTTGCCTCAATGAATATTTTGTCAGAACGGTTTCTGCATTGCCAAACTATGCTAACCCCCACCCCCCAAGTCGGAGCTAATTAGTAATGCATAACAGAGGAAGTGGCTTTGTTTCTTGTCCTCTTCCTGAAAGAGAAATTTGACCTGCTAACAGTTAACTTTTGGGACTATGGGACGAACAGGCCACAAAAATATTTTCCTTATAGTAAAGATGCAGCAGGAGGAATTGACTGTTTTTTTTGTAGAGGCTGTCTTGGGATTGTTTGCTTGCCAAACATCAAATATACCATGGAAAACTGACTTTGTTTCTCAGAATTTGCCTTTTTGTCCCCTCTCTTTTTTACAAAATTGGATATACTTATTATAGTTCTGCTGTAAAACCAGTAGTTCAGAAGCCCATGCTCTGTCACACCCACCATTTGTTAGTTTATCATCATAAGTTCATCTTTTTTGTTTTCTTCCTTTCTCCACCCACACCACAGCATCCCTGTGAATTGTTTTGTGGAGGCTGCAGCTTTCTGAGCCTTTTAGATGAGCTCTGAGAAAAGCATTATGAGCAATGCAGTGGCCTCCTCCAGGCTGTGTCTCTTCTGAAGATGGCAAAATGTAAATAGGCTGTTTGTACAATCCCAGATTCATTCCTCTTTTATAGCTAAGAATGGCTCAAGTAAAAATCTAATTTACAACATAGTCTGAGGGAAATGCTTAATTATGCACCAGGGAGGAGAAAATGGTTAAGGGGGAAATGACAGCAAGCCCAAAAAAATCAAAACTAATTTATGCTGTGAAAATCTACAAGAACTGAAGCAGGCAACATAATTTATAAAAAACTATATAGGTTTTCTTTTTCCTTGAAGGAAGAGAGAAACTTTGCATTAATGCTGCCCTGAACAAAGCTCTTTTATCTTCTAAGGATGATTTTGTATTCAGTGATATTAAAATAATTCTAATTCAAATTAAAATTACTTCTTGTCTTGAAATCACCTAAAGATATGTTTGGCTCTAATTTCTGCTAACTTATTCTTCACATACTGCTTTTCATCACTGAGTATTGTGCTCTCTTGTAAGCTGCATCCTTTTATTCATGGGAAGTCTGACCACCATCTCAGGCCAGAATAATTCAGTAAGGTTGCTATTGGGTTTGCCAGCAAAAGTGAGAAGTCTCATTTTCTTCCTTTATTAAAATTTCCAGCTTTTGGTGTTTCTGAGGATAATGAAATGGGTATAGCAGTAAACCTGCGTAGAAACTTTTGCATTTGTTGTTGAACTTCTCATAACTGGTCCTTGGCTGTGTTTGTGGACCTCTGGAACTTCATTATTTGTGAAATATGTTGTTTAAATAGAGAAATGAATTCTGCATCCCAAAGAGCACTTAATCAAATTGGATGAAACTGAACATGTTGAGTTATGTGTTTAGTTGTTGGTTGTATTCTCTAGTATTTTTAATTAGTGGATTGATGGACAAGACCTCTGTTACTGTCCGGGTCTTAGCATGGTTAAAGTTGTCACACACACAATTCTCATCTTCTCTTTGTTTCAAGGCTTCTATTAACTTAGTTATAATTTCAATTTAGCGTGATTTACTGGGCGTTTTTGTAAGACAGTTATGAAACAAAATTTTACTGAAATAGCTGTTTGAACACAACAAAAGATGATGATGAAGCTGCTCTATAAAATACTACCCTGAAAGCAGTTTTAAGTTTGCTTTTGCAAATAAATCTTTCTTCAGCACAGGTCAGAGGCAGTGTCAAAATGTGCTTGACGGTTTCAAGTTTTTGATCTTGATAGATGTATTATTGGAAACACTTAGGAGGTCAAAATAGTCATGGAATTACAAGAAGGGGTGAACAGTGAGAGTGACTGAGAGCATGGTACTTCTATCACCAGTAGAACTAATATTGAAATGAGAGATTTGCTTCTAAAGAATTATATAAGGTGTATCTTGCTTTGATGGCCTTCTTTACAATCATAACCTTTTCTATATAAGGCTTGCTATATGATGTCTGAGAAGGCTGAATGTAAATTGGTGCATCCTCTGTAAAGCTGGAACACTTTAGGGATCATGTTTAAATGATTAGACTTGAAATCTTAGTCCTGGGGAACAGGAGCAGTGTCGTCTCTGGTCAGTAGTTGGTTATCTCTGGTCTGTGGAGTGCTGCTCCTGGCTCAGGCAGTAAGGCAGAGTGTAGGATCCTGGAATTATGATCTGATGAAAAGGCTGTTGACCATACACCAAGTACCTTGTCCAGCCTGCAGATGGTCTCCCTCCTGTATAATATGGCAAAGAAATGATTTTCGTATTTTTTCAGCTACTGCACTGATCGTCTTGAATAAAATATATCTCACAGTAGTTCCACGTTAATTCTTCCGTCTGCTTGTAAATGTATTTTGTGATAAATTCAGAGAGACAGAAATTGCTTAAGGTTGTCTCAGAAAACGTAGTTAGACAAATAAGTTCTCCTGTTTTCTTTGCTTTTTAATTTCAGAGCCTGGCTTTCAATTATAAATAATATTCAAGAATTTCTCCCCAGTGAGTAGCCAGTCATGTGAGGCAGTGTGCTTTCAGAGGGGGTTCTTCAGTAGCTTTATCCCTAATACCAGCCCTTATGGGAGGTTTTTGAACACTTCCACAGGAATGTGCATCATCTTGCTAGACCATATGTTCATAAGGAACATATGTAGAAGTTTTCCAGTATTTTTCAGGCACAGTTATGAAACTGTTTCCTGTTTTTTCAGTCCAGGTGATCAGCTGTGGCATTGGAATCATGTGGGGAGTTGTGATAACGTGTCCAGGGTCAGCCTCTCTAAGGAAAACAAAGATGCAGACTTTAAGGGGTTAGTAGGAGTATACCTTTACTTCAGTCCAGGGTAGAAGTGATCCTTGTGAAGACTCAAGGACAACAGCTGTGGTAAAGCTCTCCTCTGAAAGCAGCCATGCTTTTGAAGCATGGTCTGAGCTATTGAGAGCAAACTTGGGGTCCTGAATGGGCTTGTGCAGGCCCTGACGGATCCCAGGGATATGCAGTCTTACTGATATGGATAAGAGCTGTCTAGCCCAAAGCTAGTTTGAGTGTTTTCTTATGTACTGCAGATAGAGTTCTCGACTGCATTGCAGATAAACTGTATGTGTAACTTGGTTTATGTATGTACATATTTATTCACCCTGAAACAGAGAAACACAAAGACTGTATGCAGTTATCCTTGCTGAGCAAAGTCTTCCAATACCAATAAGCTGATTTCCAGGGAAAAGCTGTGCCTTATTTGCCTCAAACCAATCACATTTTACAACTGCTTAGTAGGGTATTATACAGTTTTGACATCAGCTTGCATCATCTTCAAGACGGGTACATGCTGATGCACTGCAAAAAGAGTTGAGGAAGCTGTCTGTGGTTTGCTGTTCTGTGTGTCCTGTGGTACCAGGGTAGTGTGTGTGATGCTCAGTGGTTAATGTTTGGTGAACTGCAGTCACCTCAGGTAACACGTCAAAATTGGAGAGCATGGTGTATGCCCAAACTGTCACTGACACTAAAATTTTTAAAAAGGATTCATTTATTATGGCTTTCTTTAACTCTTTGAGGGTATGACTGCAATTTCTATTTCTTTTCAATGAAGTGTTCAAGTACGTGAAAGTAGTGATATGTGAAGTGCCACAAAAAATATGGTACTCCGTAACAAAAAGAACTAAGTGCACTCCCAGCAACTGTGGTGGGGGAGGAGTAGCAATTTAGCCAAATGTTCAGAGAGAATAATTTTGTGCCTTTACCTGCCTTTTTGAAGTTTCAGTGAACATATGGCAGAGCCAGACTTAAAGTTCAACATGGCTTTAATTAGTGACCGAGGAAAGAAGGTGTATTTGTGTGTCACCTGGAAAAATGTGCCTTCAAGGACTTGGCTTTGTTGATCTTGGATCTGATTTCAAATTGGCTGACTTGCAAAACAGCCCTTTAAACTTAGATAATGCTTCAGAATGACTGTCAAAACAGGAGAAAAAACACAAAAAGTCCTATATATCTAACCCTGTAGTGCATGTGAAAAGCAGCTCCAGGAGCAGGATGGCTGACTGCTGTAAGTGATGTGCCATAGGCATCCAGCTGTGTAGATGTAAGGCTGCTTCCTCTGGAAACACATGTGCTTCCCTTTGTGTTTGCTGAGGCATTATCCAAACTCAGATATACAATATTTTCTTGAGAATAAAACTGCATTTTTAAATGTTCTGGTGGCCTCATCAAACAGTCTGGAAGAAATACAGTTGACTGCTGTATACATTTGAAGACAGAGGAACAATCACACCTTTTTCAAACAGGGTTACATGGAATAAAGATGGGAGAAGTAATGCTTGTCCACAGGAAGTGGTGAGATTTTTATGTAGCCTCCCAAGCTATCCTATGCAACTTTGTCCCACTGTTCCACCTGTGAATCTAATTTTTTCAGATGCATCTGTACATTTATGGGATGATTTGAGCATGTAGAGTTTTAATCTGCTGCTCTTTTGGGCTCAGGTTTTGCAAAAATATATTTGCCTGCCTAGGAATTCTATGGTTGTTGAAGAGTTTGTAGGATTCAAAGGGAGCAGAGTACTTTATAGACTGATGCTAGAAAGAGCTGCTCAAAAGCTTGAGTTTGTTTAAACAGTTTTGCGTTTGCCTTTCAATTCAGTTTTTATACTCAAACTTTGTGTATGTACTTTTCAACAAAATGGGGGGAAAAGTAAATACTTACTTTGGTGTCAACTGATTTTTTTTTTCCCCCTAGAAGCAAAGTAGACTTTTGGATTATTTCACCACCATAACCCCCGTTCTTTGAAAAAAATTCTTAGAAATATCCATCCAATCTAGTTGCACAGTCATTTTGAACATACTTTGGTATTTTGCAAGAGAACCTCATCTGAACGTGTAAAAAAATAGGTTTTTAAACATCTTCAAGAATCCTCATCTACACTTTTTAAAACAAGTGCGCTGAATTTGGCATGGGGCTGTGGACTTTTTTGTTCCCTTAGAACTCTATTTCTTTGAGTTTGGAAAAGGATGGAGAGAAAATGCTCTATCACGACTTGATACTTGATGGGATGCAAATGGTGCTCTCCATGTGCCCAGTGTTTGTGAGGGGACACTGCACAGACATTGTATTCTGTTATTTCATGTTACAAGACAAGCCCAAGCCTTGGACAAAACAGACCTTGGTGATGAAGTCTGTGGGGCTTCCTGAGGCTGTGTGTGGTGCTCAGAAGTACCAGAGCTGGTGAAGCTCTGGCTGATGCTGCAAACTGAGCTGTTATTCAGGGCACTTCTGCATCTGTAAGTTGTAAGCTGCGAACTGCTGTTGCAAAGCCTGGTCTTCTCCGTGTGTACATACGTGTCAACAAATTAGAGCAGGAGAAAAAGTGGCCTGGCACTCCTGGCTTGGCCAACTCCCAAAAAATGATCCACCTTCAGAGTCTAAATTTCTCTTGACTGCAGAGAAGCAGGACGTGAGTTTAATATTCTGGGTAATAAACAGGTTACTGGATTAAAGCAAGGATAATGCTTCAGACAGGGAATTGTTAGTGCTTCTTCGGGCTTTTTGCCTTGCTGGCCAAAACTCAGGGAGTCTGAACTGCTGTGGTTTGCTCCAGGAGAGCAGCAACTGAGGGAAACTGGTTGGGAATTAAGTCCCACTTCCCGTTCCTGATGATGAGAGGCACTTACTGAGTGCAGCAAGGGATTTGATGGTTTTTCTGAGGAAAGCAGCATGCCAGTACTCCAGAGGGAATGGCAGCTGCTCAGGGAAGAGGAGCAAAGCATCGGGTGCAGTGGTGCATAAGGCCAAGCCTACAGCTGTAACAGAAAATGTTATTTTAGAAATTCTGAGCTGATTCAAATAACAGCCTGGCTGAACAACTTCAGCATGTAACACTGCCACGATGACGGCACTGTGAGAGACCTGCCTGAAGCACCAGGGCAGCTGGAGGTCAGCAGCTAAGGAAGCAAAATGGAGCAGCCTGGGAGAGGTTTCAGGCTTGATCAGAGACCCATGGGAAGGGCAGGACTGTGGCAGCATTGGGTGCCCACCTGAATGCCGAGAGGAGCTGTGTGGGCAATAGGCAGATGATCTGCCCTGGGGGTACTGCAGGCAGTGCAGCAGGGCCAGTGCTGCACGTGAGGTTGTCACAGGCACTCTGGATGTGTGTAGTGGGACATGTGTCCACAAGCAAAAAAGGGGACAAAAGTCAGGAAGGATGTTAATGTCCACTATGATGGACTCTAAATTGAAAGGGGAGGAATGGAGCATCATCTGTGTGTGGGAAGGCCCAGAGACCCCAGCCAGGGGCTGACTCTTGTTATACCAAGTAATGTAAATGCCAGAAGTGCCCAGACATCTTTAAAAATAATTCATGTGCAATTTAAGTATATTTATGTACCACTGTAAGGAAGCTGTTAGGAGAGTCCCAGCCATATGCTATGGCTTAAAAAAGAGGACATAGGTGGGAAGTGAAGAATAACTGTGAAATGGCAAGAATCAAATAAATGAAGCTCATGGAGTTTTAGTTCTTACTTATAGACAGAAAATAAACACATAAAGGCAGAACTGAGAACAGTCTTTCCTGACCTTTCAGTGAAGATGAAGATTAAAACCCAGTAAGAATTGGGACACTTAAGGGAAAGGGGCACAGAATTAGAATGGATTATGCTGCTCCTGCTGTGAGAATAAAGGTGATCGTAAGTTCTTAGTCTGTAACTTCTGTGGCTTAATAAGGTACATATTGTTAATTGTATGATTTGGAATCGCAAAAGGATTATTTGGTGTCCTGTATGTGTTTATGTGGCCCAAATGTGGTGTGTGTCTGTGTGGTGTGGTTGTTTTTTTTGTTGTGGTTTTTTTTTGTTTGTTTGTTTCTTTTTCCAAATGAATAGTGTAGGCAGAGTGCATTCAATCCCGATCTGGTGAGAGGGAGGGTTGTTAAATGGGAAGTGGTTTATTGATTACTATTTTTGCAAGCTGTGATAGCCTACCTTTATCATTTTAAGAGATTCCTGTTTTGCCCTTTCACTTAGTGCAAGGTCATGGAACAATTGATTTGGCATTTGGTACAATTTGCAGTTAAAGGGATGAAAACCATGGATGAGGAACTGAAATGGTTACAGTGTTTGTTTTACTTCTTCCTCCTCTTCTTCTCCCCTCCCCCAAATGATTACTTGCTGCATTTTCAAGGAAGATTGTCAGTCTGTCTACAGATTTCAGCTTGATCAAATGCTCAGCTGGATCCAATAGTTTTTTCAAGCAGATGTTGAAGATAGAATAGGATTCTTCTGCTCTTATCCACAACCTCCCTCCCTTTCCCTTCACTAAGAGAGCAGCAAATCCATATTTCATGCTGTTATCAAAAGTGTAATTCAACATTTGGGGTATGTGCATGGTTATTCTTTATTATTGATTTTTAATCCTTTATAAGGCTCTTGTTTAACATTGCAGCTTTTAAATTGTAAAAAAGTGTGATTTGACTGTTGTCTGAAGATACCGTTTTGAATTTATTTTAAAAAAGCAGAGCACACCACAAACATACACCCAACAAACTATCTATGCAGGGTTCTCACAGGCAAAGATGCTCTACAGTGATATTGGATATTGATTTGACATAGTCCTCCTCATAATTGTTTTTTTTGTTGTGGTTTTTGGAAAGAGAGGTCCTGCTGTAGTTTGCCAGTGCCAAAACTGGTGGGGATTTTTACGCAGCGTGGATGGGCAATGGTTTGGCTTTTGGGCTGGAAGTACAGCAACAGCAGCTCTGTGCCAGCAGCTGTGTTTGACACTCCTGCCATGACAAAATTCCCCAGCAGCACAGCTGGGGCAGGTGTGCTGCCGGGCTGGCCTCCCCTCCAGCACTGCCCTCTACACTGCTGGGGCTGGGCTGGGCAGAAATGGCCCTGCTCCCACCTGCACTGGGCACCTGAATGACTGCATGGCAGCTGTGCTGTCAGTGGTAGGCACACCCCAGAACTGCTGCTGTGCACACCTGGGATCCACAGCACTCCAGGATGAAATACTTTGTGACAGATATTAGCTAGTGTTTATGATGGCTTATGTCCAGAATATATCATATTGGCTATAGATTCCTATAGGAAACACTATTCTTGGTACTGGGGATGAAAATGAAATATATACTGCAGAGCTGTCTTTCTTTTTTCTTTATGAAGAGGAGTTTGTGATTAGAATAATCTGTCATAAGAGCAGATGCAAGAAGACAAACCAACCTCTGCAGTCTGGCATCTAAGACCAGTTTAACTTTAAAGAATACTGTAAGGAATAAATTGTCCTTAACCCCATTTTCACAACAAAAACAGATAAATCTAATTAAAACAGAGAGAAATCTAATAAGCCTTTTGTCATTAGTGATGGTCAGACACTTAAGGCTGTCAGTAGCCAAACTCTTTCTGTGCAACCTCACTAGGTAAGAGATTGCTCCTTGTGCTTTCTTAAGGAACATTTTCTGTTAACAAGCCCTATTTAGAATGTGCAAAGAGTTAATTATATCCAGTGCTTAATGAGTTCTTAGCTTCTGAGAATTTCTTTGGCTGAGGCTGAGAACTGTTGACATATTTCATAGGCAAACAATTTGCTGTTATCTCTGTCTTGCTTTAAGACTGCAATTGCTTTACCTTTGTAGGTGCTGGTAGTAGAGCAGAGAGGTGGATAATAGGAATGGGAATTCCCTGAGAAAACTGCTTTAAAAACATGCTGTGTAAATTCCATGAGAAGTTTCTTAATTTTTGTAGCCTTGCGCTTCCAAGCCACCCAGTTTCAGGAAAAGTAGTTGTGCATAATGAGTTACCTGTGCTATGGAGCCATTTACAGAGGAAATGTGGGGATGAGGTGGCAACTCCCCTAGACCTGGAGGTAAAATGAAGATGCATGATTATTCCTTTACTTCATAATGGAACTGGTCTTTGTGTTTATAATAAAAGATAAGATTGTTAGTATTGCAGTTACTTTATCTTGCAAACTGCACTTGAAGATGTGGGGAAGGCTTAAGCTGTTTGTCATGTCTACCTAATTTTATCTCTAACAAGAATCTGGTTTTGAGAGCTATTGACTTTTTTGCCATGGAGTTGGGGATGCCCAGCACGGGACAGGAGGGAACGTTTTCATGTTTTTTTGCTGATGTAAATCAGGAGTAAAAATCCTCAGATGTGCTGACATGGTTATGGTGAAAGAGAGGAGAATGGACCCCTAAGTAGTTATTGTTGTTGTGGTGGTGTTTTTTTTTTTTTAAGAGGGATGCTGGCTATTGGAGTGGAAGTCTGCATGTGGGAATGATAATGACAAATGAATCAGGAAATGAATGGAGGAGAGCATGTCAGGAAATGGCAGTTAATATCAACTGAAAATAAAATGAGCTGTGTACAGCACTTAACACAGCCAGGAATGAAAAGGACAGGAGCAATATAGTTAATATGGCTTCTTTCATCATATTTAATTTTTTTCATGGGCCTGAAAGCTTGAAAATAAGCTGGAGGCAGCAGACTTTGTCTAATCCCCAAGCACCTCCCCCTTCTCCAGTGTAACTAGGGGAACCTGGCATTAGTCATCACTGCAGGTGATTGGGGAGCAGGAGGGATTTATGGCTGAGAAGTGAAGGGTTTAGAAGTCAGTCACAATTCATCTAATCACAGCCACTGAACTGACTTTAATTAGAGAGCATTTGGTGTGTTGTTGGCAAGCTTTCCATCTATCATAAACAAAGACACCAAACTAACAAAAATACTTGCCAGCCCCCTTACCTCCTACACAAAAACATTAAAAAGGCAAGTGGCAAAGACATATCTGGTAAAGAATTATTGCTGGCAAGGATGGGAGAGCATCTATTGATCTGCTTCGTGTAGGCCTGTCTATAACTCAGATGGCTGTGTTAAGATGAAATAGCAGGTAGAGAGATGAGGTTTGGTATTGGGAAAAGAGGAATTTGCCTGTAATAATTATACACATGGTCAAAGAAGCTTTAAAAGCAAATCAAAGTGAAGTTTGGTCCAAATTCAACTCTGCTACACTCTACTGAGGGCAGAAGCGTTACACCAAGGATGAATTTGTCTTTTAGGCCTTCACAAAGGGGATGTTATTGAAGCTGCTGAAAAGAATTGACAATATAGTGGGTCTCAGGAGGGGGTATTCAGGGCAGTAAAAGCCATGGCCTTTTTTTGCCAGGCAAGTACTGCAGACAGTGCAAAGGGCTCTGTGTTCCCCTCAGTGCCAGGGAGGGATCTTTGTTTTTGTGAGAGGGAAAGGTAGTGATGAGAGAGAGAGATGGCAGCCTACCTGCCTATAGGAGTAGTTATTAACATGAGAGGAAATAATCAGCCCTTTGTCTGGGGAGGTGGAAACAGCCAGCAGCCTTGCTGAACAAATGAATATGTTCAGTCAGGTTATGCACATCTCTGCTGGGGCAGGAAAAGGAAGCAGTTGCAAAGCTCATATGGTAGTGTTATTCTCTGTTTTATTTATGGTTCATAGTGCTTTCAACTCTAGCTTCTTTGTCGACAGCTAAAATGAAGCACTGCTAGACTTCCCTGGACAAACAGCCTTCCAAAAAATGACTGTAAAATGGCTCTGTTGATTCAGTGAGTGGTAATGTTTTTCCTGACTCAGTCCTATAGCACTGGGAGGCCAGGGGACACTGCCATCTGTCATTTAGCTCAACACTAATAATGAGCTCTTGGTAACTTCTGACAGAGAAGGCACCTGTCCATCTTTCTGAGAACATGTAAGAGATGTGTTCATGTGGAGAGTCAGCTGCTTCAGCAAGAAAAATTAGGTAGTTATAAATGAAATTTTTGTCCATTGCTTTATACAAGCCTGTAAAGGTGTAAGTGCTGAAAGTACCACTTCTCTGCTTAAATTTTTGCTTTAAAAAGTGGGAGTGAAGAGAAAGGCTTTCCTCGGCTCATGCTTGAGCCTCTTTCCCAGCTGAAGTGAACTTGGTTTGGGCCATTGTAAAAAGCAGAAAAAGTAAACTCATTTTCTTTGAGAACATGAAATTATTCAAGTTTCTGAAGGGTGTAAATGCCAAGAAGGAGGCTTCATTTCCATAATGATGAGCAACATGCTGGGAGCAACAGATTGAAATTAAGGGAAGAAAAAGTTAGGCTTTATGTCATGAAATATTGTCTTTCAATGGAGCCTGTGTGCCATTGGCACATTCTGAGGAAGAGATAGACCATGCCAGCAACTGGCTCTTTTAAAAGTGGAAGAGCTGAAACTCTGATTCCCTGGTCCTGGCAGTAGCTGATGGTGGCAGGATGATCTGAGACCAGCACGTTCAGCGAGACCGAGGTTATCATTTTGTTTGTGCTGAGTGCTGGTGTGTGTGGCAGAGATTTGGGTCACTGCCATGCTCCCCAGCAGGAGCCATGCAGTGCCTTCCAACCTGTGGGCACGTGTAGGCATCTGTGGCTTCAGATCTAAGAAACAGCCTGAAAAGCTAATTGTGAAATAATTTATTTTCAATATAGTCTATACTAAATATGTAAGTATGTATTAAATATATTTTATATTCCCCTTGGGGCACTGAAAAGCTGAAGTACCTAGAGGAGATCAGGAGACTTGCACTGGTGACTACGTGCATGGACTTGTGGCAGAAACAAGGTGACAGAGGTGAAGGAAAGAGTGAAAACCAGAGTTGCAGTAGGAGACTCAAACTGTAATTCCCAACCTTTTCAAACTTAGGGTAGAGATTCTTTAGGCCTTGGTTTCTGGGTAGGGTCTGTCCACTCCCAGAACTGGTAGCACAAAGCTTGTACCTCTCAAAGTGTGACTATTGTAGAGTTTTTGCAAGAGAAATAAGAAGCAGACTCTGATGCAATCTGCTCCCACCAGATGGGTCAGTTTTTATTTGTAGTGTTCAGCCTCAGCTCTCTGCTGCTCCGAATGTAAACTCACCATGATTCTATCCATCTGAACACACATTCCCCAGACCATCTGCAGCTTGTCATACAACAGGGGCAAAGCAACAGATTCTTGTTGGAGTAAATGAGACCCCTCAGTTATCTAACAGTTGCTGATTTGCACATAATTGCTTCCAGCAAACACAATTTGTTGCTTTGTTGAGTAAGACTAGGTGAATTCAAGTTGTCAATTTCCTCATTAATATTTTGAGTGGGATGGGGATAGGAGGAAATTAAAATAGCCCCATAACACCAAAACCACCACTTCCCCCTCTGAAGGACAGGAGACAGAGCAGGAATGCATTATATGGCATTATATTATATTATTCCGTAATATTAATATATGTATGTGTGTATATATGTAATATTCTGTAATATTCTATTATATTATTCTGTAATAATGGCTCAGCCAGCAAGAAAACATCAGTGAATAAACCCTCTCTCAGAAATGTTCTCCTTTAACTGCTCCTGCTAACATCCCAGCTGTGTACCAGCGGTGCCTAAGTCCCCTGTCCTCCTACTCCTTGGAGTACTGACCTTGAGTTCATCTTCTGCTTCAGCAGAAGAGATTATTCCAAAGGCTCTCACAGCTTTGCCTCCCTGTACTGCAGCATGCCTGGGTTCAGCTGAGGGCAGGCACTGCCTTCCCCGTGGCTGGGTTGCTTGGCAGCACTGGCAGAGGAGGCCAGACCTATGCACAGTGACATGTGGCTGGCATGCCTGTCCTGGCAAACTTTCTAAGCTACATTCCCCAAAATACAGTGTAGAGGAGGCTCCATTTATCCATCTGATCCCCAGATGCAAAGGGAGGTAGTGCTTTAGGGTGGAAGGCAGACAGGATGTTTTTGATGTTGTCCCCTATAAGTTCAAAGATTAGTGAAATCATTTGATATTTGCCTTCTGAGTTTTGAAATTTTTGAAGTCAGTCAGGTGCCCTTCCTTCAAAAAAACCCCTGTGAAGTAGGGAAATGCAAACCAGGTTCCTAGTCAGAAGGATATATTTTCTCAGAAAAACCAGTTGGTGGTGCATTAGTAAAATTGGCTGCAGTGTTCCACTCTTCAGATTGCTGTAAAACCTACTTTAGGTATTTGAATTTGAGCCACTGATACAAGACAGGAAAAAGCAGCACCACAGAAAGGGAAACATTTACAAGGCAATAACCACTGTGCATGGCAGGTCCCTTTATTAACACAAGAATACTGCCTGCTGGAACTAACCTCTCAAGATTAAGTTTTTTACACATAATCATAAACCTGAAGCTGGGCTAATGCACAGATTAAGGTTCAGCAGGCAGATCTGAAATTAAGGTCACACTGGCTCCCCATAACCTTCTCCTCTCTTAAGGTGAGCTGGACCTGCTCTGCTTACACCTGAGCCACAGGATGATTGGAACTGAGGTGTCACAGGGCTGTTGTGAAGGTTGCCAGCAGCATCTGTGCCATCAGCACTGGGAATACAGGTGGGAGGCAGGCGAGAGCTGCCTGGGTGTGCTGGGTGCCCAGCTCGGGTGGCAAACAGGAGGCTTTCCCTGTGCCCAGGGCCTGCTCTGCTCTGAGCATCAGGGTTGTTGCTGTTGCCTCCTCTGGTTGCCCTCCACCTGAGTGACACTTCAGGTTTTAAAATGTCCTAGTTCCATTAAATCTTAAAAAAAGAGGGGAGAAAAGAAAGCAAGGAAAAAAAAAATTGGGAAACTGATGCTTCTCAGTTACTTTTGTGCATTCTGCTTTCTTTTGAACAATAACAAATTAGATTTTGTGGAGAAAAAAAAAAAAGACACTTTTTTGCTGTTTGGTTTGAAAAATATTTTTTTGGTTTGTCCAAGAGAAACTTTGAAGAAAATTAAAGTGTTTTCTTCTAAACGTAGAAGTCCTGATTTTATAATCGCAGATGTGATTTTGTGAAAGGAAAGGATTCTTATACTTTGTCTCTTCAAAAATTTTTTTTACTTTTTTTATGAACATTCTTATTAGATACATTCTTTTTTTCCCCGGAACTTTTCTTAAACAAAACACCAAACCAACTTTGCAAACCTGGGAAACGTGCCAAGTTATTCCAAATATATTATTCCTATTGTATGGGTTTCCATTCAATATAAAGATATGTGACACTTGAAAATATCTCTTTTTTTCCTGTAAGAGGATAAAATCAATGTTTGCCAAGTGGGCATCTTATATAAACTACTTATCATTTTATTTTTTAACAGAAATCTGTCAGCTATGTGCAGCTGGGTGTTTAATTCATAGTGAATAATTTATGCAAGAAATTTCTTCTTTATGTATTCATAAACTGGAGTTAAGCCTGAAATTAAGATTATGTTAAAAAAAGAATTTGACAGATGCTTTTGCTCGTGACCATATTTATAGACAGTTGTCCTTCCTTTAACGAGTGTGAGTTTCCTGGCTTTGTCATCATATTCCCATTTAAACCTCTGGGGGTTTTGAGGGCTTGTCATGGAAAAAGATTATTGCTGTGGGATGGAGTTTATTTGGGTGAAGCCAACGGGGAGCCAGGAAAGAGAGGAAATGAGCTGGTTTGAGAGTGCTGGAGTTCATGTGATAAATGACATTCTTTACTATCCTGTCACTGGCTGGAGTAGAGAGATACTTCTCCTTTCTTATCTGGAAGGCCCTGTGCATGTCCTGCATCCCCCGAGGGGCTGTGGGCCATAGCAGCTGGGCTGGAAGCAGCCTAAAAAGACTGTTAGCTAAGGCTCAGAGACATGTTGGTGTTTTTATGATGGTTAATCCTGCGGGGGGACAGAAATTTCTTCTATCTAAATATTTCCTCCCCTTCTGTAAAAGCCTGAAATTTCTTATGAGGACATTAGTCACTATTGTTTCATAACTGAATTATTTTAATATTTGCTTGTGAATTTGGGTATAGTATATGGGCAAGTAGTATCACTCTATATTAATTTTTAATTCATAAAATTAATAATAAATGGGCAAAATTTTAACCAAAACAATCAAAATGATTAATGTTAGACTTCTGTTCCATGAAGCCTTTAATGAAATCAGCACAGTATTGTACAGTCTTTGATTTTGATGCAAAGGTTGCTTTTTCGTTGCAAAATATCTGAGTGGTATTTTTGGCTAGTTCTACAAAAAGTGCCCTGCAAAAACAAGAGATAATTTAACTATGCCTGAGTCACTCTGAGTTCCATAACCTATAGACAGCACTGCAGTGTAACACCAAAGGTATGATTTTCCAAGAGGAAATAAAATAAAGTACAGAAAACGAACCATCAATGAAAGCCAAGACCAGGGTCCTGTGACTTTGTCCTGTCAACTTTTGCACTGACTTTGCCAGTTTTCTGCATTGTTGAGACAAGAAATAATATTTTATCTATGGAGGGGGACAGAAAAGGACATAACTGATTCTGAGGGCAGGAGGGTTTATGGCTACCTTCAGAGGGGTGTTGCTTGCTGACCCTCCCCTTTGTACACACGCTGCATTTTTCATGGGTCTTGGGGCAGATCTGGCCCTTCCAAAGATGCCAGGCAGGAGAGCAGGCGTGTGAGGGAGGACAGCTTGCTGTCTTCAGGGAAGCATCAGCGTAACACTGTGACAGCAGACACTGAGGATAAGTGCTGGGAATTAAGGATTTTTTTCTCCAGCCTTCAGGGGTGGTGACTTCTTGTCAAACCAGTTTACCTGGGAGTAAAGTGTGGAAATACGAGTCCTTGCACGAGGAGAGTGGGAAGGGTGTATTTCTTGTCTGCCTGGAATGGCTGCTGTCCATGCAGGTGTGGGCAGACTCTTGCTTCCTTGGGAGCTTATGGAGGGCCCTCCACAAAAGTCTGCTTAGGGGAGCTCCAGTGTCTTATCCCCAACAGTTAGGGAACTGATACCTGCAAAGTCTAGAAAACTGGGGCAGAGTTTGCTGAGGTATGATTTGTCAAGTAGGTGGAAATAGGCTGAAAAATCAGAAATAAGTGCTGGAAGCTGTACTTTTAGGAAAGTAGATATTAATGGATTTTCTTCATTGGACTGTGGTTTGAAGCTGTTTAAATAATGTTGTACCTGTAACTTAGCTTGCTAATTATTCAGCGATTTTAATTTCTAGGTAATAAAAAAATCTCCGTTAAAACTGTGTGATGACAGGTGATGTATTAGTGCAGTATTGACCAGTTTAATTGAAAATCTTTTGAGTCATCTTCGTTTCAAAGAATTTGGATCTCTGCTTAATAATGTGAAGATGTATGATGGTGAATTCATGTAAACCAGAGAATTCTTTCACTGTGGCAAAAAGTGGAAGTATCAGAGCTTCAATCCTCAATTTATGCCTGAAGGAGAAACCTCAGATGTAATGAATGATTTTCCCTGTATGCAGTATATTCCAGTAGAAACTGCAGAGCTCATCTGTGTTTGTAGCTGCTTGTGAAGTGTATTCTCTTCATGTTTTCAGAATTTGGAAGAACAGATGGTGAAAGCTCTTCTAAATAAACTGAGTTCCAACCAGGGCTCTCTACATGCGTAAATCCTGAATGTTAAAACCACAAAGAATCCAGGAACTTCAGGCACTGGTTAATGCTAACAACCACATCTCTAGCCTTGCACTATTGTGTCCTGAAGTGATACCTTTTCATATAGAAGTTTCAGAAAAAATCCCCATGAGCTAAGGCTGGTACGAGCACGAGGCCAAACCACAGAGAAGGCATATGGAGCAGCGGAGGGAAAATAAGCTGCAGGACACTGGGCTTGCACACAAATCGTGGCTCCACTGAGCATTCCCGCAGACTGTTCCACACCACCTTGGCTGCAAGGCTGCACAAGACATGAGGTCATCACTCCTCGTGCTTAGCCTGGTTCATCCCAGGAAGCCTTCAAAAAAGAAAAAGGAAATAAAACCAAAACCAAACCCAAACCAAATCTAGCACTAATAGCCTGAAGGGGGTCAGTCCTGTTTCAGTTGCTAATTTATTCCTTACACAAAATCTGAGTCACTCTGTGATATCAGTTTCATTCTTGGAGTAGGGAGCTTACTGTGCCAATCAAAATTAGGTGTGTTTTATGCTGTATTTTGTCTTGGAGGCTCTCCTGGGAGAAGTGGCACTTCTATGGGCTAATTTGAGTGTGACTTTAGGGCTGTAATAGGTTTCAGTGTGAGTTCTTGAGTATTTGTCGCTTCTAAAAATTAGATTACCTAATAAGAAACCCATGAATTTTAGGAGCTTAAGTTTAGACTCTCTTTCAAAAATTGTATCTCAGTTTAACATGAAGCAAATCTTTGGACAGCCTTGCACTTGTAAAAAATGAATTTAGTAGTGAAGATGGATGAGGGGTTATTATATGCTGCTCCAACCTTTCCTCGATTAGGTTTCTGTAAGAAAGGAAGGGGGAAGTGGCAAAGGGGAGGCTGTGCTCTGTAAACAGCATCTGTATCTTCCCTGCCCCAGTCCTCAAGGCTGGATAAGTGTGATTTCATGGGCTGTTTGCTGGCTCAGGTCACTTACTTAGCACAGTGGTTAGGCAGATTCAGGGATACTGAAATAACTTTCTAAGTAATCAGAAGACACTGACAGGTCTAGAAATAACCTGGGAAGTCCTAAAGCATGTTTTTCTGTACTGGTTTTCCTTACTTCCATTATATACTGTGTTGATTATTTTTTTATAACAAAAGCACCTAGTGGAAAGTCTGAGGTGGTTCAGATAATACTCATGACACAACCATTTCTAAGTCTTTTGAGGAGCCACATTAAGTAAATTATGAGCTCTGGCTATTTTTAAGGGTACCAATGTATCTTTGCTTTTCTTTAATAAACCTCATTAACCAGTCTCTAAATAGTTTCCAGTGTCCATGGAATAAACCAGATTTCCTTAGAAGTGATTAAGCTGGGAGATAAACAAAGCTTAAAAGTTTATTATTATTATTACTTCATGCAAATGCATTCAAACTTTGTTTTTGATTGTGTATTTATAGCACACACTAAGTGAGTCTCTACTTGTTCACTGAGGGTCTTGCATGAGCAGAAAGAATATTAGAAATTACTTTTATAGCTGTATGTACAGAAGGCAGAGATTTCTGTAAAATAGTCATAAGAGTTCTATTCTCTTTGAAGTTCAGCTGGAATACCTGCCTTTGGTTACAAACTTGTGCCAATAGTGCCCCTTAGGTGTATGTGGGTTTTTTTTAGGTGAAAGTTAATTTTTGACAACTGTGGTTTACGGTTACTGTCCCAGAGCACCTGAACTGCACTAGGAATCTGCATCAATGTACCTTTTTACTGAAATTCTTTTCCAGTGCTTGATAATTTCAGTGTCGGGATAGACCATTGCAGTTTTCAGTGAACCAGGTCAGTGTGAAACCCTGTCTGAGGATGGCAAATGCACAGAGGGAGGATACTTGTTCTGAGTATATAGGGAGTTTGGGGGTTCCTAACAGATCTCTGTTACTGGTGTTTAGGCCTGCAGATATCAGGGGCTTGATGGTTACAGACAGATTCTTGCAGTAAACAAAACAGTTAAGAAATAGAACAGTGTTTTTTGGTTGGTGGGGGGTTTTTTTGGTTTTTTTGTTTTGTGTTTTTTGTTGTTGTTTTTTTTTAAATGGGCCTGATAGTTCATTCAGCAGAAACTGGAGTACTTGTCTCAAGTGTCCACTTCACATTAGCTTTCATCAGAAAAGGTGCTCCAGTCACTTCTCTAATCAGCAGTGGCAGCAGTACTCTCTGAGTACCAGCAGGAAAACGTGCCTGGACCATGAAAGAGCAAGAGAGCAGCACCACATTCCCTGCTCTGCCAGCTGGAAACCTCTGCTTGCTTTGCTGCAGTTAAACGTGAGCTCTCCCATGGGTGAGGGAGCTTTCCGTTCTGAAGCTGCTCCAGGCTGTGGGAATGTGTGCAAAGGGTGAAAACAGAGGGTTTGGATTTAGGGTGTGCGTTGTTGCTCCTGCCTGTGTGCTGGCCCCTCCCTGGAGTGGGTGCAATCCTGGGTGCCCAAGCTTTTGAAGGCCTGTCCTCACTGTGAGATAAAACCATGCAAAGTGCTCTTGTGATGTTGCTGCCTGACACTGAAAATCTCATGTCAGCTTCACTGGGAATGGTTCTGCAGCTTTTCTTAAGGATTTTTCCTTCTCTTGGCTCCTGTAGTTAAAAATACATGAGCTCTTTCTCTTAGCATCTGTAGTGATAGAGACATGCCTAAAGGATGTGTTTGACCCCCCCTGATTTTGAACATGATCACCACTTGGGGTAGAAGTTATGTAGTTCATGCAATTTTGCATCATATTAGTTTCTTTTTGAAGAACTATTTAAAATTGTCCTGGGTGTGGATATCATGCAGAGGGAGAATAGGACTTCATAATTTTGTAAGCCCAAGTGATGGGAAGAGTAAAGTTTTCATCTTAAAGGTAAACCAGAGAAGGTGTAAGAGACAGCTGGGTGAAGAAAATGAATAGCTGGTGAAGGAGGGAGAGATGAAATAAGAGGACTGAAGAACTCATATCTTCAGTCATTTTTCCACCCTTCTGCAAATATCAGGTTTGTGTTGCTTTTATTGCTTTCCAACAGTCTGTTGGAGGATTAGCCTTTCAGCTTTGGCCCTTTTTCTTAATTTTCTTTAAATTTGGTCAATCTTCAGCTGGTAGCTGTTCCTGCCTTTAAGTCTGTGGAATGCCTAAGGTTTGCAATATAGTAGTGTCAGGGCTATCTATGGCTCAGTAAAGATTTCAGGAGTGTTCTTTGAGATAATCCTTAGTTTCTCACACTGCTTAATTTGGGTTTTAGCCTGCAGTTGCTGTGAATATCTTTCTGATCTTTTTCAATTTGAATCTCCTTGGCACCGATTCTTTCCACCCTTGCTCCCCCTTTCCTTCCTTCATCATTCATTTATTAGTGTCGTTTTCTCTTTTATATTTTCATTTCCAGTCAGGCATGCATTCTAAGGTTACTTTACCTCTGGAATAAGAAATCTCATCATGCTTATGGGATATTATTCTGTTTCAATTCACTTATATATAACTTGTCCTAGGCTTGCCTAATGTCTAATATCATGGCATAAGATTATTTTTTTGAGTGTTTAGATTTCTTGGTGTAAGGCTCTATCTAGTCTCAAGTCCTTATTGAATAAAGTACCTGTATTTTCTTTATGTCCATCTGCTTTTGCTGTAGCACACCAGAAGCAGACAGCTTTGTGGTAAACAATGATGTAGAACAATGAGTAGCTGGAAAACACTCCTGGATATTCTTTACTGCTTCCTGTACCAGGATTTCAAGCTCTGCTGGATCCTCAGAAGGATGATGTTAATTTGACATGCTCAGATTTGGGATCCTCTGAGGCCTGAAACAATATTTGTTCTTCCGTACCTCAGATATGATTTTAGTTGGGTAATAACACTGACCAGTAACACTGAATTAGTTGGGGAAAATACAGCTCCAGCTCTGACACTGGTGGGAAAAAAAGGGTTTATTTGTAAGCAGAATCATTACTGTTGCACATTGTGCAACAGAGCTTGTGGAACCCTTGCTGCCTGCCCAGAGGCAGGGTGGGCAGGTGTGGGAAGAAACCAGAGTAGTTGTTTACAGTGGGAAAGCTGGAAGGATTGGAATTCCAGTTTCCGAATTGGAAACATGAAGGCTGTGGGTTTTTCCTGCAGAATTCTGTGGAATTATGAGACAGTCTTGGCTGGTGGCTTTTTTAGCACTGCAGCTGCAGTGGGCCCATGCTGGTGGTGCCAAGGAGCTGTGAGGAACAGAGCCAAAGCTGGAGATGGACACCTGACTCACCTTGGGGTAACTGCAGGAAAGTCCCTTTTTTATAGAGGAAAGGCAAACCTGGGCCATAGACTGGCACCATGGAGCTGACTGACATTGTTTTGGTTTTTAAGAATTTGTCTGCGTTTATAAATACATGCCAGGATGTTCAGTGGGCAGTTTTAAGACTGGAAGTGTGACTTGCACCACAAGGCTGTTGAAGGGGATATTCACCTGCTGATGCCCATCATTGCACTAGGATACCTTATTCTTTTAATCAGTTGAAAGGCATGAATAAAGAGAGAGATAATTACTATATTGGCAAAGTTTTCTTTTGTACTATTCAGAAATTTGCACTCTACTATGTGATCATGATGTAAAAAATGTATAGGTTACCAAGAGCAAAAACCACAAATACCAATAAAATGGTATTCAAGGAAATATGTTCAGCTATTTTGTCTAATTCTCCTGAACAGTAATATCTACCACAAAAACTAATTGCTGAGCCCAAGGAAGGATGGGATTTCATGATCTGAAAACTACTGATAGCTGTTGGGACCAAGGCTGTGGGATAAACTAATATTTGCTTAGAAAATTTGGGTCAACTGGAGAATTTTCAAGTTCTGAGAGACAGTTTCTAAAATAAAATTTTGACGCGTCCTTTACAGTTCACTAAGCAGAACTCATGTCTGTTGGGATTATATTGCTGGAGATGAGCTTCCTTTTATTAACTTATTTAAAATGCTCAGAACTGGTTTGCTTTAAGATGTCAGAAAAGGCTATTTTCCACTTTGCTAGAAGGAAGTAGGGGGAAAACAGTTTTGTCTTTAGAAGTATAGAATCACAGCATATGCAGAGTTGGAAGTTGTGTTTTCCAATCTCTGCAGTGGCTTTCAGGATGTTGTCTTGGTTCTCTGAAGTTTATAGTTAATATCTGTGTCCCAAGAATTCTCATTCTCTGTGAAAACAAAGAATTTCAAGGGCACACATGTAATACTCAGGTGTGTCTAAAATACAGTTCTGAATATTGCTGCATTTATGTTGTACCCAAATGTACGCAGCACTCAGGGTGTTACAAAGGCTCACATTTCTTGATGGCTGATAGCAAAATACAGAGGAAAAGAGGAAAGAGACCTATGGAAAGGAGTATCCTCAGCTCAACAAGGCACTTGAATAAGTTGCTAGGTGAAAAGGATGTGAACTGCTCTCGGGGCTTCCAGGCAACTACGGGTTCATCATCAGTTTGGAGATAGCCCTAATGTCATTACTATTGTAAAATTTAAGCTTTTAACACCGCAACATAAATGCTTACTTCCAATGGCCCCTATTTTCAGTGAGGTTACCAAATATTGCACTTCTCTGTGAAAGTTATCAGAGGGATCTGATATTTTTAGTACAGTGTGGTTTTGGACTGACTCTGCTGTATAGCCAGGATTTGTTCCACTGCTTTCAACCTCAGCAAAATGCTCTCCATAGTTCTGTATAAAATGTCAGTTACTACTTTTGAAACCTGAAAGGTTTAGCAATATTCCAGGTTTTCACCTTGCCTCACATTTTGGCCTTCATTCTGAATACATAGACACTACATTTTTGACAATATATATTATATTTCATTTTCCAAGCAGTGTTTTATTAGATTAAGTCAGATAGAAGGAATAGCTTCACATTTATCATGAGTGACTTGCGCATTCAGTCCAACACTGTGATATTGAGTAGTTTAAGTCTCCAGTGCATAAACTGTAAATTAACATTAAAGGCCTCTCTTAACATCCATTATTCTGTTTAAACAGTCATGCAGAATTACCAGTTGTCAGTAATTTCTTCTTGAATACAAATATATAATTTGTTCTAATGTTGTTGTAACTCTCTTCAGCTGTGTGTCATAAAAAGAGTGTCTTAAAATAGGGAAATGGTGAGTGTAATGGACAATTGAGGTTCTTATTGTCATTCAGCAGAAGCTTCAGGTTTGCTTGCAGCTCATACTGCTAATTTTCCTAAAAGCCAATGATTCTTTGGTTGCTGAGCATGGCCCCAGATGAGAAATACCCTGCCTGCTAGGACCACTGATTCAGTCTCTTTGGTAGTCTTAGCATAAAAATCTGGCCTGTGAAGATGTGAAGTATGACTTGACTGTCATAAGGGATGACTTTCTTTACCAAGTAAAGTAGCCCTTTAAGGCATCGGGGTAGAACAGTGTGAAAAGTATTTGCTGCAGACTTTTTTTATAAACAGAGAATTTCAGACCCCAGAGCTCTCCATTTATCACATTGTACAAATGTGAGAAACCTGGATATAGGCACAATAAATAAATCAGTAAGCCCCTGTGCAATATGCTGCAGGAAACATTTCAGAGTAGAATCTAAGAGCAAAACTATTGAAGAGCTTGTCATTTCCAGTTCATGTAGCAGTTGTGAAAAACAGTTTTGCATCTTCATAATATTACAGCACTTTATTGATTTCCAGTATAATCTAAGGACTGGAATCCAAACTTCCCAAGAAGCTTAGTAAGCCTGGTGACCTTCCCAAAGAGTCAACCAGAAACTGGCTACTGAAGTCAGGGTGGTGTTAGCACCTACCCCAATAGCTTCCTGCTGTGTTGCCACATATTCACATCACTCCAGTTTCTCTCTGCCTTGCTTCTCCTTCCTCAGTTCTCTGCTGTCTCCCAGTACTTGGCCACAAAATCTTCCCTCCTTACTCATTCTCCATCCCTTCCTGCAACCTACTGCCCATCTTTTCCCAGCCCATGCAGTTAAACAAAGCAAAGCACGGAGTTGGAAATTCAATAGTTCCTCTAAGAACCTTATTTTCATGCCTGAATATTATTTCTTTAAAACCACATGGGGATTAAGGTCCTTTGAAGTTCCTTGATTAGAGTTTAGGACAAAATAAACTGCCAGTTTAGGCTTCTGATCTTTCGCAGCAGTACATACAACTCCATTGTGTTCAAATTTATGCTTAAAATGGCTGTTCTAGAGTCACATATAATCAAAAATGAATTACACTGGAAAAGAATGACTAAAACTTGATTATATTTGTATTTTATGTTTTATTTGTGGTGAGGTTAAGACCTATTCATCTTTAGGACTATTAATAGAGAGAAATAGATTTCTGTTCTTCTAGATCACAAATCTCTTCTTGCCCGTTGTCTTTATATAGTAAGAATGATCTTCCTTAAAAACTCCTAGTGTTTTGACTTTCTTAGTAGGAGCATCATCATGCATAACTGAAACTTCTGCAGTGAGGAAAGGCACATGCTCTGACAACAGAAGCCTGGCTCTGTCCCTGGTTTTGCACTGCTTAGTTGCTGTATGCCAGAGCTGATCTGTACTAATGTTTAACAGTATATGGCAGCCAGCTGTATGTATGGCTGAGCAGTTGGTTATCCATTTGCTGTGTTTGTGCACAACAATGAACACTTTGACACCTCTCTTATTTTTTGGTTTGTTTTTTTTTCATATCTAACCACCACAGTTCTCATTTCTAGTGTGACATTGAGTCACAGCGTAAGTAGAGAGACAGACAAATTTATCATTGAAGCAGGCAGTCTGAAGATATAACTGTTTTGCAGAAATATTTGATTAGAAACGACTCTTAAACAGTAAAAAAAGAAACATTTGAGTTCTTTAATCAAAGTATATGTTTAGAATGATCTTCCAAAACAAGAAAACCTTTCCCCCCATTTAAGCTTTCCATGTTGCCAAGCTGTAATGACAAATGCCTTGTGGAATAACTGCTGTTTTAAAATAGTGGTTGTGCCCATTCGGTGCTGCCACGAAGGGTGTTTGTTGCTGATTTCATACACTTCAACGTCTCCTACTATCAGTTTGTGGCAGCCTAGTGAAAACCTCTGTGGATCAGGCTATACAGTGCATTTAGAAAGCAACTATTTGGCTGGATGTCAGGAAAAGTCTATACTGGGAGCATTAAAGGAGCTTTATTTATCAAGACTGAGGTGCTGCAGTGCATGTTTTAAGCATTTTCGCATCACATTTTCCTTGGACAAGGAATCTTCTGCTTCTTCCTTATAAATGTAATAGCTACTGAGTAGTTATGTGTGAATCTTGTCAGGACCAGCTGTAGAAAAGAGCTGTCATCATGTGAGCATGCATGTTAGGAAGTTATTTCTCTCCATTCCAACCTACTGAAGACTCTAAGCAATATTCAAAGGCCTGTGTACATGTGAGGGGCACGGTTCAGTCAAGTGCTGAGACAACGCATGACTGTAATGGATTTACAGTGGGCTGGAACTGCCCTATGTCTTTATACTAAAAACTGCTACAGTCATAGAACCTGCATATGGTTGTAGATATATGGATATGATAGCAAACTCTTTTCCTGGGAGGAGCAGGCATTTAGTTGCTGAATTCTAAATTTTCTTTGCTTTTTGTGCTTCGTGCATTTATTCTGACCTCTTATTCACATAATAGGATCTTTTGTTCTCTTTGTTTCAGTCTTCTTTCTTGTGATTACCATTACACTGCTCATGCCAATGAATTCTTCTGGGGTTGACCTGCAGTGTGCTGAAGCTGGAGTTTGTACCCTCCTAATCCTAGGTCTCCTTCCTGAATATCATCCTTGCCTGTAGCCTGGATGGAGCCTGTGCTGTCCTGTGCTGGCACTGGTGTGTGAGCAGACGATTCATAGTTTTCAGCCAGTTCATCATTATTGATGATATAATCTGTGTCGCCATCCTTCAGTTGATCCTGTATTCAAACAAAGAAAAAGATCTGTGGAAGAGAGACTCTTGAGGGGGATTTTTGTTAAAGCTTAAGTGAACAAGAACTCTGATGCAATTTCACTTTCATTTTATTTCACTACTTGCTTATTTTCTCAGGTGTTCATTTACCATCTTGTTGATTAAAGCCAATAGTTGCTTACTGTGTTCCACTCTCAAGTAGTGTTGAGAAACATAACCCACCCTTCAGATGTTTTAGATCATTTCACTGCTTAAATATTGCTGATGGGTAGCAAATACTTTTATCACCTGGATGAACTTTTTAAAATATGTCACTCATATTTGAAGCTCATAGTATTTAGTGGCCATTCATGAAAATGCACCTTGTTGTCTTCTTCACAACTGTAGAAATTGTATAATTCTTAGCATTAAAAGTAAGAATGTTTTAGAAAAGGGACTCTACTGAAGTGTTCAATCTAAAGTGGCAGGTTTTGGCTAACGCCTTGAACACAATTTACCAAGCTGGGTACTTACCCCATATGCACTGGGGCTGGTCAAAAGCCTGGCCACAGGGTTGCACCATTCAGGTAATGTTGATGTGAGAGGTGGCCCAGTGTGGGTTAAGAGAGGCTTTAGATATCTGTGAGGTTTGTTAAGGGATATTTGCCATAGAGATACTGGTGCCAGCCAACGTGCTGCTCTGTTCCACAAACAAATTTCATTTTAAAGCACAAGAAAATCATCTAACTGAATGGAAATATATCAAATACGATCTCTTTACCCCCACCCCCACCCCCCCATTGCTGCATACATTCACCTGTCATCAGTCTTGTCTAATGTTTTTCAGTAACAGGAAAAAAAATAACCTAAAATCTCCCACAAAACAAACCCCAAACCATTTGATGCTCAAAACCTGTCTTGAAAGGGTACCAGAATATCTGAAGGGAATATCATGGGGTACATGACGCAGCAGGAGCTGAAACACAGGAAGTGTGTACTAGATTGTCTCCTGTTCAAATTGCATAAGAAATCACAGTTGGAGTAAGATGTAGAAGAGTAAACAGGACAATTTAAGATGCCATTCTATCAGCTAGTTTTTATAAGAACAGTAGCGACCATTTTCTTAAACGCATATATTTAGCCTTTTGGAAAATCAATGCATTTCTTCAACAAAGGGTATTTCATCAAATATTAAATTCCTTTATCACTGGGAGTGCACGTAAATTGTTCTCTGTAATACTTTATCTTCAGTATTCAATGCATTTCTTTTACACTTCATACATTGACTCTTCTTTATATAAAATTATGTAAGTTAAGAACAGGCTTTATGCTATTGTCTCATACCTGTCTTTACAATCTTTTCATCCAGAAGTGCTTTATTGAGATAAAAGAAAAACCTGCTCATCTTGAGCAATTACATCATCTGCGTATCTGTCAATAACAGCTCTCCCGTGAGTCCTTCAAGTTGACTTATGTACTCTGCCACTTTTACTCACAAAGTAATTTTCAGTGTTCTTTGGCAAGCAGATCTGTCAGCTATTTTTGCTGCTAGGGAAAATTTACTCTATTGATTTGTCATCCCACTTTCTTTCCCTTACTCCTTTCTCTTGCTTTCTTGCTTGTGCCATCTTCCCCAGTCTATCTCCCTGGCGCCTTAAACAAGAAAGGAACAAATGTGACACTGAGCAGTGATTCAGGCTCTGCAGCAATATTGTGGAAATACTGAAGAAGGAACACTGGGTCTTAGGCCTGTCCACACCAGTGCCTCCATTTCTTCCATTGTTGGCTGTTTATGGTATCACTGCTTTACACACAAAGAACAAATTCTTTATCCTGAAGAAATGTGAAATATGATTACAATCTCAGTTAAAAATTTAAAGGCTGAATAATTTGCTGTGTCCTATACACTACAGACATGGAAATTGTTCTATAGTGGTGTTTTTGTGTGTGCTTTCTGTATTTATTTTTAAAAGTTAAGCTGCATCTGTCAGAAGATTGGGTGATTTCTTCATCCAAGGTCATATACTGAGCTAGTGTGAAAAATTAATTGAGTCTACTTCAGAAAAGATGGCGAGATCTTAATATAAATTCATATCAGAACCATGATCAAGGTGAGAATCTCATGAGATCTAACTGTGTAGGGAAAGTTTAGGTTTGTCTCATTTCTTTAAGAGTAAAATCAAGCCAAACAATATTTTCTGATCCATTCCCAATTTTATCTGAAACCTCCAAACTACCAGGCTGTTAAGAGCTATTCTTAAAAAGCAAAGTATGAAAGCTATTAATTAGAGTTGCTCTGTTTTCAGCACTTCAGAAAAACCTAATTAAAAGGCCAAAAATGGAAATACAAGCCTAATTCTAGGTTTTTAATCTTTGGAAATATTTGCTTTGTTATTACAAACAACTTTAATTGTTTGAACTGAGTTGTCAGACTGAGTGTGAAAAATACAGGCTTGTAATGAAGTTGCATTTGATTATACTGAGTTCTGTCTGCTCTGTTCTTTCATTCTCTTCCAAAATAAGTAATTGAAGACGATTATTCCTCTACCTTTCTTAATCTGGTGATGTCTGAGCTAGGCCTTACTTGTAAGCAGCCTTATAACTTCCTAATGAGCTTTTATCCCCCTCTGTAAAAATGAGTCCTGTTTTTGCCCATGCTTGCACAGAGCCTTGACCCCACAGAGTAGGGGCTGTGTGCTGAAGCAGACAATCCACCCAGCCACCACAGTAATCTTCAGTCCCATGAGCCACTACTACTTTCAGCATAAACTTTTGTCTGGTGTGTTTAGCTGGCTGCTGTTCATGTGTGTGGATATTCTGAAGCTGAGTGATTACTCCATTTTGCAACAGGTTCTTTAAATCCCCTTCCTTTTGCATTTGCTCTGACACATTCATTGTGTGTTGGCTGTGCTTCTGCTCTGAAGCCTCTTGAGATGCAGTTTAAAGTGAATGCAATTTTCTTGTGCTTGTTGTGATGATTCTGTAATAAATTATTTATCTTTGTTCCTTATTTAACCAGTTATTATTCAGCCCAGTGAAGGAACTTAAATTGTCCTGGCCTATTTTTCATTGTTTTAATAACCTATGCCATAAATGTTTCCTCTCTATTGTTGACACAGTTGCTTTATAGTATTGCAGAGATAATCTCATCGTTTAGAGCAGCATAAAAGAGGAAGAAAAATCCATGTGTAGTGCTGGCATTTCAAAAGCAAATCAGACGTGAGTCCTACAGCATTTTAAAGCTGGCAAGAAGTCTTATCACACTCCAGCTGCTCTGGTTGCATCTCCAGGGAGATGTAATTGAAATAGTGTAATAGAAAAAGGTAGATGTTGCACTAAGGCTGCTTTAAAAATTGGAAGATACTAAGTGCAAACCTCTTGGCATAACTGGGAAACTAGAGTCAGACCAAATTCATGTCTGCCCAGTTCAGGGATAGGGAGAAGATAGCAGGGCAGCACTTGCTTTGTGCTCTTCAGCCCTCCCTGGGCAGCACAGCCCACCTGCACCTCTGTGCCATGCAGCAGCCTGTGTTAAAGAACATTATTAATACTGGGAAGGTGGCAACTTCTGAGTTGTGAAACTGGATTCAGAATGCCAGTATAGGCATGTATATAGAATTTTAATCCATATAGAGTGCTGGAATGTTACCATGCCCTATTTTTATAATCAAATACCCTTTTCCCCATTGATCTCTCAGTTCACATGCCCAGAAATGTTTACTCTGGGTTGCCTCATTGCTGTTTGACCATCCCTTTGCCCAGGCAGTTTCAGTCTTGCCAGGCACAGTTCCTCTCCCTTTCTGTCTCACTGACACCAAAATCTGTTTCCCCAGTCCTAGTTCAGCTTCTGTCTATTCTGAATTTGACTGATCTGATGTCCTCTTTGCTCTAAGTGCAATGTATTTAAAAATAGTCCCATGAGGATTTATCAGGAATCAAACCATGGAATTGTGATTTTGTTTTTTTTAACTTTGTCTGAAACAAACATCTATTATGGAAATCTTCCTCCTATATAGCTCCTGCTTCACAAAGATATAGATCAGGTAACCTGAAAGAATATTTTTAAGTGAGAAGTCTCAGATAAATTTGAGGAGAAACACTACTACCATTAGCCGTATTGCAGAATGTTTAGGTTTTCCACCATACAGAAAAATTGAACATGTAAAAAGAAGTTTTGAGTTTATATTAGGATGAAAAATCAGAACCTAAAAATTTCTGTGACCACACTTTGTTTAATTGACATGCTCTGTCCAGTTTTGAGGATGTTGACAAAAATCACTATCTTTTTGATAAAATAGCATTAGCGTGTTCAAATAGGGAAAGATATTCTGGCAGAAATGTTGTGGCTGTTTTGACTTGGACTTAAGAGTTCACTTTCCTTTTGTTGGAGGAGCAGAATCCTAGTTCAGCTGTGGCTCTGCTATGAAAAATATCACAGTAAGAGAGAAATAACTTGCTTGGGAGGGGAATCCCTNGCACCCCACCCACCCCCTCAACAAAGCAGCAGATGTGGTCCCAGGTGGAAACACGTGGCATCTCTGTAAAGCCCTGCATTTGGTCCCATCCTCCTCAAAGGCAAATATGTTCACACTATATTTACTGTTAAAAATCCCAAAGTATAGGAATTCTTGTGATACGAATCAAAATTATATAGCGTAATTTTTCCAGAGGATGTTTCTCTTATATCAGACTGCTATAAGTGCACATTTGTTACATATGTTTTTTGATGTTCTACTGCTAGGTGCTATATTTCTGCTGCAGGCATGAGTCTCTAGAAGTTAATGTCACCACTCCCCAAATTCATCCTTTGTGCCATGTTTTTAAGATTTCTTGAGATTTGCAGCCTTTTGTTTTAGTGCCCTTTTTGTTTTGGAGTCTCAATTTCTAGATTACTTATGAGTTTTAAATGTTACTTTTTGTTGTGTTTATGAAGAAATATACTTAAGAAAGGTATGAAAGTAAAGATGCCACTTCTATTTTTCCAATCTGTTTTCTGTAATAAGGAGAACTCACATTTTGCTCTCTGTTAGAGTTTAGTTTGTATGTGTTATTTTTTGAAAGGATGATTTGGTATAAGTTATGTGTTAGCCTCAGGAGCAAACATTTCCATTTTGGTACTGTCTGAGTGGGAGCAGGCAAACCATGAAACTTTTCTGTGGCTGAGTTGTGCACGTGGCTGACTCCTGCTAACAGCTGCCTGAGATGATTTGGGTGCTATAGAGCACAGCCTGTGTGCATGCCCGGGCTGGGGAGGCACAGAGACATCACCAGCCCTGAAGTGCCTGTACAGCAGATTCAGATGCCCCCAAGGAGGAGAGGTGCTTTAGAGGGAGCTCTCCTCCTGGCTCTTGCAAGAGAGGATGCTGTGCATGCATTCATGTACCATGGAATTTTTAGAGGATGGGGAAATATCAGTATAGACTGGTTGAAAAATTGGGCTATGGTTATGTTAGATTTAATTGTTAGAGTAACAGACGTGTGTTTGCAAAGCCCGTGAGATCTCCGGTGATTTAACATGCAAAGATAAGTTAATCTGTGCTGTGGAGAAAGCTGAGGAGGAATCACTAAATCGGATATAAATTATATTTTAATTTTAACTTGTAGCTGTTACTAGCAAATTCTGCTCTAGTTCTTTGTGACTTTTTAAAATCTTTTCAGGGAGCAGTAGAAAAAAAATTTTAAAAGTCCTGCTACTATTGTAACTTAAAATACTAAAGAATTGAGGATAAAAGGAATAATACTGTAGCTCTGCAAAGTCAAATCATCAGGTCTCTTTTTGTTTAAGATTCATTCTTTGTCTTTCTCATGTCTGAAAGAAGGGAGAGTAACGAAAATCAGTATTAATAAAATCTGGTTCAATGTGTCTTTACAGGAAAGCCTGTCTGACTTCAACTCCAGACCCAGATGTAATGTCAGACCCTAAGAATGAACTCTGGCCTTTTTTTGCAGAATATGGCTAAAAATTTTCTGCTTTCAGCTTTGAAACTGGAAGCATTGCAGAGATGTGGGCAAAATGGAGGAAGTTAGTGGAACTGATCTTAGTCACATCTTTTTATATATAAGTAGCTGCAGACAGAGAAGTGGCTTGTTCTCTTATATGTGCTGAGTAAAATGTCTGGGGTATTTGCAAACCAGAGTCTTAGTTGAGAGCTCCCTGAGGCAGAGCAGAAAATTGAGACATCTTACTCAAGTTATTTGAAGTCTATTATACCCTGAATATAACGCCTCCATGTAAGTACAAATCAGAGACCTAAATGGAAACCTGCTTATATAATTGATGAGTGGTAATGCAGCTACTCTTGGAAATAGAAGGATAGAGCATGCAAGGGATGAGAATACTCATATAAGATTAAAAATGAATATATGAAGAGACAAATTAACATTAGAAAGGGGTTTGGAAGATGCAGAATATGTGAGGCAGATAAAGAGTATAAGAAAAATCTTCCCTGCCATCAGTTGTAGAGTCACAAGAAAATTATTCTTCATCTGACAACAAATCAGCAGCTGCCCCTCAAAATAGCCTCCAAACCTTCCCCAAACAAAACAACCACTACCACCAGCAAAATCAAAACCCCAAACAAATGAAAAACACCGAAAAACTTATGACCATCTGAATAGCACCACCAGAGATATATGAGTCAGCTACACACACAGTTGATAGATAAGACTGTTGCACTTATCACATCAGTGTTCGTGACATGCATGGGGACTTTTCTGAAAAATGTATGTGATTTTAAGCTGATGTCATTGGTATCCCCTATCTTCAGACACCTTACAGCAGGATATCAGACAGACATCTGATCTGACAGTCTTAGTTTTTCATCAGCAAAGGGAAATGGCCAGATCCAAGACCCTTAACTCTAGCACTGCAGGATAAGACTATTTGGAATGAATTGAGATTAGGATGAGTTTCTTTCCCTTTATTGACTGTAAAAGAGTCTAAACAACTAAGTTAGACTTAATTGCCTAATAACTAAGTATCTAAAACTTAGTGAAATGAATCTCATTTCAGGACATGAGAATATAGAATTCCTAAGGCAAAATATAAGAAATCAAACACAATGTCCTCCGTACCAAGGAAACTAGGAGTGCATGAAAGGCATCCATTTTTATAATTAGAAAATATTACACTAAATGCATCTAGAAGAAAAAGAAAGATAAAAAGTATATAAATTTCTGTGTAATAAATATGGCACCAAACCCGGCAAAAACTTCCAAATTGTTAAGTTTGTGAAAACCTGAGTGAACATGGGATTCATAAAAAGAAATTTGACCTTGGAAAACTTAAAAAGATTTCCTGGCATGTTTTAAGGCATAGAAATTTCTCAGGACATTGCAAAACTGCTCTACCCATGGCTTGGCAATAGAGTTTCCTTTCCTGCAGAAAAGGAAGTTCTGCATATGGTACATTTAACATGATTACAGAACTGGAGATACCATTGGTATGAGAAAGCTGAATTTTTGCATTAGAAAGGGTGAACACTGTTGTGACCTGGCTGTGCATAGACCCTTAAAGTCTTAGAAAGTCTCTGGTGCCAGCTGCCTCAGGTGAGATCACTTGGAAGCTCTTCACTTGAAGTGCAGCTTTTGTATAAAACACTTGAACCCTGGTGCTGGCAGAGGGAGCTAATTTAGAAGCACAGGAGAGTTAGCAGGGCTTTCTGCACTCTGTGTGGAAGATTGTTTCATGAGATTGTCCTTGGCATCACCATCTGGCAGAGAAGTATTCCAGAAAGCAGATGTGTGAAGAATGAGGTCTGGCAATGCTTACACCCCTTGCTAATGACAGTTTAATGCCAGTGGCACCACAAATCTAATAATTTGCAGGGTGCAGGGAGAAGAAACCTTAAAAATTAAATGCAGTGAAGTATAAGTACAAATTGTTTTTGATCAAGTGAATCACTTTAATATCACAGAGGGGGAGAGAGAAGGTCTGATTCAAATAAAGTAAAAGCTTTCAGAAACCTTTCATCAATAAATTATATCAGGTACAATGAATCTCTGCACCAAGACATCTCCTGAGGATAGCAATGGTTGTGATGTCTCTACCCTGTAACGGGAGAACCTCGGGACCAGGAGGGTGGTGGAAGTAGAGGGTAACAAGAGAATAATATGAACAAGAGTTTCCAAACAAATGGGGGCATCATTCTGCTCAAATGAAAACACTGCAGTGAAAGCAAGGCAAGAAAATGGCTGCTAGAACTTTGTAACAGCTGCAGTAATACTCTTACTACAGGCCTCTGGTGATGCACAGGGAGAGCTAAAGTCAATGCACCAAAATTATGTTCAAATAGAAAAATAATTTTTTGGCATTTTTTCAGGAAGTCAAGTGAGATGTTTAATCAAATACGTGAGCTATAGCAGCACAATAATAGTTAAAATAGTTCACAGATCTGTGGAGATGGTTTCTGAGAAATCTCCAGATTCTGCATTGCCAGGAGTCAAAGGATGCTCTCAAAGTTTTAAAGGTACAACTTGAAAGGAAAATATGATCCCTTATGAGAAAAATCCTGTAAAGAACTTCTTTTATTGCAGAATTTAATAGAAGGATGAGCTACAAACACGACTTGGAGGAACAATGTCTCTTTTATTCTGATGCTTGCTTGTTTTTGTAAAGATACTAAAAAACCAGAAACAAAAGTGATAGTTCACTATATCTTTTAGAAAAGAAAATCTGTACTAAGACAATAGAATCTCTCTTTCTTTACCAGAAGACTGTGGGGTAAAGAACAAAAAAGGAGATTGGTGTTGTGTCAGAAGGGAACAGTAGCTCCAAGGAAAATAAAAATTCTGAAAAAGCTTTTTGAGGACTGTTTGGTGCAGCAGTGAGGATAGACTGGAGTGCTGTTCTCTTAGCCTAGTACGAGTGTACAAACAGAACTTGTGATCGGGGGGGGGTGTGTCCCTATGGAATGTAAAATTGGGATTACCTGTGCTGGGTGAAACCCCTGAGCAAGCTGACAGCACCTGCATAACAGACAGTGTAGTCATGGAAATACAACTTTGCTTTTTTTGTGTGATTGTGAGAATCCGTGCCCATTCCAGGCATGGAAGTAGATTCAAAAGCTGTTTGGCAAGATCAGGACGTGGTTTAGCATTTTGCTCAATAGCATGTTGTACTTCTGGCCAGATTGGTAATGAGTAAGAGGTGCTGGGACTGGCTTAAAATAAGCAGCTCTTACATCTTCCTGTGCTGAGCTGAGCTGCTGAGAGCAGCAGAGCCTTTGTAAAGTCTTGCTAATACAAAGTCTGTTTAGTTTAAAATATTCTCTGAAAATCTCTGCTCCTGTGAGCAGATTGGTCCAAAGATTGTGTTCAGACTCTCCAGCAGCTTTTTCCAATGTGTAACCCATGTTATAAACACAATTAGCTAGCTGGATGAAGTTGGCACTCTCTAATAGGTTTGTGAAGAAAGCACATTAAGAAGGGGAAGGCTCAGTGTTGAAGATGTGAAGACACATTGCCCAGGAATAGGATCTGCTGCAATCCAAAGAAAGCAGCCTTCTGGCAAGCCAGATCTTTGCTGTTGTAGGGATATTTTAATACAGAGAAAGACCTGCTAGAAAGCCCTCACAAAATAATGTTCCTTAAGAGGTATGCAAATCCTAGTGCAATAAACAATTGAGGATAATTAATTATGGCACATATCTAAGAAAAAAATAGTTTCGTGAATGTGGAAAGAAATATGAGGTATTTATCCTAATATTAGTTTAAAATTCTGAGTAGGTGAACCAGAATACTTTGTTTATGAACAGTGGCAGATCAAAATAACAGAACAGAGGATATATATTAAGAGATCAAACTGCCTTTTGAACAGCAGAGCAGCTAATCAAATATAAATCAGAAATAGGAAAAGCAAACATTAGATCTCCAGCTGGGATGGCTCATCTCCCTGCTCCTGTCCCTGCACTAGTCTGGAGCAGGACAACTGTCCTGGTTTGAGAGGCTTTCCTGTGAGCCCAGAATGCTGGCAAACTGTGAGTGGGGACAGTGAGATATGATGGGCAAAGCTGGACAGACATGGGGCAGGACACGGGTGGAAACAAGACAGATATTTGCAAGTGTGACAAGTGACTCCTGTGGTTGGCATCATTCCCTTCTGTTTATTGCCAGTACACTGCACACAAGCATGAGTGCTGCCCCTGGCACAAATACAGTGGCAGAGGTAGGCAAAAGTACAGTGCAGCATGCATCAGCATGAGCTTTTCTCATTCTGTGTTTTATTACAGAAGAGGTCACTTATTGGGGTTTCAGTCATGAGCTGCTCATAATACAAAAGCCAGCAATATTGTGCATGAGCAGGTGTAGCTATGCTATGAACATGATTTGGTTAAGAAACACATTTGAGATCACTGTTTTTCTTTCCTATCTTTGACAAGTCCTGTGCTAAACTCCTAATCCAGATCTGATACCAAAACTGTTTGCCACTCATATTTCACTGTAGTCACTTTTTTGTTGTTGCCGTTGCTAGGTTTTTTGGTTTTTTTTTCCCCATTTATGGTAAAATTATTGGTTGATAGTTGCTGCTGGATTGGATGACAACATTTAGATAGCTAAAGCCATTGATCTGTTTTTCCCATGAGAGAGCATAAGAAGGAATTTGGTCACTTGAAGACACTTGACACCTCGGAGTTCTGAGAGAATTTTGTTTTTTGTAGAGGGGACCTGTTTTGAGCTGTGCAGCACATTTGCATCACTCTGCAGTCTGCTGTGGAAGGGAAGTGAGGCATGGTCCTTTGTTCTCTGGGGCTTCAGTGCTCAGGTTTTATGTTAACTGCCCTGTTTGCTTTGGTTTCCCAAGATGCCTATGACTGGGCCCTGTCAGATACCAAAATGACTTCTCAGCCTGTGAGAGGAGCATGGATAGCCTGGTCCTATAAATAACTGATCTTCTGCAATGGCATGGCCAGAGCTAACTCAGCAACAACATGAGCACTCCAGGGCAGGATCAAGGGAAGAACTGAAATCTTGTTGGGACCAAGAGGAAGAGTTTTGAGCAGCTCCAGTTCTGACATGCCTCCAGCTCTCTGTATGAGCCAAAGCAGTGGATGACTCTTGCTGTGTGTGAACTGCAAAAGTCCTGTGAGGTGGTTGAAAATGAAAATCCAAATACATTACTTTGATTTGTGCTTCAGACTGAGGTTTTGTGTGGTCTAAGGGTTGAATTTTTTGTGGGGAGCTGTAATAAATGCTTGTTTACAGCCTAGAGGTGTATACGCCAAATAATTTAGGAAGTCTGGCCCTTCCTCAATTATTATTCTATGTATCCATGCATGATGGTGGGTGTTATTCCAGATTCTTTCATAGTAGTTCTTGATCCATCCTCAGGAAAGCTCTGTTTGATCAGTGAGGGATTTGAACTAAATTTCTGCAAGACATAAATTAACTTTTATAATAGAGATATATTTGATTTCTCAGTAGAAAATAATTCTGGGTTTAGATGCCTGACACTTCAATGAAAAGTCAGAATTTTTCTAAGGCTTTTTCATTCAGTTAAATGCTGATTTTTCAGTTGAATAAAATGTGACCATCACATTTAATACTGCTTTGTCTGACTTACTGTAATAGTCAAGGACAGAGATTTGTAAGTATTTTGGATTGAGGGATGGCTATGTTTGTCTGACCTCAGTAGTAAACAAAGTCTTTGAACCACTTTTGAAGGAAAAGGGTAATTCAAGGACATGGAGTTACATGGAAAATTGGATAAAATGCAATGTGTCTTTAACAAAAGCCAATTGTGTCAGATTAGACCAGTATCTGTCTTTGATAAGATAACTCTTGGGACAAGGTTGAAGTAGCAAATCAAATCTCTCGATGTAGCAAGGCACATAAGGTACGTTGCCTCACGGGACATTATTTATTTGAGAGAGACAAAAGGGAATAGTATGCATTTGAAGACAGATAAGAAATTGATTTCCTGTTTAGCCAGCTCGGGTCCTCTTAGGGTATTTAGGAAGGGAAGAGAGAGGGGGTGCCTCAGGCCCAAGTCTTGGGAACAGAGAGCTTTGAATCTGGTGGTGTTGCATGGCTGTCCTTTGCTGTGTTTGTGAATATCAGTTACTATAGATATGTCATTCCCTCCTTGATTATCTTATTTCTAGTTGTTTTTCTCAGTATCACGTTGATTGTCACTTACAGTGAGGCACTCTGACATATGAGAGGTGCCTGAGACGTGCATGTTTCCTCTCCTGTCACTCTGGGGTTCTGAGGCATTGTCCTGTGAACCTTCTCAGGTGAGCAAACTGAAAGGAGCCTGTGACACATGAAGTGGAAGGAATTTAAGGCACAGAAAGGTTTAATAGCAGTTTTGACAAAGAAACTCTTAAAACATCATATTGAGAGGCAAGCAGAAGACTTTTTATCCTGAAAGAAAAGATGACAGCAGATTATCTTTTATGGCTGCAGTAACATTGTCTGAATGGTTAAATCAGGCTTCTGTGTTTGTGTAAAGCTGAGATGGAACTTGGAACAGACCTATCATAGTTTTGAGATTCTGTGTGTCAGGTAGCTTTATTTGCCTGTATCTCAGTTCTGTCACTGAGGAAATGGAGAGAACTCATTCAGTCTTTGGCCAGAACCTGCTGAGCTATATCCACTTCAAGTTCTGTTCCTCACATCAGCAGTGTACAGTAAATACTCTGCAGTTTCCTTGAGGAATTGAGACTGGCAGGTCCCAGCTTCCAGGTCAAATCTGTGCCTCTGCTGTATCAAGTCATTGTGGTTTACTCAATACTGCATGGTCTGTACCTGCAGGGTTTGACTTTCACTTAAGGCATGGTTGATCCCTGTGTGTGTGTGATAACATTATGGGGTGGCCTAGTAAAGGGCAGAAAATTCAAATACGCAATACCAGTGCTAATATTAGTTTGATTTTCTTATTGGCAGGGTAAGGCTACCTAAAAGCTATTTGAACTCATACAAAAATTTCCATTTTTAATGTATTTTTGGTAACCAAGGGATGATTGTTTTGGAACACATTTGTGATTCGCTTTCCTCCCTCCTCCAGTTCTGGACCTCCCCTAACAATCTTTGTCTTTTAGATGCCAAGACAAACTATTATATGGTATTATGTCTTGCAGGTTGCTCTCCTGCAGGGTGTGGGAAAACTTTGGTTTTTGTGCAGTGTTGAGCACAGCAGAGCCTATAGTTTGTTACTGATTGTTCTGAGAACAAAGAGTATAGAAGTAATAACAAAAAATAAGCAGATGATTTTTCATTAATACTGTGCAGGAGTTTTGTATCATGATGTTTGTACACACATTCTCTATCATACCTCACCCCCAAATGTTAAGAAGAAAAAGAAATTTACAATTAAAATGGTGCCTACTCACCATTAAAGATCAAAATTAAAACTAGAAAAAATGAAAACTCAAACCCTAAGAAATAATTAACAATATTTTGTTTTGTTTTAGTTCTGTTTTCTTTCAGTACCGTTTTACCCAGTGCAGGAGTGGTTTCCTCAAAATGAGTTTCTCTTTGGCTTTTGGGCATTAATGTGCCAATTTTCTTCCTGCTACTGAATATTTTCTGATCCTGAAACTGGCTACAGTTGAATTAATGTTGCTGTCAATCACAGCCTGTTTGTCTGAGTCTTATTGGGGCTGGAATTGAAAATCCCTTAACAGTGTGGTGTTGGAGCTTAAGTATTTTCCCACAATGGTCAAATCACGTTCCCTCCCTCCTTGCTCCTCTGTGTGCATCACATCTGTGACCAGCTGCACTGGGTACAGGCTCATGCCAAGTCTTGGGCTCAATCTGTGCATTTCACCTGTGAAATGTGAGGGATGCAATGGCAGGAAGGAGGCTTTAGCTGAGATTAAGAACCAGGCAAGTTCTTCAACTTTTCTTTTGCACTGCAGCAACGCTGTTGGTGCAGCAGCTCCTGGAAGGCAAAGCTGCCCTACAATATATGAAGGAAGATTCTGACCCAGCCTACCCAGCCTCTTATCCTGGGTTTTGCAGGATACTGCTTCCTTCCCCTCTACCTGCACAGCTCCCAGGAGATGTTAGAATAACATAATGTCCAGATATCTGTCCTCAAACTAACAACTCATATTAATAATTAATAATTTTGTTTGCTAGCAAGGGTTGTGTTTACAAGGACACTGTAACTTTGCATCATGAGCAAAATTTGATGAAAATCATGCTGGGATAAAAAACAAGAGAAAGCATTAAAGGGTTTTTATAAAGTCATAGTAGGAAATAAAGTTGTAGAAAAGAAACTAAACCAACACGCAATTTTGAAGTATTTAGGAAGAACTCAACACTCTAAACCCACCATTTTCCTTATAATCTGTATGATGGAGCTGTGTAAAGGCATGATGAATTTTAATAGTTTTAAGATTTAATCTGTGTTTATGCATAGCATAATATTAAGTCTGATTTCTACCCAACTAAAGCATTGATTTCTGCTCCTTCAGAGAACTCATAAAAAAAAGATAAAGGATCCTTTTTGCAACTTGTTTCATGTACCTTCTCTTTTATATTTCATATAACTAGGTTGTGTCACATACTCTGGAAAATTTGGTTTAAATTGATGAAGCACAGTGTAAGCCAAAGCAGTCACATGACTTCTAGCACAGCACAGTTTTGGTGTTTGGGAAGTTATCAAAAGGGCAAGATTCAAAAATTGAAACCAGAGGAAAACAGTTTCCCTCAGACAAATTTTCAGACTCCTTTCCCCTGTTTACATTTCTGAGTAAATATTATGAATAAATTTCCTCAGGTTTTGGTTCTATGGAATTAATGTAACGATTCATATGAAACAGTTTGCAAAATAGGGATACGTTGCTTGGCTTGTTTCAGAACAACTTTTGGAGTCCCATCCATATTAGAGTTTTTGATGAAGACAAAGCATGCTGATGGGTATTGGAGAACATTGAATCCCATTAGCCCACTTGTATGTGTGCACAGATGAATCTATTCACACCAGGAGCCACTGCAGAACAGATGTTACCTTGAAAAATTGATTTGTTCACAGAGTTTATTTATTCTGTTTGTGCTATTAAACTTTGGCATCTCTCCAAAGAACTGCTAGAATGCTCAGACTTTTTGCTGTGTTTTGCTATTTAATTTGTTAGCTTTGGGCACATTTATATTCAGGGCTGTACCACTGAAACTTAAAACAGGTAATTCAATCATAAATTAGGTACATTGAGTGTCTAGTGCACTAAAGGTGTCCACTCAAGGTTTTGCCTGACTTTAAGTCAGTTCTAAAATATCTCTATGGAGCCAGCATGACTTTGAATAAAGATTTGGGTGTAAGTTCTCCACCTGCTTAATGGGGTAGTTCTGAGAACAGGGGAAGAGAGATTTTTCACAAGTAACATTGCAGACCAGCAGTCACATAAACCAAACTGCCAGATGAAAATAGCAAGCTGATACAACACAGTCGTCCTGCAAAGATGGATTGCTTCCCTTTCCCCTTATCCTGTCTAGCCACTGTGACAGGGCAGGACTTTGTTCTGAAACAGGAGTGCTCTGTGCCACTGCCTGGGCTGCAGACATCTCTTAAAAACAGAGAAGGAAGTAACTAATTTTTGCAATGAGCAGTGAACCAAGTGTGATGGTAGTTATATAATTAAAAAATATTAATGAACACTTACATGTAGTTACGATATTGTTTTGGTTCAATAGGTCATAGGGTGCAGTTCTCTAGTCCTTGTTGATAAATCATTTTCTCAGCAAGCCCCTGACCTTCTCATTTGTGTAGGCACTATGTAGTGTGCACAGGAGCTATGGCACCCCATCTGCTGAGGCTCTATAAAGTCCTGATGAACTATGTTTTGGAAAGCGATTCTTTGGGATGTTTGGGTGTTGTAGCATTCAGCACTGCATCCCCTAACTGCCAGATCCCAAAGTGCCTGCGGGGCTGGTGAGCTTTCAGTTCTGTAATAACAAGGTTTAGTTTTAAAGAGACTTTTAGAGTCCTGATGAGTGAAAATCCACTGGAGCTACACTGAAATGAGATGCTGAGAAAGGGTGGGAAGCAAAAGTACCTCTCCCTGTTTAACTCTTTGCTCTGGGAGGCACTCACATCAGTGGATCTGTCTTGGGGTCTCGAACTAGGATCTTGTGTTAGATATTCTCTGTGCAAAGTAGTGCTGCCTCCATAACTCCAGACACCTAATGGCCCAGAGGAATGGAGCACATTCCAAAACCTTGTTTCATATTTACTTTGCCTGATCCAGAGTTGCAAGGTGAACCACAGTGAGGGCTACATGGCATTCTGTGATAGATCTCTGTGGGTCCCATCTGTGATAGTCGTAGTAGTAGTACTATTTACCTATTTAGAAGTAAGCCTCAATTCTCCTCATATGAGGCAAAGACAGGCTTCAGAGTGCATTCATCTCTCTGCCTATTCTCTCTGGACTATTTAATTGTTAAGACAAGATAAAGTTGTTTTATCTTGAGAAACAAAGAGAACTCTGTACCTGAAGGGATTTTCAGAATTTTCTAAAAATTGGAATTCATTCTCTGATGCAAATATGTGGCTCTTTATACCTTAAATAGCCAGTGAGCTCTGCTGGGGTGGGGAAAAGCTGCCTTCAAAGGGTCTTGCCTTCTTGTGAGCACACCTACATCAGAGGAGCAGCGTGGCAGCATAGGCAGGGGATGCCAGTCTTCAGGCATGCTCCAGGATGGCAGCGCTCATAGCTGGGCTGAAGGCTTTGCCTGCTGCTGGGAATGCAGACATCTGGGCCAGGAATTTACCACCACAGGATGTAGGTGCTTCTCTAAGTAGTTCACAAATAGAGTCTCACGTCTGCCATTTCGATTGATAACCATCAGCGTATGTAAAGGCTTGGAAGCTTCCAACTTATTTTGGACTCTTTTACTGGAAATTACAGAACTCTGGTATACTGCTTCTCATACCCTTGTAATTTTAGTTGGGTATACTGAAAGTGTGTTCTTGAATCCAATGGTTTTGTTCCTTTGGGTTTATCCTATGAATCATGCTATAGCTTTATGAAACAAGATTATAACCCTAAATATATCAGGAGCATAATGTATGTATATATTATTTTAGCTCAGCACTGCACCATTTTAGAAAATTATTTACACAGAGAAACACAATAATATAAGAAATATGTCATGTAAGATGTCTATGCAAATCAAGTCAGTGTATACTAAAAAACAAGAAGCAATTGATGCCCTTGGGTGACAGACTAAAGAGGAAAGAGAAAAGTGAGAAATAGCATAATAAATCTAAGTATTATTAGAATTAAGAAATCTGTTTAGGATATTTGCCTGCAAAATGGAAGAATATTTTATGAAATTTCATTTACATTAGTTAGCCAAGAAGACTATTTGCTGTGCAAAAATGACAGCTATTCTTTAACTTTGAGTTGATCCTCTCTGCTTTCAAATGCAGCATGGTCCAGTGCTGAGTGCACTGATTTCTGCAGACTCTGATACTTATCCAGGAGATTATTATCAAGTCACACTATGGATTTCCTGTACTGAGAAAAGCCAGTGTGTGGCCTGGTATTTTGTAATAAAGTGGGCCCTTTTCCAAGGTGTTAACTCCTTTTCTCTTTCTCTATCCAGATAGACATATTCTTTGTATGTTTGAAGCTGGATACTAAGAGAAGAGGCTGTTGGAGTCAGTAAGAAAGGTGTTCATAGCAAATACATACAGAAGAAACCCCATAGCTAAATGAGTATTTGGGGGAAAAAAGGTAGCCTAACAACTCAGTTTTGCCCACATGAGGCAGTTCTGCTGTAGGAATATTTTTTAGTCATCTTGGTATCTCTTCAAAACATGAGGCAAATGGAGTAGTGCTCTGCTAATTGACCAAAAATAGATGGACCTGTCCTCCCAACCTGTTCTGTCTTTACAAGTCTTCTTGGACCCTTCCTTTACCGACTAAAGATCTGCCTGCTCTGTTCAGAGCCTGCTCCCCAGCAGCCAGGGCTGCAGAGAGGCAATAATCCTAAATGGATCATGCTAGTGAGAAAAGCAGGACAGGAGAGGCAGCTGGTAGAACTGGAGACCTTCAGTGGGAACACAAAGAGCAGGGGGAGGACTGGCTAATTTCCTTCCCTTGTCCCTCTGGTCAGGTCAGCATTTTAGTCAGTCACAGATAAAACAAACATATCCTGTATGTAGCTTTTCCCTGCTAGTTTTTTGCCTTTTTATGGCTTCTGTTCTAGGTCCTTTTCTCTTTCCCCATGACTCGTTTTTTAATGCGCAGGTAATAACTCATAGGTTTTTTTTTTCTGTTTATTTGGTTTTTTTTACATTCAGAATTACATTCAAAATTTCTGCATTTAATATACTACACTGTAACTGAGGATTAGTAATATCTTTTCATTTATCTTTGTATCTAAATCCACAAATACATTAAAAATATGTTTGACCTTTGTGATTACTAAACCTGAAATTAATTTTTGATGTTTTTTGCATTTTGCTTTTCTCTGTCAACTGGACATTATTATGATTGAATTTGGTTTGTGTGTTGCATTTCAAATGTCTTGTATTGTTTTGTATACATGTTGGCTGTGTGGATTAGTTATAACTTACTCTAGCTTTTAGAAACACAAGAACTGATGTCCCTGCTTGATATCTGTCCAAAGAACACCAGGAAACATTCAAGTTTCTGCTCTTGAATCAAAACCTATTTTTCAGTTGTAACCTGAAATATGTTTACTGATCTACTCTGTGGAAAGCATATTGTTCATTGAGAAAAAAATCCTTAGTGTTGTTTGACAGTTACTACAGTATGAGTAAACACAAAGATCTATTTTGTTTTTCATTCTACCTTGGATTTACTACTAGGCATCAGATTTAATAGTAGGGACTTAACAGCTTGTGCATTAGGCAGTATAAAATTTTTATCTAGCATTATGCATTCCTCATATAATTCAATGATATTTGAGACCCATTCTGTCTCTTCTGTGAGGAACACTCAAATACTTCTACTCAGGACAGAAATTAAATTAGTATGGTAGTACAGTAGATCTTAATTAAAAAAAGAGTGCTTAAAATGGAAAATGATTGCCTGATAGTTCATATGTGATGATACTATTTGTCTGTCCTCTGTTCTGAAGTTCATGAGATGTCTTCCACACCTGTCAAAGTAACAGAACCTAATCCTTCTGCATATGGCAGACATCACTGTGGGTACAGACACACCATTGCAGTGTGCTGTGAGGGCACAGTGTCCTTAAGAAACCTCTAAGTAAAACAAGTTTGTCTTCAAGGAAGTCTTCTTGATCTGGTTTGGTAAATGTTATTAGATCAACATTGATGGTGGCAGTATAACAGAAATCACAGAATATTCTGTGTTGGAAGGGACCCATCAGGATCACAGAGTCCAACAACTGGCCCTGCACAGACACCCCAAGAGTCACAGCCTGTGCCTGAGAACCTTGTCCAAATGCTTCTTGAACTCTGTCAGGCTGATGTTGTGACCACTGCCCCAGGGAGCTTCCCTCTGGGGGAAGAACCTTTTTCTAATATCCAACCTAAACCCCCAGCCATTGGCTTCAGGCCATTCCCTCGGGTCCTGTCCCTGGTCAGCACAGAGAAGAGATCAGTGCCTGCACCTCCTCTTCCCCTCGTGAGGAAGTTGTGACTGCAATGAGGTGTCCCCTCAGCCTCCTCTTCTCCAGGCTGAGCAGACCAAGTGCCCTCAGCTGCTCCTCACATGGCTACCTGTAGCTGTTTTAGATTGGCAGACAGTATTGGCTTCTTCACAGAAATATGACAAATGAAAGGGCAGATGGGGAAGACATTGCTTTGGAATCCTCATCATGATATTTGATAAAACTTACAGCTCCACCATGAACTTCAAGATAAGGGAAATAAATCTAGAATACAATAAAGATACCTGAAGGTCACATAAGTACGTCAGCCTACTGTAAACATATAGCTTTTGAGACGAGATTCAAAGATAGCAAAACAGAGAAAGTGTCATAAAATGCAGATTACCAGGAGCAGAATATAAGGCTGTGCCAAACTTTTTAGAATTTCTTCTAAGTCTAGAGATGCTAGTTAAGAACCAGGGCTTGGAGCTATTCAGTTAATCTGTGAAGACTCTATGTGGCCTCTTGACAGGTGAGATAAATCAGACTCTCAAAGAGCAGCATTTTACATGAGCTTCACTTTGTTTAAAAAAGTTGTCAGTAGTTATTATGTTTGTTTATCTGAAGAGTGAGAGAAGATGCATTTTACTCCCGTTCTTACTACCTGCAGTGCTTTAAAGGATTTTCCCCAAATTAGATTACTGCAAAGATAATAATAACCTGATAAGAGCTGAAGGGAAAGAAATGCACAGCACATCTCAAATAAAAACTGGTGCTCATCTGGCTTTTCCAAGACTGACCAAGGCTGACACTCCAGCTGCAGCAACCACTGAATTGTTCCCTTAGAAAAGGTATACATAATTTTCCCTCCCTTACAGGGAAAGAAAGGTGAGAAGAAAAATGTACAATTATCCATGGAAAGGGGAAAAGCCTAACATGACTTTTCAAATAGCAAATGAAATAGAATTAATTTTTAGGAAATTATATATTTTTAGTTATTGTAAGGTGTTTGTAGAATATTAAAATATACTTTGTGGTGAGCAGGAAAATAAGAATACACATAATTTAATGTTGGCAAGTGTGTACGCTTTGGAAAGGACAGCTGCTATTAAATTTTTTTTCCCAGTAGGAAGTACTCTGAAGTCATCAGGCTTCCACATATAAGTAGGTCAAGAGAGACTTCTTCCAAAATTTTTACTTTTTAGCTGCAAACAGGAAACTATTCCTCATTTTCATGTCCAGAAGGTCATACTAAACCTGACCTCAAGCTTATGTACAGTTTTACTTGACCTTTATTTAGAATCCCTTCTGCTAGAAAATTGCCTTTTGTTGTCACTAAAAATATACTTCACTGTCAAAATGAGTCAGTATTCAAAGAGAAGAGCTCTCAGTCCAGCATAAAGGTGCAGTGGAATCCTGACTTAAGTGATATCAGTGGAAATGTTTCCACTATTTCTGATACCACTAATATTTTCTTCCACCTATTTAATTATGTCAACTGCTTTCCTTACACTTTTCCCCTTCTATTTTTTTCCTTTGGATTACAAAAATGCCCATTTTTCCAATGGAGCAGCATATGTGTTTGTATATATAGAAGCACTCCGTTCTGCATTTGTGCAGTGGCAGTTACATTGTGTAACTGGCATTTTTCATCACTCCCATTTTTGTGACAGAAATATGGTGTTACTTTTGGTTCTTTTCAATTATTTAATATGTGCACAAAAGCAGAATTCACAAACTTGATTCTCATTCTGTTTTTTCTTCCAAATACCAACCTATTTTTTGTAGTAAGAACAGTTCCCCTGCCTGCAGACAGCACACTGATAGTGTAAGAAATGCTCACTGGCCAGTTTTGTGGCTTGCTTCTCTCATGACAGCAAATCTGATGAGGAAGTTTTGATAAGAGCTGGAACAATAGCAGAATAGAGATCTATGAATTTCTTTCTTTCCACCGCTTTAAAACATTCTAGGCTTTTTTTCCCTCCAGACTGTCTTCCATACCATGAACATTTTTCCTTTCTATTGGCAAGTACTTCTATATCCACTACTTGTGGAGAGAAAAAAATCCTTATAAAAAATGTGAGTCATCTTTGAAAGCAAAGTTGCAGGTGCAATTTACTGTTACTGCATCTGTAGAAATGGATATCTGGTACTTATAGGCTTTGTACCGTGGTTTATTCAGATGCAAAAAGGGAACAGGAATATTTATATCATACATGCTTTTGAAAGAATAAATATTGTAAGATGATTTGAGACCTGTGCTGGCAGACTTTTCTTACATGCATTAAAAGCCTCTGGTTTGAAAATTGAGTCCAGAGGCCCAAGTCTGTGTGTATTAAGAGAAATTTAAAAACTTCCCTTGACTTCACTGGTGCTGATCATGACCTTTTGTCAAGTTACACAGTGAAACTGCTGAGATTCTGGACACAGAAGTCAAAGGTCCTTTACCTTGCAAACCTCTAAAATATGCTAAAACTTGTGGTTAAGTAGCAGTTTCCTTAAGTTTCTTCTCAAAATTTCAGGTTGTTTCTAATTCAGCAGTTCTCCAGTACTTAGTGTATTTTATGAAATTTGACTCCTAAAATTAGAACCATTTTTAAAGCAGAGAAAAAAAAAAATCATAGAAGTTGGGCAATATTCTTTCTTTTTATGTCCAAGCAGTATTAACAAATTAAGACATATAGCAGCAGCACGAAAACAAACTTGCATACTGTTTTGATATGTGCATCTCATGGAAGGATTGCTAATTGGTGAAAATGCCAATCATTACAGAAAGTGATTCATGCTCAGGAGTGGATGATATCTACTGGTGCCACATGGCATAGAATCAATGCTGTGGGAACCAGTCATGACCAATATTTGAAGTATTTGGGAGAGATTTCAGCATTCAAAATAGGACTTCCATAGAAATAAAAAGCCCAGAAAAAGGAGAGTTGATTTTAAGGGGAACACTGGAGTAAAGAAGAGCAAGAAATTGCTGAAAGAAAAATATAATCTATGTATCCATATTTTTAATTTTGTTAAAAAGGCAAAATTATGGCACTCGCCCATTCTAGGCTCACACAGTGGTGCTGAAGAACCAACACAATACAGTAACCATGGGAGTGATGTGGTTTGAGTGCTGTGAGTGCCCAGCTGTTTGATGGCAGCTGGAGTAGGTGGGGTTCCCTAAAGCCCTGGCTGGGGAGAGGGGTGCTGCTGCCTCTGGGACACACAGCTCCAGGGCATGGCTGCTGGGGTTCAGGGGCTGTCTCTGCTGTGCTGAGAGAGGCTGGAAAAGGGACTGGGTGAGCCAGAGCTCTACTCTTCCCCAAATGTTCCTCTGTGCCCATCCTTGCCTCCCAAAACTGGAGACAAACCTCACCTCAATGTCTGAGGAGCTGTCAGCTCTGTGAGCCAGGACATTGTTTGGTCTATGTCATGCCAAAGTTCATTCTTCTGATTTGTCACCTACCCTCTAGATGCAGTGCTACAATCGGTGCTGCTGCTGTCAGAGGCGCCACTGCCGCTCCCAAAGAATGCTCCTGCTGCTGCTCCGTCCCTCGCTCGGCTCTGGCAGCGCAGCAGCGGGAGCAGCACGGCTCAGTGGGGATCAATTGGTGGGGAATTGACTCAGTTGTCAGGACAGGTACTGCTCTGCTAGGAGCAGACAGGCAGGACTTGTCACAGTCATTAATCCTAGTGAGATACAGAACATGACCTCATCTGTCAGGAATAAAGAGCAACTAAAGTGTCATTAACAGGGCATTATCAAATGCTTGTGAGCATCATAAAATAAGCTTCCATTCACACGAGGTTAACAATTTGCCTTCTCCACTGGCTGTTGATCCCAGCCCGTTGGTGCTAGAGCTTACAACTTGCTAAGCAGTGGCCATGCTGGGGTATATTTAACTGAAGAATGAGAAACCTCGAGAGACTTGCACTTGAATTGTAAAGAACAACATTTTAAAAACTCCATAAATGAAATATAAGCTAAAACATGTTGCAGCAACAAAGGGCTGATTTTCAAATGGAGGACAATTCGGTGCTCTTGGGGGTTGGTGTAGGGAAGAAATTCAGCTACTTCAGAGTTTCACAGATTACCAAGGCACAATTTTGTTAATGGAGTAGTGGGCAGAACCTTTTCTTCCTGCATCCTTTGCAGAGACTTCTCTGCCTTGGAGATTTCTAGAGAAAATAGCTAGAGAAAATACCTCAGCGAGCTTTTCTGAATCACAAATTTGCTGGCTTGTAATTTTCAGGCTGAAGAGGACAGCTACGTTTAAATATGTGATCCTGTATTTCTCCCCTTATAGATCAGTTCAATGTAGTGTGATTTGTCCTAGAGAGGAAGAGTGGAGATAATTACACTGGTGGAAGGCTTTGTGTGTAATTATGGAAGCTGTCTTCCACAGTAAATAGAGAAGTTTTGAATGGCTCTGTTTGGAATTGTATTATATTGTATGTGGCTTAATTAATATTTATGAAAAGGCTTCTTCTTAGTTTTCACATATATCTAATTTATGTCATTTAACATATACGAAACTTAAAAAAATTGTACTATGTGCATATGTATGATGAAATGTGCATGTAGCTCTTAAAACCAGTCATGAGGGAAGTTTAAAAACTGAAAATGCCGTGATAATACTGAGAAAATGGATGATTCCAACAAAGGTAATGAATCTATGAAAAGAATACCTGTTGATTTATAGAGGTCTTTTAACTTACAGATTGGAGGTCATCAAAATATTGTTTCTTCTATGCAGATGGTGTCATTAAATAATGGATGACATGCAATAGTTTAGATCAGTCCAATAAAACCATGTAGGATGACCAAAAGGACAGGATCTCACTGTTTGGTTTTTTTTTTTGTGAAGACTTTACATCACTCTTGCCACCGCAATGAAATAACTGGAAGGAGTCACCAAGGAAAATTCTGTTACAGCAATTCTAATGCAGAGTAACTGACTCCATCTGTGCTGGGCTTAGCACTTGGAGCAAGAACTGAGTTATGTCAGGAGTCACATCAATTCCTTTCATTCCAAAGGGCTTATTTTGGATTTACTTTTTGTTGGGCAGTTTGTTATTTTATTGATGCTAATACAAGGTGGCAGTGAATGTGTGCTATTTTTGCATGTAATACATCTATATTCTTTTCCTATATGCTATTTGTACAACAATTTGTGAGACCTCAGGTTTTTTCCAAAACACAGAACAAAAAAGTCACCTGTGTGCTCCAGTGCCATGCCTTTTACAAATGTAGCTGATGTACAGTCTGAGGGGACTAGCTGAAATTCTTTGCAGAATCATCATACCTCCTGACCTTCCAAGATTTTTACCATTTACTGTGAATTTTTTTTTGCCAGAAGGCTTCACTCACCTCTTTTGTTTCCCCTTCCCTGAAATTTGTACCTCTAGCAGCAGTCATCAAAACTGCAAGTATTAAGGCCCAGGGTACAGAATCACAGGAATCCAATAATCTCCTGACTGTGATAGATCATAGCTCATGAGAATTAGTCTTGGGCATTGTTTGATAGCTACAGTTTTGCACACAGTAGCTCTAAAAAATGCTCATTGCTGAGGATCTTACACCCACCCCTGCAAGCAACTAGAATTCAAATGAATGCTAATGAGAATTGTTCATGCATCATAAAGAGAAAAGTATGCAAGAAAAGTAATTTCTCTCCTGAAGCAGCCTGTCTCCTTGACTGTCAGGAGAAGGAATGCATACCTTAGGAAATCAGTCTTCTCTTGTTAATTCCAGCTGAAATGGCTCAAAAAGGTTTCTTCCAAGTGTTTTGACAGAAAGTACAGAGAAGGATAAGAGATCTATTCCTCTGATACTTCAGCTGGAACTAACACAGGAAGGCTTTTAAAAAAGAATATAGTGAGGGGGCTCCATAGTCAAAATGGGAGCTTACGCATTATTATCCAAGTTAAAACGAAACTTCTATATCTGAAAGATTCAAAACAAAATCAAAAGAAGGAAAACCTTGCTGAAAAACAGAAGCCTCTTAACAAATGGAAATAAGGACTTAGTCTTCTTGTCCAGTGTCTAGAAAAAAAAGGGCTCACAAAGGTTGCTGCTGACAGCATGTCTTATGAGAGGAAGTCAGGATGGTCCCCATGCACACCAAATGCAAAGCAAATAAGCATTTTAATTCAATCTGTCAAAATTAATTAGAAACAAGATTAAAAAGCCTCCTCACAATCAGATGAAGCATTATCTTGTTAACGTTAATTCCCATTCTGTTGTTATGATAAACTGAGTCATAGCTATTTGCTTTGCAGCTGATCAAGTGCTCTACAGAAAGTTCGAATAGAAAATAGATATCTGTAGCGACAAGCTGTGGAGAGGGAGGCAAGGTCTTGCTGAAGCTTGTGCTGCAGGAACTCCCTTCCCACCCCAGAGAACAGCACAGCTTTCAGGGAAGGGCCATGGGAGTGGGTCCCCAATGTATCTTATGAGGAACTCCTGAGAAAGCCCTTGTGATGCATTTGCCTTGAGCTTCCAACCTGATCAGATCCACAGCTGCTTGCTTACAGCTGTACTTCCTAGCTGAACCCCTTGATCTGTTGCTGAATGTGCATTCAGGGGGCAGCAGCTCTGGCCTGGCATGGCTCTCACCTACAGGTTCAGATGGTAATTCCCTCGCACGGGGAGGCAGCATTCAGGCTCATTTGTGTGGAGTGGACCTGACAGTGTGTGCATGAAATCATATCCCAAATCATACCCCTGCATGAAATCATATCCCGAACTTATTTCATGCCTTGTGTCAGGTTTGGTTTGGCACGTTCTATAGGGATGTTCCTGCAGTGCTGTGTGCAGGGATGTTGTGCACTCTCTGAGCTGCTGCGTGCCCTGGCTGAGTGTGGTGAGGTCTGGTCCAGGAGATGTCTGTTTTGATCAGACCTGTCTAATATTAGGAAAACATTTTAAGAATGTCATTATTGAAATAGTTAGCAAATTATTATTCTGTGCTGTACAGATGATGGATATGTGAATAGAGGAAGACTGAGAAAGCAATCAAAGACAATGTTCATTTTGCACTTGCACCGTAATGGGAGCATCCATGTACTTTTGCTTAAAAAATAGGATCTGGCTCTTCTATGTGCAAAAGTAAAACTATCACCATAAATACATGGCTGTTTTGTTAAATCTGTAGCCACAGAGCCTAAAGCAAAAACACAGAGAAGTAGGTGTATTTATTTGCTATGTAAGAAGTTAAAATAAAAATGCAATTTTCAGCTGTACTTTGTGTGCTTGGAAAAACCAGTGAATGTGCACAAAAGGAGCACAGCTGGCATTTTACACTGTTAAGAATAAACCACAAGTCACCTGCATTATTAGCCACTAATCTCCTTAGGTTCCTAATCATCTCCCTGTGCATGCTAAGAAGCAACCCGGGCTGGGAAGAGACGTATCGAAGTGGTAGAGGCCTTAGTGTCCCTCTAGTTTGGAAAGGATTGTGAAGATATTTCATTTCTGCCTGATTTCCTAAAGTGACATGGTAAGTGAGTTGTCCTTGTACCAACCTTAACTCACTGAGACAGCAGTGAGTTCAACCAAAAAGCCCTCCTGCTGCCAGGTGAGTTACTGGCCATTTTTTTTACATAATAGCCTAGGTGTTAAAGCACTGATCTGTGAAGGGAAAGATCAGGATTTTTGCTTCCTGTTAGCCCAAGAGGATTTGAAACCACTGTTTCTATTTTCTAAAAATATCCTAGCAGGCAAGATAGAGAACAGCCTGTGTTGAGGCTATGCTTTCTCCCTTCAATCCTACTGCTGAGGTTGCACTGTTGTGTAAGTGAGAATGGAAGTTGGAGAAAAGACAGTAGAAAAATATTATATTCAATGTGGACTGCATATGATGTAAATCCATTATATTTTAATATTATTTTTGTTCTTTCCTTATATTTTAAAATCCAAGGTAATATTGAATTGACCATCAAAGATATAAAATATAATATAAAAATATAAAATAAAATATAAAAATGGTGCTTTTATATTGCCTCTTTAAATTTGCGTGGCACTTATGGAACAATCAGATCCAGAGTTGTTTTATCTGCATTTTCATGCATCATTAACAAACAGCATTTTCTGCCTCACACGAAGTGTAAGTCTCCAGTTTAGCTGGGAGGACCAAGCCCTAAAGACCAATCACAATTTTTATTCACTCCAGTTCCCACTGATACCTTGCCATGATACAAAATATCAATAGCAATTTAACTATATCATAGCAGCCTGTACGTATGTATTTTTTACTTCTGAGTTTTAACCAAGTGGGAATGGCTGATATGTAGCCATTTGTGCAGCAAGTGTAACCATCTTTTATGCATTTGAAACTTTTGGATGCCTGCAAGTACATGAAAAGCACTCTATGGGCACTTGCATTATTGCATATTTCATTATAATGTAATTCTGTATTAGATATTCTATTTATGCAGAATCCAAAAATAGTTCATGCTGTGTAGCAATGCAAATTTCAGTGAATAATCCACAAAGAATTTCAAAACCTTAACCATTTGTGACATGCACTATTCTGTAACTTTAAAGAGGACTCAACCTTTGAATAAATTATACCAGTCTTTTTATGAGTAAAAATCATCTCTGTGCTTCCCTATTAAAGAACAGTCTATCACTTCTTATCTTAATGATATTGGAAATATTAGGGGTTATTGTTACTGCTCAAAATTCCTCAAACTGGTTTTAGATGTTCTATCAACAGCAGAAGCATAAATCAGGTTTGCACTTGAAGGCTGTGCCCCCCTTCCCCGCTGACAGCTGCTCACCAGAGAATGAGATGGCATCAGCAGTTTCGTGGCCAAGGCGAGGCAGGATAGTGCAATAGCTGAGGAAAAATCCACTTTCCTCATACTTCATCTCAAGGAATCCAACTTAAACCAATGTACAATGAAGGGAATTTCCTTTCCCACAGTGTGGGGAAGCAGCAAATGTGGGTAGGGATGCTTTGTTTTACCTGGAATATCTGAGACTGAAGGCAAAGATGTGCAGTGAAAGGTGTGCAGGTGTGCACTGCCAGCTCTCCTGTACAGCTGTGAGCCCAGGCTGCAGGGCTGTGCCCAGTGATGTTCTCTTGGTGTGACAGGGACTGAGTTGGGGCCACAGGTCCTTAGAGTAACAAGCAGCAAAATGAAACAGGAGGGAACTTCCTCTTGAGCTAAAGAGATGTTGCAAAGCTGAGGCTTTCTACTTTTTAAAATAGCACTGAGCAGAAGAATGCCTACTAAGGATATAACAAATAACAATTTACTGAATCAGTTCAGAAAATCACCAGCTTGCTTTTAGCAAATTGAATAAAACATTCCCTATAGACTCCTAATGAACAAATATCAAAGCATTCCATGTCCATCAGCACTAGGAATTTTTAAAAATTGGAGTGAGATTTTACTATTCATAGCACAACTGTGTTCAGTACATAATTACATGGAAAAACAAAATAGAAAAAATCTGTAGAACTGTCTGCATAAATAAGACATCCTTTGCAATACTTTTAAATAAGTATTTAAGAGATTAAGACTTTTTTTCTTTGGGTATAACAGCACAAGTTAAAAAATTGGAATAAAATAATCAAAATTCCATTCCTTCATGTATTTAAGTATGCATTTCAAGAAGATTGTATTATAGTGTAAGATGAAAGACAGCCTTTGTCTTGGGACTTTTACATCCTCTGACAATAGTTAATGTGAGCCAGTAAGATATGAAGATCTGCTGCAGCACCTCATGCAATCTTGTAGTCAGCCCTGTATCAGTGTATTTGTTCCTCTGATCTATCCTCTCCACCTTTCCTTGGCATCCCCTTGAGAAGAAGAGCTGAATTAAGAACTTGTACTGAGATTGGTTGATCCACAGTCTATCTGAATGCAGGATGATGTTCATGTTCTAGTGTGAATCATGTGCCTATTTCAATATCAGAAAATAGAAAATGGCTCTTGAGTTTCTCTGCTGCCAAAAATTGCTTCATTTTGAATTGCTGATTGCCAGAGTTCTTAAAATTACAGACATAAAAATTTTTTCTCCTCTCACGTTTGCACATTTGCCTCAGCCTTATTGGTGGTGCTGTGTTAGGGTGCTAAAGTAGTTTAACTAAACTTGAAACTACCATAGCCAACACAAACTAAGGGTACCAATGGTGCTTTTTCCAGAGCAACCACCTAAAATGGGGAAGATGCCAACAGTACAGCCCAAGCTTCCAAATAAGACTTGTATGTTGGGGCTTGTTCACACCTACTTGAAAGCACTGGAACATATTGACTTTAAGGAGTTTGCATCCAGATATTAACTTTCTGTAAAAGTGCTCAATTCAACAATATTTTCTGATGGAAATCATTAATGTGCTCTTTGCCATTCCTGGTTGATAACATTAATCATACTGATTCCTTTAGTCTCACAGCTTTTACCGGAATACCTCTGTAATTTAACATTAATAACAGCCCCTTACTAGGAAGTATTACCAATTTCTTGCCTAGGTGATGTTATAATTAGCAGTATCTTGCTGTGACAATTGCTGCTGTGAAAGAAGTGCCATTTATAGATGGTATTACAGATGCAGAATGTGCTGTGTGCATATCCAGGCATTCCAATATACATTAAATGTCTGGAAACACAACAGTGGAAGGTACACGAGCAGAAGAACACTTTAAAACACTTTAGATGTACTGCAAAGTAACTTTTTGCACATACAGAGGTGTAAATGAATTAATAAGAGACTTGAAAGAAGGTTTTAAGTTATGCTTGATTAAATCTGTGCTATAAGCTTCCGGTACTCTTATATCATACTTAGGTCTCTTGGGTGCTGTTAAGTGTTGTCAGCCAACAAACTATAATTTCATGCTTGAGTGGACTGATACAAGCCTAGGCTTCTGCTTCTTTGTACAGTCAGCCTTCGGTTTGCTGTAATAATAAAGTGAGAAGGGGAGGGAAATGAAGAATTGCCACACAGAATGATAATACTTATCAGTAAAATCAGATACTGTGATGGTTTGAGCTATAATTTGTTCGGGTCAATAAACTGTGAGTCCATTTACTACACTAAGCTTTAAATCACCTCCTTCAAGCGGTGCATTTCTATTTGATAGGTGCTGTAACAGGCTGATGTTAGGTAGATGCAGGTAGAAGTAAGCTGCAGAACTGGAAGGTGTTTGTTGTTTGGTTTGGGTTTTTTGTGTTGTGGTTTTTCTTGTCTGTTTGGTTTTTTTGAGTGATTTTGTACTGGAAAGACTAACTTGTATTTCCTCTATGAACAATTTTATTTTTAAATTATAAAACCCCATATGGGATGCTGTTTGTGATTTCTATCTATTGCAGGTTCTAATCATTTTAATATATTACTTGAAAGAAAGTGATATAGTTGCATAAAGAGCCATTTACTTGTATTGGGCCAACTAGAATCTGTGAGAAGTCTCTGTATTCAGCTGAGGTCCTTGTTATCAGAAATTCAGAGAACTGCACACACAAAAGGTATAATATGCCATGTGAGCCGGGATGTTAAATAGAAAAGCCGGTAATTCTAAGAAATTGTCCACAATAAGCTCTAGGTCAGGTTCTGTCTTTGATGCTGTGCAGAACTTTTATAAAAATCAATGACCATTTGATGCAAAGAACAGAAAACCAGACCCAGCATCTCTGATAGATGACAACAAGGATTTGGTAACAGTTTCCAGAAAAACACTTCCCTGCTTCTCAGACTGCAACCATAATGACATGCTCTCCTTCTCCACTTGTCCCATCCCTGCATTGCTTAACCATTTTTTTGAACATTGATTTTTTTTTTTTTAAAAGCCCATAAAGTTTCTCCCATATGACTATTTTTTTCTTTAAAGGCAAAAGCACTGCATACTGCTTTGAAGAAATCACAAATTTTTTATAATGGCTTTGTTAGCAATGGAACAACACCTTTGGCAAAAACAAAGTCCTATTCCAGAATGACTTAGCGTTTGTATTATTTTATGTAACTTTAAGAGCTAAAATTAGACTATGATAAAGAATCTGATTTTTCTGTAGTTTCCCCTTGTCTGTTCCTTTTCTCACTAATTGAATATTTTTTTGATTTTGTTTTAAACATGTAAAGAGACTTTTCTGCAACATGCTGAATCTTAATATCAGGATGAAAGATCTAAATAGTAAAAAATTCAAACTTTATTTCCTTTGGATTATATTTTGTGGAAACAGAATACCTGAAGCTCCCTTATTCCAGGATTGTGGTGAGGGAAGGGTGGGCTTAAAGATTTCTATTTTGTGATAAAAATATCAAGAAATGATAATGAATAATCTCTGTGTCTCCATGCAGTGTAAATGTGAAAAGGATAATATATCAAATATTGTAAAAAACCCAGAAATTTTTCACTGAACACTTTGTATTTAATCTTGCATTCATACTTGTTATTTAAGTCATGCTTTGTAATTTGTCATTGTAAAAAAAAAATGCCTGGACATGAATGAGACTTTCAAAGAATTGCTCTGAGTGAAACTTTACAAATGAGAATGATTTTACTTGCTTATTCAGTGTGGAATTGTTTCAGAATTATTTATCTAGGTTTCTTTCTGTGAATGAAGGACAAACTGAGGTCACTTATTATTCTGGTTAATTATTAGCCATGTTTATTTATTAGGTTAATTTGCAGAGTTTCAACAATCCTGTGTCCTTGAAAGGGTCAGGAAACAGCACAGAACCAGCTATACTGATTATCTGTGCTGGAGAAAGAACAATGAGTTTTTCTATATCATGTACTTGAAAATGTGTTTTGGGAATGAGCTTTGAACCAAGTCCAAGCAATTGTTTCTAATGATAAAATACCTCCTGGGGACCCTCCCAGTGCTGCTTAAGTTTGCACTGTTTGAGGGAGCCTTATGATACAGTCAGCTGCTTTTGTCGTGCTCATCTTTGAGAGCCACTATAATTTAGTTTCTCTGGCCGGTGCTTTCCTCCCAGCTTTTATGAAGATCTGCTTTTAACACCTGCAAAGCTGATTCTTGTGCTCTCCTGGTATTTCTGTGCTATGCTGGCTGCCTTTCCTGCCAGCCCATCCTGCAGCAGTGCCTCCGTGGTACCTGGCTTGGCTTGAGCTGAGTTATCTACAGCTGCTTTGGCTCATGATTGGACTGAATTGTCTCTCAGATAAGATTCTTTTCTCTGTTTGAAAACTGTGTAGCAAAATGAGCCTCTGGGCCAAAACTAGGACCCTATGTGCTATTTTGCTGTTTTCACTGAAGTGCTAAAAAAATAATAAATCAGCATATTGGTAATTAAGAAGCTTTAATTCTCCAGCAGGTAAAAGAAAACATGGTGCACGTGCATGCTTACAGGCTCTTCCTGGCCTTTTCCTTCCAAAGATGTCTGTCTCTGATACGAGAGTGACAAGTCAGCCCAGAAGGAAAATTCAGCTGAGAAGAGCACAAAATGCTGAGTTTGTCTTTGATTGTCAGTTCACCCTAGAATGCACTTTTGCTTTTAGTAGCTTTTCCATTTTCTCCCAGGCACAGAATAGTACTTATCTTGCTCAATAGGCAGCCATTATGTCTGTTTTATCCACCTACAAAGCACAGGAGAAATAAAATGATAGGTGCCCTGATAAGGAGGATAAACTTTTGAAGTCTACGAATAATGCAATTCCTTTTGGCTGATTGATTTCAGGTAAGTGCAAAGGACATAAACAGCTTTTTTTTTTAACCAAACTGAAAGGCAGGAATCTGACTGATGGATAACTGCAGTTTAAGCAGAAACACTTTTAGGAGTTATTTTATGGAGAATTGTCTCACTCTGTCCCAGACACCGGCTTCTATTCAGTGTAACTTAGTGTTAGCTCCTCAGACTGAAAAGAAATCTGTGTAGAAGCAGAAAGCTCTCCTCCCTCTGCTCTCTGGTATCAATGTGTGTGAACCACTCAAAAAGCAGGGTTTTGTGCAAAGTTAGACAGCTGCATTGCTCTTTGATAGCTTGGAGCAGTACCAAGAGTGCAGTAGGCCTGTCGTGGCAACACTCCTAGAAGCCATCCCAGGCAGCTGACAACAATCACAGTGCCTCTCCTGCCTCCCTCTGGCCCCTCACTTATGTCAGAGATGGGCAGCCTTGGTGCTCTGATCATGTTACTCTTGGAAGGCCCCATCATGTGCAATGCCATCCTCACCCTTTTGCCACAAAAACATGATCAGACTTTGCTGCAGGTGGGTCCAAAATCTGTCTTGCAATTTAACACTTACAAAGTACAAAGTATTTAAAGAAACTTACCAGGCATTTGGTGTCTTTGTCCCTCTTCCTTCCCTTTGCTTTCTTCTGTTTTAACCTTGCATATATTTTCCTGTTGTGCAGTAACTATTTTGCTCTCAATGCAAGTTTCAGTGTGTACTATTGAAGTACATGTCCCACAACACCATGTGGCTTCTCCTTACGAGGATGGTGAGCATTTCTATCCAGAAATATCTTAGTGCATGCATTGCACTCTCCTTTTTTCATCTTCAATTTCTGTTATTTTTGCACTTTCATGTTTTAGTGCAGCAAACCCAAGTCCTTCCTTTTCTTCTCACTATAGAGCATGAGAAGCTGGGAGAAAAGAGTAGTTATCTTCCTGATGGGTGCTACAGGACATCCAGCAAGAGCAAGAATGCCCCCACATGAGGAAGCAACAACTGTAAGGATTCTGGGAGAGAATTAATCCATAGTGGATGAAGAGACTTGTATAAAATCATATTAAGCTAGAAATGATTGCAGAGTTTAGTCTAGCATAGCTGGAAAACCAGGTGAAAGTTGCTTGCAAGATGCTTTTATTGCAGTAATTTTCTTTCATTTTTAGAATTGCAACTGAGATTCCAGCTCTAGTCAGGTACACAATGTCTTAGGATTATGCAGGCAAACGAAGGATATTTGCTTGAATAAGCAAGTAGAGAGGCTGGGACTGAGCAGAGTTAAAAGCAAATTGCTCTTAGCTCGGAGCAAAGTTAGAACTTTTTTGGGGATGCTGTGGAATGGAACAATTTTGCTTGCCATTTGCCTGACCTCTGCCCATATACACACAGGCTCTTGCCCGTGCAGGATGAAATTTCCACCTACTCATTCGTTTGTTAGCTAAACTGGCCTACATCTGCTTTGAAAAAGCACAACAGGTTAAAGATGTGTATATAGTGCTGGATTATAAATCTGTGGTGTCTCTTTTTCCTGATAAATTATTGAAAAATCTTCATTTGTTCCCTTGCTTTCCCACTAGCCTTCAGTAGGATATTATGACTTCAGTTGGTGTAATGCACCATAGGCTGTAAAAACAGAAGTTGACATAGACTCACTGGAAGTCATCCTCTGTCAGATGCAAGTGTTTTATTTTGCATTTTCCTTGATTAAATTATTGAGATGGAAATCCAAGAGGATAACTCTAAGTACTAAAATGATCTGTTCTTCATTTCTATTATGCAATATTAACATTTCTTAGCCCAGATTTTAGAGAACGATATGTTTTCCCTAGGTGTCAATACCTGATTCAAAGAGACTTTTGCTGAAAGAAAACAATCCTTATTGAACCCATTTGACTCTGGATCATGCTCCTGAAGTTTCTTTCAGAATAAAAACAAAATTTGATTCTCAAAGAGAATTGCAGGGATTTTTTGCATAGCTCTACCCTAGCATGGCATGTTGCCATTCCCTAAGATCACTGAACTAATTGGAAATCATTAATAATGACAGCAAGGAACAGCACAACTTTTGGATTTCCCTAGCGATATTTCCTCTCTTTTGCTTTTCTCCTGTGAAATAAATAGGCATAAGAGATGTTATTGCCAGAAGAGTGGGTAGATTTGTGTTAATGCCTAAGAGCAAATGTCAAACTATAGAAATGTCAGAGTCTTGTATGCTTTCGAAGTATATGAACAGATTATTAGTTTGCTGGATCTTTTCTTGGAAAACTTTATCATAACCCTCCCTGCAATCTTGTACTGGGCTCAAGTGCTATGCTACATGACAATATCTTCTTTTAAATTTAGCAACACAGCTTTATAACATTAGGCAGGGAAAGGCAAAAGAAAGTTTGGGTGGATAATTTTTCTCTCCTTGAAAAAAATGTCTTTCAGAAATAGTCATGCCAAAGAAAAGCTTAGAGCTGTGAGTCACAGCATTAGAGGGTTGAACTATCATTCCATGCAGGAATATGGGCATACATTTTCAGGATTAGTGAAATGTAGATGTATTATTTGTAATAAATATATATTTTAGGGAAATGGCACAGCTATAGTCTCTGAACATCTGAATTCTGAAGAAAGATTATTATTTGACTGGTAGTGAGACTGACATGAATAAATGTGTTCTTTAAAAATACTATTTTTTAAAATCACTTAAAATGTTTTCTTGAAATGTAAAGGGCATAGAAACCAGAATTTCTAGACTAAGGCATCAGGCACCTATATTCAAGATCTCTGCCATACAGATAATCTCTGAGTAGTGGTGCTTCTGGTTCCTTCTACAGACTTTTCATTTTGCATGTACTCCTGTCTGACTTTCATATAGATTCCTCTGTCCCTCCTCTGCCTCTGTCCCTTGTTTTCTATCTCTGCCCTTGTTCTCTTTCACGTCTTTAACTCATGCTTCTGTCCAGCTCCTGCTTTCCACATTTTTTGCTTACTCCTTTTTTTTTTTTTTTCTTCAGAGGAAAAACTCCCTCTTCCCCTCACCCCATTCATCTGTTCCTTCTGACTTACAATTTCCAGGATATACCACCACTACAGGCTATTTTTTCTGAAAAAAGGGTAGTTGAAGCCAATCATATTGGTACTCAGCATTAACATTTAAACATATTTTCTCACTTCATGTAACATTTACCTACTATTTCTATATATTCTTGAAGAATTATCCAAGGGAAACATTTTAATGCTAAGTACTTTTTGGCCTTTAAAACTGCTCGGGTAGATAAATCAAGGCAAAACATTCATTTTTAACCAAAAAGATGTTTTTTCCGTCAAAAGTCTCTTTGAAGGACTACTTCAGTTGAACTCTCCAAGGAAGCTGTATTCCCAAAGAATTACATTTTATCAGCTGCAATATTTCATTCTAGTTTGCGGCAGCTGGTATCAGGAAAAACAAATACACAGCCTGAACGTTAATTTCTGCTCAGTGGTGCAGGGTGATTGACCACTCGATGTGGTATTGGAGAGTGCAGACAGTATTGGCAGGGCTTTGTGTGTTCAGCTCCTGAGGCAGGACGCATGGAAATCAGCAGCTGGGCTTCTCTTACACTCACTGGATATCTCTGTGAAAGGCTCAGGGTGTGATAGTTACTGTGAGATCCCACTGGCTGCACTGCAAAGCCTGTGCAGAGTCAGTTTAAAATGACAATAAACTGGAATGGTAGCTTTTACAGTTTTTGCACAGGCATTAGAGTCAGACTGTATGTTCTGCCTTGGTTTAGGGAGGATGTTCTTTTATTACTTAAAATATTTTCTTGAAATGCAAAAGACCTGGAAACCAGACTTCCAGGAATAAAGCATCAGACATCTATTTTCAAGACCTCTACTACACATGCCTCAGTAGGAATGTGAATAAAAGCACAAGGGCTTAGGAATCCAGGGAATAGGAAGCATGAACTTCAGGAAAGTGCTGGGAGCTTTTCGTAATGGATGCCTCTTTCTCTGTTTTTTAGAGGTGTGGGTAAATCGGTGTTGTCTTATTTTTTCTTAGGTAGCTCCTGCTTTCTGAGTATGTGGGCAGGCAGCAGGCATTTGGCTGCTTCTGACTCCATCCTCCTGGTTCCCCAAACACAGAATCTACACCCTATCTGAATAATGATTGGATTAGTTTCATGCAGGAATTTAAGAAGGCTAATCAGTTTAAACATATCGTCTATATACTACTGTAGCTCAGAGCTCCTTAACTTGTTCCCTCTCCCCGTCGCTTCAGTCACAGCTGGACCTTCTGTGCCTTGGACTTGCAAAATTTCTTCTCCTTACTAAACACGTTAAAATAGATTGCACTTTTGTTCTGGTTTTTAAAAGTACAGTAATTTTTGATTCTTCAATATTTTGAAGGTGAATTGTAATGCAACTCTGTTTATAACAGAAAAGGATACTTGTGGTCAAAGCCATACCATATTCTGAACAGCCACGCACTCTCAGCTTTGGTTGTATTTTTATCCAAGTTAGAGGCACTCTGCAAAATAAACAAATGAATGAAATGAGAAGCATTTTTATAAAATTAATAAAACATGGAGTTCCAATATTAAAAATACATGCCAGACCAAATTATAATTAACTGCGCTTTTTCTTAAATTTAAAAACCTTTGTTGTTGCACAAATGTCATCCCTGTGAATCAGTTCAGGAGAAAATTGGCTCATACAGCACATTTCTCATTGCTGCACTCATTGGAAGAATGTCGCATTTACTATTATTAATGATTTCAATTTTTTTAAGCAGTTGAGAAGTGCTGCACTCTGAGATCAATAAAATGATATTTTGATTTAATTGCTGTTGTGGGATTACTTCAGTTTACTCCTACAAGATCAGAGGCTGTTTGTGGATATCTAACAAAATGTCTTTCCCAAAGGGATTGAGATATTCTAATAATTAGAAAAGTGCTTTCTATACTTCCTTCCAAGGGGAAGGGAACATGAGTTGAATTGACAAGACTCAAAATATCCTTTCCATTCTGCAAGTGAATTCTGTGACATGCTACACAGGTAGAGAGGTGGACTGTCCTTTTCCTCAGGGTCAAAATTTGGAATAATCCATTAGGAACAGTTATCTGTACAAAGTCAGCCAGTTTGGTCATACTCCAGGCACCACATCAGTACTAGTGGAAGAATTAGTACCAGGATGAAATTAGGAATGGGATGGCCAGTTCTCTGAGGATACTCAGCTGTGGTCTTGTTTGTGTTTTGTGGCAAGTTAGGTGAGTTTTAATGAGAATATGTTTCCTTATGAAGTTTTAAACCAATGAATCTGTTAATTTTCATGTTTTAATCTAATGATATATTAAAATATAATACCTTATTATAGACTAATATACACATAAATTTGCTGATGATAATGTCAATGGTCTGACCCTCGAAAGTGGAAGGTCTGGTTCCAAGGCAACCTATTCACAGGAACTTTGGAGCAATGGGAACATGGTCATCATTGAGTTTTGAATAAGCTTAGACAGAATCTGTGCTGTAGCTGTCACGATTTTGCTAATGTGGTCACACTGAACATGTAAATGCACCAAATAGAACAAATATTATTCTTGGGATCTGTTTCCTTGTTAACTGAATTTAATGTTTTCCAACTCTTCCCAGTAACTGGGGAAGCTGGAGGGGGAAGAAGATGGTACTAATCCCTAACCGAGAAGCAGAACACTCCTCCAAGCTCTAAACATCTAATAGTGTGTTTTGGGAAGATAAAGACTGGGAAAAGGGTTGAAACACTGAAGCAGGAAGCGTGATTATAGGTAAAATCTGTGTTAGGTCAGAACAACAAGACCATTGAATAAAGGAGAGTGAAAGACTTGAGCACACAGGGGTAGAGATGAGGAAGAGAAGGGCAGGCATGGAAATAAACATATTGTGGAGGGGGCAACTTCTGTGTGGTGCAGAGAACAGCTTGTTAAAAGCCCAGGGAGCTCTGTAAATGGTCTGGTCCTTTGTTTGAATAGAAATGTTTCCAAACTTGTTGTACCTCTAGCTTCCTCTTAAGGAAAAAGGTTTCCTCATTTGGGAACACGAATTGTTCCTGTAGGAAAGCAGTGGACAGAGAAGTCTACGTGAGAGTGTAACCTCTGAAGGGTTTTCTGCTCCTGACCTGGATCTTCTTTTATTTCTAGTTTGACATATGTTGCACCTTCCCTCTTTTGTCTTTGAAATCTGTGTTGTGTTATCAGCTTTTGCAGTAGGGGGAATCTGCGTGGTTATCAGGAGTGCAGCTCCTGCATAAACAGTACAAGGGATGACAGGAGATGGTGATGTGAATGCTTTAGGGCTCTTGCAGATCTTTGGTTCCTATTTTGGATCCTATGATTTTAAAAAGTAAATTTTCACTTTCCCTACAGTTCAGAGAGGTAAAAGTAGGGGAGACAGTGCTCTACCTCTTCCACACAATTTTCTCTCGGGGAAGGGAAAATGCCAAAGTTTCTCATATCTCTTCTTCCATATGGGAATTGCCCATATGGAGATTGCTCTCATTAGTCCTTGCAATAAATTTACCAACCAGCTGGCAGATGAAACTGATGAGAACAGTGTAACTAAATTCCTTATTATACTTACAAAGATGTCAGGATGGTTAAATAAACTACGCAGATTAGTTCGGCAGAGATGATATTGATAAGCATTTTTCAGGTTATTTAGTTTTTTCCTGAGATCAATAGCACATTTACAACATCTTGCTTGTAGAAAATGCATTCTTACCCTGTCTCAACTGAGGTTAACATCGCAGAATTTGAGATACATAAGCCATCTGAATGAAATATGCTATTGACTGTCTTTTAAAATGGGAATTTAGTTAAATAGCTCACTGCCATAAAACTTTTGCCTTTTTAAAATAGACATCTTTGTTACTTTGCTTAGTGATTATGTATCCTGCATTGAGCTTTTCAGAATTAGCTTTTGGTGTTTATACACTGAATGTACATGATATGCAGCAAAGTGGTTTGTTTTTCCATACTATTTTCTGTACAATAATACATATTATTTTAGTATGTATTATGTAATTTCTTTGAGAGCTAAGTTATGACAGACCACCAATAAGTAAATGGGTATGAATATGAGGCTCTTTTCTTTTGTTTGTGCTTATGCTGTGATAATGACTTAATGATAAATTTAAGGGTGGCAAGACAGAATTTAAACTAAGATATGTTTTTGATGGATCATGGTATGGTGAAGTGCAGATGCTAATTGTACATGAAAAGGCTCTGCACCTTTTCTAGGGAAGAAGGTCTGGGTTCCAGGTCCTACAATTTGAACTGGAATTTTCTGCCAGCTGACTGCCAAAATTATTCGTTCAGATAGCCCAAAATAGAACATAACCAGAAGTTTAGAAATAACTGTGTACATAGAATTCTTGAATAAATCAAATCTCTTCACAGAAAATTGAATTTGTGAGAGGCAAAGGCTGGAAAAAAGGGAGATAAAGATGAAGAGGTAAGGAAGGAAACAGGTTTTGCTGTCATACAGCTGGCATTGCATCTGACATAGTACCCACGAGGTGGAAGGTCTTTAGGGCTTATTCTGCCCCTAAAAACATCTAGGTGTGGTTACAGCCATGGAGTGAGAGGTTCCCACTGCAAGGTACCTGTGCCCTGGTAGTTAGAGTGGTCACAGAGGAGCTAAATTCAAATCTCAGTAGCAGACCTTGCAGCTTTCCCCTTCTGGCTGAGCACTCTGAGTGAGCAGGGAGAAGCCTAGAAGGTTCTTTTCCATTAATTTTTGCTCTCTTTTAATCATCTTATTCTTGAAGATATTTAGTTCTTATTTCTGGTACAACTTCCCCCGAAGCTTCACTTAACAGCACCGAGAGTTGGTAGGTGGTTTAAAGTTCATCAGGGCAAGAGTTTTAAGTGGCAGTGGGAGGTACTGGCACCTGACACGTTATTTGTGCAGGGATCTTTGTGTATGAAAATCAACTGCCTCCACTGTGAAGACACAGTAACATAGGAAGAAAACAAGAAGTAATGAAAGGTAAACTAAATAAAAACATCGTTTTAGAAATAAGGGGAAAGAAAAGAGAAACACGGGGGAGAAGAGGAATAAGAGAGAGAGATGATATGGAAGAGAAAATGAGAAGAAACAACCTGACTTGAATAACTATGATAAGTAGAGAACTAAACCAGTGAGCACTACAGAGAATGCAGCAAAGATCTGAATTACTAAAAGATTGAGATGTCAAATACAAAAAAAAGCCAGACAAATGAAAATAAAATACCACAGGAGCAGGGAGAAGAGAGGAATAATCAAAACAGCAAAACTATTTTCCAAGGTATTATATACTATATAAGGAATAATATAATATATAAGGAATGCTGAACTGGGCATGATAGGGCATGAAAAGTGTTGTATTTATTTACACCCTCTGTGTTGTACTGCTGAGTTTTGTCAGGAGAGATAGGTATTAATTCACAGAGCACAGCTGTGACACTGGATGTGTTACAGTTGTAAATAAACATTTTTATTTTCATTTTTAATAAAAATGAGAAAATTAGATCCCTAGCGGCTTCTAAAGAAAGCAGGTTTTAGCAAAACATGCATTCAGTCAATTTTATGCTGCATTTTGCATTCCCTGATCTTTGATAATTCATGAGTGCTGAAAAGTAGAAAATTTCTGCAATCCTGTATCTCTATACCCCAGTCAAGAATAGACTATGGTTCTGTGTCCTGCCCTTGTTCAGAATTTGGACAGAGGCAGAAATTCCTACCAAGATGCTTAGGAAAGTGAATTTAGCCATGAATCCCTCAGACTCAGAATAAAGCAGTACTTTGCCATGGTGCAATGAAGGATTATGCTAAACCTTTATCAATAGTGACTGGGTTGTAAAATGAAAGATGTGGTCAGTGTGAACAATATTGGTGTTCTTTCTTTTAAAAGAAACAGGATAATTAGGCACCTGAATTCTACTCATTACAATGAGAATTAAGACCCACCTTGTGTGCCTCCAGATAAGTGAAAGTATGTAAATGTTAGGAATATTCAGTACATAAGATATATTAAAATTCTGCCTAATGATATTGCTAATGTATTTTCAAATGAATAAAGTACCTCATGTCTTCCTCAACTCATTTTCTACATTTATATTATTGTTGGATAATTCAAATTTCATTTCCAGTTGTGTAGTTTGAAAGGGTGCATGGGATGGTGTCACCAGCATCAGGCACTTGTTGGCTTTTTGCTTTGGCCCCTTGTCAGCTGTACTGTGGCCTCTCCACAGTCCCACTGCTGTTCCACTCCCTGTGCTGAGCCACAGGTTGTGTCTGTGTGCACTGACTCTACAGACTCCTCCTGCTGCTGCAGGCAGTGCTGCATTTGAAACTGCACCATACATACATGGCAAAAAAGGGAAGGGCACAGATGAACAACTGCAGCTTGTTCAGGAGCTCATTTAGAGGTTTCAAGTTCACAATGTACATAGGCTTCCATGTGAAAAATAAATGAAAGATATTTTCATAAACCTGACCTACTAGAATTGAACATTACACATTCTCCTTTTTAATTCTGAGGGTTTGAACATTGTTCTGAGATGTCTCATTTCCACATGCAGCCATGATCTGCCAAAAATGGAACACTTTTAAATTCAGCACGTATGTCCAAAAGCATGACATACCTGGCTTGCAGCTTTAGCTTTCAGATCTTCATCTGGATCTACGCCAACTCTGTAAAAAAAAACCCAAAAAACCAAACCTGAGGACATATGGTAATGATCTGAATAGAGAGCTTTCAGTGTAAAAATGTTTCTTGTGTCACTCATTTCCTACTAGGTGAGAAATGAGGAGAAGAGCTGGGAAAACACTAGGATCACTTTTTAAGTTAAGGAAGTTCTGAAGTTTTTAGGAAACTTAAGATTCCTTGTAACAGCCACTCCTATCACTGAGATTAGATCTTTATCCTGGCTCTGATCCATCTCTGGGGAGAGACAATCAAGCTGTTAACCTGTGCTAGGAAATGCTTAATTGCTGACAGAAGAGCAGTGCTGAGGTACTGCAGTTGCTAAGTGGAGGATGGGATTACAGAACTCCAGTGTTTCTTGACTGTGCTGCATTATGGATGTCTTGAAGCACTTGGAAAAGGCTTTGCTTGGCACACCAGGTACAGGGCAGTAACCCAGAAGGGAGAGGAAACTGCAGAGAGTGATGTGCAAGATGATGATAGCCTGGGTGGCATTTCCCCACCCCATATGGATGGGAAAAAAATAAAATTGGCTGTTTAAAGGGGTGCAGTGGAAGAATTGACATCTTTTGAGTATGGCTGATACTCAGAGCTGAGGATAAATGCAATTGAAAAATATTTGAAGTTAAACAACAGAGGCTTGTGTTGATGAAAGACACAAGAAACTATAGAAAGCAGTGAGGGATGATAAATAATGCACTTTATTATAACCCAAATCTGAAGCCCACAGCTAAGGTGACCAACAGCCCCCATATGCCTCACAAGCTCCCACATAGTAGCACGTCCACCAAGCTAAAAGAGAATTTTCTGATGCAAAGAAAATGTAGTCTTTCACTAGATATTAATTTAAGGCCACTTTACTGGTTTTCTGATAGTCTTCATTTTTGAGTACAGTTTTGCTTTTGACATTATATTTTAAAATAATATTTAATATTAACAATTACATACCTCAGCATTCTTTCCTGTAAATGTTATGCATACACTCTTATTGAATTGGAGACAATGACAGGAGCTATATGCAAAGTAGATGCTTTTTATATGTAAATACTGAATAGAAGAAGAAAATAAAGATATTTCTTTCTATCATAGTTCTTGAGCTTCAACAAACCGGAGTCCTTCAGGCATAAATATTTCTATCTTTTTATTAAAAATAACCATCCTGGTGGTGACTCAACAAAGAGACAGAATGAATAGCAGATCCTCTTTCTTTTCTTTTTCTGTCCTCTTGGCCCTTAAATTGCAAGGAAAAGCTTCTGATGACACTAACCCTATTCATTAGTTTGGAATAAAGCAAGTAAGGTATTTCCATTTCATTAAAATGGAAACATTTACATATGAAAAGGGAAAGAATCATTACCCAGAAGTTTAACCATCTATCTGACAGTGGGTTTATTACTGCCATGTGCAGAACAGAAGACTCCAGGCCCTTATCTGTGCTCTGTAAAGCAGAGCAGTGTGAGACAGCCCTGCCCTGCAGAGTGTGCAGGAGGGAAAGCTGCAGCAGTGGCACAAATGAGAGCGCTGTGGCCCCAAACTCCTAACCCAGGTCAGATTCAGAAAGAGAATCTGTTTTGTTTATTAGGCCTTGCTGATGTGTTGGATGTGCTCACCAGCATCACTTGGCCAAGACAAACCTGCCAGCAGCACATCAGTTAGAGGACTGCAGGTTCTGAAGTGAAACAATCCAAGGTGTTTACACACGATAGGTGCAGCTGAAAGGCAGGGCTACAGCACAGACCTTCCAACACTCCCTTAATGAGCTTAACTTGACCTCAAAGAAGGTCAGCTCTGGGACAGAAGTAATTCAGCCTTCATGCAGTTCTCACCCTCCTGGAGCTGAGAAACCGCCACTTGTGGCAGACTGTGTGTGCTGGAGTTGTGATGTGTTATTAGAGACTGAGCTGAGATAACAGAAAATGTTTCATCCAGGACTCAAAGGACTGTAATAGCAAAGGGGGGAAAGGGGATGCCGTGGGGAAGATAGGAACCAGAGTTTCTGGCTCTGATATTGAATCAGCAGCAGGGATATAACTAATAGCTAATTCCACTGATAACAGGAGTTAACTGGTATTGCAAATCCAAGTTTTTTTTTTGTCAGTTCCACAGAATTTGCGGTATCCTGAAGCTTCTCTGCATCTATAATTTCTCATCCTCATAGCTACAGAGACAGCTAGACATTTTGCTTTGTTTATTTTCCAGACAACAGATTATTATAATATGGCACAAATGAAGATTCTCACATGACATTCTAACAGGAGTATTACATTTGAAGCCTGAAAAAAGCAACAATAAATATCTAAGGAAATCAAACAGATTTTTCAGATATGAAAAAGAAAAGAAGGCTTCTATGCCACATGAATTCACAGAGCCTGAGCTGACGCTTTTTTTGGTCTGTTCTTTGCCCTCATTTAAAATACATGGTCAGATATAATTGCTGTTTTTCTCATGGAATAGTATCTCACTACTGGGAATTAGCGTGGATAGCACAATAATACCAAGTGATTCAAAGTCCAATGGGAAAAGAACCAAATTATTCCTTGTATTCTATGGGAGTTTTTTTTAATGCATTAAAATAGCAATAAATTTCTGTAGTTTTATTAAGTATGAACTAAGGTGACTTAGTCCAGTCAGTTCTGAAATTGTGGCTAATTATTTCATATCCAAACACAGACTTAGGAGACTAATATCAGGCACCTAGCATTGAAAATCATGGTCTTCTATAATTAACTCTGATACACTTGACATGAAGTAGAATGCTATTTCTAAATATTAAATATTGAAAAAAACTATAACAAATTATATGAGACAGTCAGGATGACTAAAATTAATCACAGATCTGCACTTCAAGCTTATGTCCTTGACTGCTTCAAGACCTGCTTGATCTAATGCAGCTAGAATTTTCAAGCTTAAAATACACATAAATTACTATAACTGCCTCTAAGAAATATCCTGATGTTTGTACAAACATTTTTCCTCTTTTAACATTCTCAGGTTTCCATTCCTGTGAGAAGATCTAATGGATGCTCAGAAAAATATTTTCTTAGTATTTTTTCTTTTCTCTTGCTACCAACATTTGTCTCTATTCTTCTGCTGTCTTCTTTTACTTCCTGCAGCCTCTCTTCTGTCTTTCTGTCCCACTTTCCCTGGCTGCTCTGTGTTCCTTGTTTGTCTTCTAAATATTGTATGCTTTTATTTCTGCCTGTTTTTGCATCTTTTTATTCTATACATTAAACATTAGGATGATTACTCTTCCATGAAGACAAATGCAAAGACTTCTTAATCAGTTCTACACTGTAGTGAAGTTTACTTTATGTATTTAGATAGGCTTTAGTAATATCTCAGGTCTAAATGCTCTAGATAGGAAGGAAATAAAAATCCTGACTGCTTCTCTGTACTGTCCTTTTTGGATTTTTTTGGGTGGGGGATTAGGGTGTGGTAGGGTGTGTGCTGTGGTGGTTTTCTGTTTTTAAATAAGGACTGGATCAAAATCTGGAATCAGAGAATGCTTCAAGTTGCTATGCTCAAAATCTGGAAAGGAAGCTTATGACTTCAGCCAGCCTCTAGCAATTAGGCCTAAGAATTTCTGGGAACTGTGCATTAATCTGCACAAGTACCCCTTGCAGGGGATGGGATTTAAATCCCCGTGTGCTATCAAGTGCATCATTTTTTTAGCAAGAGTCAGGATGCATTTGGTAATAAGAGCAGGAATTTGTCCCTGAATACAAAGCAGTTGATAACATCTTTTCTTATGTGGTTTGAAATGAAAATGGATCGAAAGATAAATCCCAAATTGCCAGGGGGACCAGTAGTAAGAAATACACACCCAACTGTAGGAATACTGAGTAGTAAATCACTATTCAGGCATTGTAAACTTTTAATTCCCTCACTTCAACACAAAATCAACAGTGAAGGATAAAATCTCTGCTTTCTACAGTGAATTCACAAAAAACCCTGTATAGACTCACATCTTCATGAGGATCTAGGCACACAGAGCAGAACTGTTGGTGTCTATACTTACACGTGTGATTCTCAGCCCTTCCTCACTTTCAGTGCCGGGAGATCTGTAAATAGAGACTTTTCTCTAAAATCTGAATTCTAATTACTGAAATTATCCTTCTGGGCCTGTGTTGGCTTTCTGTACTGGCAGAGCAGAGCCTGGTTCATGGAAGCTGAATCTTGCTTGCAGTCCTACCTAGTGTGGTTTGCACCTGCCAGGGACCCGCACGGGTCAGTTGTGCTCCAGCTGAGGCAGCCAGGACTGCTTTTATTTGAAAACTTGTTCTGAGAGGATGTAATTGATTCTATCTAGTTGAAGCCCCTAGAAACAGTTGTTTATATCTGTATTATTTAATACAGCTAATGATTTAATGAGCAAAAGATCAGGCTTGGGAAAGAGAAATATCTCTTAATGCAAGTAGCAATCTTCCCCTGATCTAAGTGTAGGATGGTAAATGTGTACCTGATGGAACAGGACATCACCGAGCTGTCACATAAGGGTTAGGATGAGCCAAGTGTCCTCTCTATCCTTTTCTGCATCAGTGGGGAAACAAAGGCAGTGGAAGAGGTGAAAAGTCTGGCATCTCTATCCATTTCTGGCCTCATACTATGAAATAGGGATAACAATACTTCCTTATCCCTATTGCTCATCTGTTTTACATATTTAGCTTGTAAGTACGCCTCCTTTATTATGTTTGTACAAAATCTAGTAGAGGAGAGCTATGATTTTGTTTAGAGCTCCAAGAGTACTGCTGTAAGTTAATTAATATCTATATTGGCTTCTTTGCTAGTCAAAGGTTTCACTGGAAGAACTCTCCTTGTCAGTGCAATTGCCTCAGCCTTGCACTGGCTGTCCCGCTGTAACTAAACGAGACTTTAAGCCTCAGCTTACATCTCAAAAGCTACACATCCCAGGAAGGGTTTTTGGAGTAAGTGATTTATAATCCAGTTTTCAAAGATGGCCATTAAACAGCATTTGCAAGAGGAGTCTTGAATATTTTTGCATGAATAAATCTCAAGCTTATAGCTATCCATCATCAGCATATTGCATTCAGTACAGAATTATTAACTGTAAAGACTAGAAACAGGAGCAAAATCCAAAAATAGATTGTTTCATGATCTCTAATAAATCATTGTAATAGAAATTAAAAAGCCTTCAGGATAAATAATGATTTCTCAGGACATTATTCTTGTCCATGTGGCAGTAAGTGTGATGTGTATTCCTAACAAACTGATAAAATCTGCTTTTGCTTCTAGATTGCTCTATTGCTGCTACATGCTGCTTTTTCCATGGACTGATGCTGTCAAAAACATCTGCTTTTTTATAGCACAATATTTGACTGACATAAACCCATGAAGAATTATGGCATGAGTATAGATCTTCAAAGTTCAGCTCAGGCTGATTTTGTTTATAAATGAAAACACTTCAGTTTAAGTTTAAAGTAAGAGCAATCAGTTGCATCTCACAGCAGAAAGAACAAATCAGTTTAATTTCATGCTGAGGAGGGTTAAAAGAAATTATCAGGTAAATGATGCTTCCTAAATGGTTATGACAGCTGTTTGTCATGTAGCTAATGCTTTCTATACACAACATGCTGAAATGGAACAGAAAGTATGATTTTAAACCTGTCAAATCATGTAAGAGGTAAATGTGATATAGTTCGACTTTTGAACGTGGGATTTCATAAAAGTGTAAGATAATTTTTTAAAATGCTAAACATTTGTTCTGTGGTCAAAGTCTATGCACCATTTTGGGTGGGCATATGGAGAACTACTTGATTAGAGAATGGACAGGTGAATTAACACTCCTCTGTAAATGTCCAAATAAAGGTGGGGTGCAATGCATGAAGATAATGGGTAAATGCAAATAGAAAATAAGGCTGAAGAAAGACTGTAGTGCTCTATAAGAGATCCATAAGTTTTAGTTTCTAAATGTGACCTTAAGTATCAGAAATATTGTGAAATTGTGGGTAATGTCACTGCACAAAATGTTACCACTTTCCTATAGCTGTGCAGCTGTGTGAAGAAAGTGCTAAAGTTTAAAAACAGATGATGGCTTGCATTTACATTATGAACTTATTTGCAAAGCAGCCAGAATGATGAACTGGATATGTAGATAGCTGGTATCTGATTCTCCATTCTGATAATCCTATTTTATCCTAATACTGGGGCAGGGGCACTGAAATAGTATAGCCACTTTGGAGTCACAAGGTACATCTGCATGGCAGAATGCAATGCCAGATGTCTTGCAGTCATGGGAGCAGGGCACTCCAGCATCCTGAGCAGCAGTGATTTACATCCCCACAATGCTTCTGGCACACACAATAGATTATCAGTGTCACTGTGCTGTGTGAATATAGCTGTAGGGAGGAATCAGGCCTCTTGCTTAAAAATATTATTGACTAAAATTAACATAATTTAACTTCTGTAGAATTTTTAGAAATCATCATTTGTAGTAGTATCAATGCACATGAATAGAATTGGGAAAAAATCATCATGAAAGTTGGCAGCAACCAAAATAACATCAACTTCTGGTGACAATGTCAGAACTGGGATGAGGTTTAGGGAAAGATTACTGTAGTAGATTCTATGACAAAATAAAAGGTGTTCGTTTTTATTATGACAATCAGGCTTGTTACATCAAAGATCACCAAATCTAGCTGGATGGGAAGTGCAAGTTGTGTATTTTTGTCCACAGACATAGCAATTACACAAGTTACACTGAATTCCACGTCAAATTGGAGAAATAGCAGCTACTGACTGTGCCAAACCCACTCTGCCCCAGTACCATGCTACTCACAGCGAGCTGGGGAGGTTTAATGCACAGCACATGGCTGCAGGTCAGCTCAGCACTTTTTCATCTTCAGGCAGTGGCTGCAGGGGGTTCCTGTTTTAAAGTGTGATGCTGAAAAATGCAGAGTTTTACAGAAGTTTTACATCCTTGTGTGTATATGTACATGTGTCCTTAGGGATCCAAACTGACAGTTAGTTCCTGCCTCTGATACAAAGTGATTGCGTGGGAAATTTGATTTCTGTGCTTTCTCTAGAACTGTTTTCTTGGATTTCACAAGAATTATACAATTAAATACATTCAGCATGTGGTTCACAGACAACTAGTGTATGCATGGACTCTTGACAGCAATGTTAAGCATCCTCTCGAGACATCAGCTGATCAACACTGTTCTGCTTCTTTTACTTCCCCCTGCCTTTTTTCTTTTTTCCCCTTTTGATTTTGGTTTTCCTATTTATATACACTTCTGTGTTGTTCCTGCACCTTGCATTGCACTGTGGTAGTGATCCAGCTATCACCTTCTACTTTGCTGTTTTTAGCTTGCTTTGCTGAGTAACAACTCACTTGCATGTTTTATTTTTCTACTTCTGCCTTAGGGAGAAGAAAAATCTGTCATAAAACGGTATTTTTAGTAGTCCACATTTAGATTAATAAACTTTCTGTTCTAAAGTATGTGGAAAACTCCACTACTTTTCCCTCTTTTTTTATATCCTTATTTGGAAAATGTATCCCAGGTGGAATTGTTTTTCTAGGAGCCTGGCAATGTTCAGATCCCTCAGACAGTTTGGCAAATCTTTGTTCTGTTCCCCTCTCCTCAGTAAGGACTGGTCTGTGTGCTGTGTGCTTTTATGTGAGCCATTCTACTCTCCATGCACCAGAAGAACAGGGGTTTTTGCCCATTTTTGTCCCCAAATGCCCCCTCTGGTTTTTGAGCAGGCTCTGAGGTGCAGTGTGTGAGGGGAGGTTTCCCCAGGGCTCTTGGCACAGGTGTCACAGCTCCCAATCCAGCAATGTCACTGGTGTCATTGGCTTCACTGGGAGCAGAGTTACACCAGCATTGCATCTTTCCAAAGACAACTTCCCTGGTATTTTTGCCAGCTCTCAGCATTTCTGAGTTATACTGGGATGTGGTGGTCATTTTAACCTTCCACTTATGATTGCACTGGCATCACTCATCAGCCTGGGTTTCATTAACTGGGGACTGCCACTCACTGGCATTGCTGTCACTTACTCAGTGAAAGAGATCGTTTTATACAGCTCATTTATGTAAAACCTGAGACCTGTAGAATGAGGTAAGCACTTTACTGCCTGATTTCAAGCACTTAGATTCTGTCTATAATCTCCCTGTTGTTTTGACGTGCAGGAAGAGCAGGAAGCCCAGAACATTTCATGAGGTTATGAGGGGGCATGGCCACAGTCAGTTAATAGGCACTGCCCCCCACAGTAACACTGCACATACTGAGCAGGGAGGTGATTGCTTGTGGGCAATCAGACATAGATCTATGGGCAAAGGATGGGAAAGCTTGAAAGCACTGTAATCCTCCTGAATTTTTATTTTTAGTCACAGCCACAGAAAAAAATCAAACCCCAAACCCTCAGTAAATCTAAACTTCAGGATAACTGCTACCGGAAGAATTCTAAAATGAAACCCTCATGCTAACAGTAGATTATTTGATATCAAAATGTTATAAAATTATTAAAAATTTGCTTTGTTGTAATTGGAAAAATATGTTCAGACTTAGTTGAGACACCTCTGGAGAAAAATGTGGTTGCAAGGATCACATCACTCAGGAATACTGTGTTCCAATCAGAGAAACTGAAAAATAATAACACATGAAAAATAATGTGACTTGAATAATTTTATAAAACTGCAAGAGAAGTTCAGATATGAGGAGTGTGCATGGTAGTAGCTGAGATATACAGGGAAATTATCACTTTCTCAGCAAGGTGTCATTTTGCAATTTGGTTTTCACCTGAGTTTTATATCTCAGATGAGAGCTGGGACTCAGAGAGTAAGAGAATCCCTTGATATCATTTTACAGTATTGATGCAGCATTGACTTTGGAGAAAGCATGGAATTGGGTCCCTTTTTTGGCAGCAATGATGTTATTTCTTTTGAGTGCCAACCCAGTTAATCCCAACAAAGGTGAGCTATGAAATACTGAATCACAGCAGTGTGGTAAGGCAAGGCTGTCATGAGGTGACTGTGATGCCTCCCATCCAAAATCTTTATCGTTTTGGGGGAATAAAAATAAAGGGGGGCAGGTGCATTTTGATTTCCCTTGATTTAAGTCAAAGGTCTTGTATTTTCAATAACACCTACTGGGACTGATCCCAGCCTACATGTCTTAAGGAGCTACTGGTGATGGCAGGTGCTTTTTTTGCTTTAACTTAAGACATTGCAAATGGAGAGGTTTAGATACACAGATGCATCTGTGAATCATCTTTTCAATAAGAGGCAGTAAAGAAAACACAATATTGATCAGCCTCCATGTGCTTTAAGAATTTCATTATTATTACCATGCCTCTCCCCATGCTGTGAAGAAGTCTCCAGATCAAATGCTCTGTACACAATATTGAAAAAGTAGTAATAAAAAAGTCCCTGGAACATTATTAAAAATACATTTTCAGTTAATGCAAAAAGGCAGAAACACCACTGCATTATAAAAAGTATCATTTTTGCACAGAGTAAATATCCTAACTGCTACTTTTATGAATTCCATGGAGATGAATAGAGCTTTCAAAAAAAAATTAAAGAATTAGGCTGTTTTGTTGGTGTCTTACTTAGGCTACTAATAAACTTTGTCAGCTAGGAAAAATGAGAACTGGTTTTACAGAAGATCTGTATGAGGAAAAGAAACTACACGCAGATGTATTTTGACAAAATCCTATAGATGAGATTTGTCAATTTCTGGCTCAGAAATAAGAGTTCCCTCCAGTGAATTATGTCAATGATTTTTAGAGCAGTAAAACGTTTATTCTCTGAACCGCTTTAGGTGTCTGTTCCTTTATTTTCCTTGAACATAAACATCACAGCATTGGAAAGAAGCCCAGGCCATGGTAGATTCATTATATTATTGCTAATGTGATTAACCCAAAGTAAAACACTAAATCCTCCTGAGGCATTAATCTAAATAATGAGATGACCAACTCTGAGTTCCCTGAGCTCATGGCATGGGGAAAAATATATCATGCACTTCATCTCTTGCATTGATATTTGAAATGTATCACGTGAAGCTGGAACTGGGAGCAATTGTGCACAGAGCCATTAAAAGGGAAGAGAAATGCTGGTCAAGTTTAATGCACACTACAACCAAAACTGAGTAAATGCTTCTGCCTTTGCTGCTGGTGCCAGGAAAGCTGTCACACATCTGCCCATTTAGGCTACTCTTTTCACAAGCTTCACAAGTTTGTAAATCAGCTGCATTGCTTAAGATCATATTTAGTTCCTGCTTGGAAATATGTTCACCTAAGTTCTGTCTGAAATGCTCAGAACAGCAGGGAATTACAGTGAGGGATTGACTGACCCAAGGCTGTACAAAGCAGGTTGAAGGCAGATTCTCCTGTATACCATATAAGATGTGCTGTACTTTTTTTAAACCAAAGATTAAATCAAAATGGCAGTTCTGAATTCTCAACACTGTGCAGTACAAGGGTGTGTAGAGCTGAGGTCACTGCTCACAGGCAGAGACGCTGCAGTGAGAGAACCTGAGTAAGCACTGATAGGATCTTTCTGTTTCCTTATCTAGGAAAAAGGGCTCAGACTCAGGAAAATGTTAGGTACTTAAAAGAGTTTTCCTTAAATTTTCATTGTCTGTGGGTCATCAGATATGGCTTTGGGACAGTGCTGTTCGGGGGGGAGTTTGTTTCCTTTTCAGTTTGCAGATGACTTTTACTTATACCAAACCAATGAAGGTAGACACTTTTAAGTTAGTTACAGTATTTATCAAGAACTATAGGAAATGATCTTATTTCACAGTGTGCAAAGGCCCTTTGTAGAGTTCAAAAAGTACACTAAATACAAATGCTAGGCTTGGGGTTGTTTTGAGTTGATTTTACTCACATTTTTCTCGAATGTTTTTACTCACTTTTCTAAATATGTATGACTTGGGAATAAATTAATTTATTTGGAGAGACTAAGAGCTTAAATGGAATGTAAATGTCCAGAAGCTCAGGTCTGGTGCACTACCAGCAGTGAAATTCAACTTGTATATACGTATTTGCATTGTGTTCCATTGTATTCAGGAGAACTGAGGAAATATCAGGTACTTGTTTTGCATTTGAGCATTCTTATTCTGGCAAAGCAAAGGTTTCAGATGTCAATGTTGGCTTTTTCTTTTGGCGTTAGCAACTCAACTGTGGCTGAAAACCTCTCAATTCTGCGAATTCTGTTGATCTCAAGTAAAAAAATTCCCAATTTTCTTTTAGTAATGAACCAAATTGGCATTTTTGCCTTGTTAGCTGGGGGCTCTCTTGTAAACATGTGCTGTTTTGAGATTTTTGTTATACTGCCTGCACCAGTTTTTGCAAGCTTTTCATGAGCACCCAGGAGGAGGGTTAATCACCCCTTTGCTGGATAGTGCTTCTTAATTGGGAAACACTGGTAAAACACTTTCATTAAATAAAGTCTGTCTTTCTCAATTGCATTTGAAGACACCCTTCAAAGTTTCTAGTGTTTGGGGTTTTTTAAATTAAAATATTGTTTTTTCTTCCCTTTATAGCCATATACAGCCTGAGCAATAAGCCTGAAGCACCCAATTGAAGTTTAAAATGAGTGCAGGGGAAAAGGAGTGGTGGGAGGATGAGATAGAGAGTGTATTATAAAGTTTCATAGTTTTATTTAAGCTCCTTGTGTTGCTTTGCAGTGTGTTGGGAGATGTTTGCTGCATCATGGTTAAGGAAGAGACTCCATTCCCATTGCCTTCTTGTAAAAGAAAAACAACTGCTGTATGTGAGCCAACATCTGAATTCTAGCTGTGATGACAAGGAAAGCAATAGCTTGCATGAGATTAAGAAGAGACAAAGTGAGAAAGTAGAGTGAGAAATTGCCTCAATCAGGGATTCTGAAAGCATAGTGTACTTCTGCCTACAGGCCAAGAAAATAAATGAATGTCATTATAACAGTGTGCAGCAGCTAAGGATCTGTCCCCATTTCTGCACTGCCACTCAGCTTCCCTGGGGCTCTCAGTACTTCTCTGTGGCCAGTGACTTCAGGCAATGTGATATTTCTGTGGGTGTATTCATAAATACGTGATACTTTGGCATTGGCCTCAGGTTCCTACCTTACTGAGCATAGGCAGTAAACCTCAGAGCTGAAAGGGAAGTCTGATGCCTAAAAGAAATCTAATGCCTAAAACTCCCCATCGATTCACAGAATCATTTAGTTTGGAAAAGACCTTTAAGATTGTTGAGTTAACCCAGCACTGCCAAGTCCACAACTAAAGTATGTGCCACATCTGCATCTGGCAAGGCAAGAGCCTTCTTCTCTTCTTTTGTGAAACAAAGAAAAGATTCATTAATTTTCCTTTTTAAAATGTATCATTACTCCTTTCTGGGACGTGCAAGTTGAGATACTTGTAATAAATTTAATCAACATTTGCTTAATCTAACTTGGGGAGCTTGTCATTTATTTGTAATTCTGATTTTCAATGTCAGTGATAGAAAAGTGGCACACATCCATTATGACAGATTTCAAAGTGATAAAGCAATACAAAGAAATGCTCTGACAGAGAATTCAATGTTTCTTTTCCCAGTATAGCATTGCGCATAAATAAGAAAGTACATTGGCTGCAGACTGTCTTTTGGAATTAAGTTGAGAAAACAGAATTCAAATTTAAATATATGTATATGTAAGGATTATTAGATCAGAAAGCATTGTGAGTAATCATTCTTCTGTAGACTACTGAATAGGGTACTGGGAGACCTGGATTCTGAACTTTCCTCTGCCAAAGATGACTGTACTGTAGTTGATAACTCATTTAAAATGGAACAGAAACACTTGCTTGGACAGAAGCTGGCACCTCTTTAGTGAACACATTAGACACCAGTCTACACAATAATTCTATCTCATTTTCTGCTGAATTAAAATTATTTTCTAAGTTCTCTGTTTTCCACACCTCATGATTCACATGCATACACACACAGAATTAGAGATTTGCACTAGAATTCTTCCAGAAAGGTGGAAGAAATTGAATGAGGCAGAGGAAGCAAAGCATCAAACTCATGCAGGCAAGAGGGAGAGCAGGGCTGCTACTGCTGTGTCTAGATGGGAAACAGGCTGCCATGGCATTTGCAGGGATCCTTTGGGGTGGAGATTAGAAAAGCTCAGGGACTGATTAAGATGCAGGCAGACTCCCTGAACCCACACGGTGATTTCTGACCAGGTTTAGTGCTCATGAATAAGTGAATAGCAAATCAACTGGGTAGTTCCAAGGTCACCCTGTACAACACCTTGTCTACTTGTAAGATTAGACCAGCAAAGCTGTGGCTTTTTAGGGTTCCTGTTTGGGTATTTTACATAAACAGCACTTGTATATAAACTTTTGTACAAACATCTTTTCTGTAGGTTTAATTGAATAGAAAATATTTTGGCTTTATAAAACTAGAATTTAATGTATGTTTTCAAGATTCCTTTATATATTATTTGTCACTATAAAAAGTGGTGCATCTATTTGAAGAAGTACAAAATGCAGAAGCAGAATATACTTTCATGGGCATTGAAATCAAGTACTTCTTGCTGAGATAAGAGGTAATTTTCTCATTTAAAGCTCATCGATGTACTGACCAGCCAGTCACTTTTGGGCTGTTTCTGATAATTCACTATCCAAAAGTCTCTATTACACTGTAATTATCTGTTTATTAAAAGCTAAAAGCCGAGACTGCCATACAGAACCTCGATTATTTAATATCTGCTTTAATTAACTTTTCACATTCAACTAATTCTGGCACAATTTGATAGGCTTGTTATCAAGCATGCCAGACCTGTCCTTCCACTCTACACTTTAAAAAAGAACACAAAGTTCAGAATTTCCAGAGGAATGTTTCACGAGAGCTGCAAGTTTCACGAAAGTTGAAGTCGCAGTTCTCTTCTGTAACAAAGTTCCTCTGCAAACCCAGATGTACCCAGTAATGTTTTTATTGTTTAGGTTCACTGTTGTTTAGTTAGAATGTTTACGTCACTGTCCATATGTTGCATAAGACCCTTAGGGCCTATAAGACCCCAAGTATTCCCAGCTAGCATCTTTATTCTTGTTGGAAGACACAAGGTTTGTTTCTGGGTTTTTTTTTCCTTCATGTAGAATTTAAAATGCAATTAAATGCTTTTGCACTTTGTGGAATATTTGACAGCAGGAAGGAAAACCACAGGAGAGCTTAAAAAACTTGAGAAAGTTTTAAAAACTTTGAGGTCTTTTCATACTGAAATTATATTTTAAGCCATGCTGAAAACTTTTGTTCCTTCTAAATGTAATATTCATTTAATATTTTCTTGCTGAAGAAAACCTAGTATTCTTACTCAAATAAAATAGGAGAAGGATGAACATACACACTTTGGAAATTATGCAAATTAACAAATGTGAAAACCATTAATTCCATGCCCTTCTGTTTTTTAGACCAGCTGACAGTATCACACAGTTCTTAAAATATGAAAGCTCAGTGAGTTTTGAAAGCACTTATTTTGCAGAAAGCAAGAGTTTCTGAGCAATAATAGAAAGAATTGAGCAGTATCTTGTTCAATACTTACAGACCAGGAATACAAGATTCATCTTAGTAAATGTAAACCTTATTTTTTCTAGAGTCCAGTTTGATACCATGTATTTATCTCAAACTTTTAAAGACTCAAACTACTTTTCTGTACCTTTTGCTTACCTTCAAATGACACAGTTTTGACGTATGTTTGGAATAAACTGGGTTTATGCTTGCACCAATTTAATTCTCACAGGCTACTTAGAGCTTCAGATTAATCTGGGATATTTTGGTAGAAAGCAATAAATCATCAGTTTCATTCCAAAGTTCCAAATAATTAAGATGTTCTCTAGTACTATATCCAGATAGATTTCTTTGATTCTTTATTTGTAATTTGAAGAAATTAATCATACCAGTTACCTTTTGTATGACAAAGAGAAAAGATTTAATGGGAATAAAAATTATTGCATTAGATGGAAGAAGACTTTATTTAGCATCCTCAGACATATCAAAGCAACAGTATTTTAAAATAGGATAAACTAAATACTTTAATTGACACAAATTCCGCTGGATGGATTCTATTCCAAACTATAGATTTATTTATAGTTTTCTGGACGTATCTATAAACTATGCAGGGCTTTTGGCCTGTGGAAAGTTCATCTTATCATTTGCTGCTAGTAAACTGAAAGGCATGAATCTTTTATTGTTGCGTAATTTCCCTTCTCTCCTGCACCAAATATTCTAGCAATAAAAGTGTATCTTTCACATCTTTCTTTTTCTGTTTTCAGTGGCCATGTGGAGCTAGAAATACAAGCTGTGTGAGGTGGGATTTAACTGTCTGCCCTGGTAGGAGACTGTGCTCAAAATGAGACCCCTCTGGCCAATAAAGACCAACAGAGTTGATTGCTGGAGTCATGTACAAGTCATGCACAAGTGACATTTGCAATCCAAAGCCTCCTATTCAACATCTGCCCTGCACTGCCTTCACAATTGCAGTCAGAAAGCCCCAGTCCTCTGTATTTTAGTCTTTTATTTTGTTATCAAACACAAATGTTTATAAATCTTGTTTAGTGCCATTAAGGCAAAATGCTGTGGTGAATAACTGTGAGAGATGAAATGCACACCTTATCTTTGCAGAGAAGTACCTTGCAAATAAACGACAGGCATTTAGGAGATCACTGAGATTCATTACCTGGATGATTTCTCATTTTCAGATAGAAATGAAAGGAAATTATCCAATTTCTTTTTTTATAATAAAATCCAATACATTTAATGTCCAATTTTATAGTGCTTCTTGATTTATAGCATTTCCCAAGCTAATCATGCTCTAGCTACCATTACAAAGCACCTGTCATGTTAACCCTTTCAGTGGGGGTGTGCCTCACGAATGCTTTCTTTGCTCAAAGATAATTTCATGTGGAATGTTGAACACCTCTGGGTTTGAAGCAGAATGCCTTTCTGATATGACATCAGTCAGGAACTCCAGACCATTTCCTATTGCAGTTACTACGTACACGTGAAGTGCTTGCATACCCACAAATCCAGAACTGGTGGCAAAAACCACCAACCAAAGAAAAAGTATCACATCTACTGATATTTTTGTGCTAAAAAAAGATCTTTGACTCAGTTCCAGCCCGATATTTTAGTCTGTGCTGCTGCAGAGGATCAGTTGGGAACAAAGTGATAAACTAGAATCTGATCTTCTGCTCTCTGTGACCCATGCTACAAGTAATCAATACATTACCATGCAAATTATTCAAATACTTAATGGCAATGATCTCTTGGCTAAACTTGAAATTGCTGATAGTTATTTGTAGTGACTCTATGTCCTACAGCTGAAGTCAAAACTCTCCCTTTTCCACTGTGTTCCTGAACCAGTTGTTCCCCACCTTGCTGGATAGGTGAGTTACTGGGTGGACAGAGAGTGACTGGCAGCCATGCAGTTTCCTAAGTGAACCCCAAATTGTTATTTTTCTGTTGTACCCAGAATACTGTGTGTGAACAAGGATGGAGCTCATCAGCAAAATAATGTGATTTGAAGATAATTCCTTCAATAAGTCTGGGACAGTGTTTCCTCTGAGCCTTTATTTTGGGCTGTCCATGAACCCACAATAGCTTCCTTTTTAGTTCAGTTTTACTTGAATCATTTTCAAGGTGCTCTTCACAATTGTGAAAATCACCTTATAAATAGCAATGTATAATTTTTGACCTGAGAATCTGCACCTAAATTAGTAATAGCCTAATGCTGAGGAGAGTCTGGGGGTCAGCAACACGTTTTCTCTTGTATATGCAATTAGTGGTAATGCAGGAATATTCAAACTATCATCGGTATAAAAGGTGCCAGGCAGAAGGCTGTCCTGTTCAAAGGAGCAGATAGTTGGCCAGCTAAGGACAGCATATTAAAAATAGTTGCAGCATTTATGGTTAGACTTGTTACATTAAATTACAACAGTTTCTGGATTTCAGAGGTGTTTTTTAGGATTAAGTGCTTTTCCAGGCAAAGACAGTGTGATCTCTCTTGAAAGTGTGTCTGAGTGAAAAAACCAGTGAACTGAAGAGACTTGTCTGAAGTTGGCCTCTCAACAGGAGTGTTTATTGCAGTGTGGTTAAATACATACTGTACCATGGCTAAAGAGCAATGTGACCTTGCAAACCAGATCAAACTTTGTTTATTGGAGCTATATTTGTTATTTAGAGGGAACACCAGTTAGGCTGATTATGACTCTTCTAAACACAAAACAAAATCATAACTAGTACAAAGTGCACAGAGATACAACTGTGCTTGAAAATATCCTGCCTGTGCTCTGGTCACTCACAAATTACAGTTGAAGATTCTGTTTCCAACTGTAAATAACAGATGCTCCACTTCAGCTAAACTGTTTTCAAGGACTCTAGGGGAAATATGACCCAAAGCAATACGGTTATAGAAGAGAAACTGCCAAGGCCACGAAAAAGCATTTAGCTAAACCTTCTTTTCTAAACTGACTCTCCTTGTCATATGGTGACAAGAAAATGTGTTCAAAGGAATACAAGCAAAGCAATTAACAAGGTTCATAATAATTTCTAAGTATTGAATTATGGATCATCTGAAGATATGTACACACACTCCTGGCTGGTACATTCAGAGTGTTTTATAGACTAGCCATGTATCAGGAAGGATGACCCTTGTGTGCCCATGTGAGGGTGAAAGGGAAGCCAATATGTGTTTCCTTAATTTAGGAATAAATGAGAAGCACTAGAGATCAAACTCTAGTTTGACTCTAGTTCACAAGGAATGACTGTAAGGACATGAACTGTCTCACTATCTCCTGCTCTTCTCCATGAGCAGGCAGAACTCAGCCATGCAGCACAATATTCTGATGAGGCAACAGGATCATTTCTCTTGCCCAGCTGACTGCAGCCTCATTGCCCAGATCACCTATCAGGAGACCATTCTGTCAGTGCCTTTCTGCAGCACCCCTCTGAGCACAGCTGAACACAGGGAATGCTACTATACAGTTTGGGAATAATGGAAAGAAAATTTTTGTTACTGAAGCAGTAGTGCTATCATCCTGGCCAAGATCATGTTGTTACTGTGGTTGCTCTGTCATAAAGTTCTGTCTTTCAGCAGTCTGTACCTAGTTGTTAAAGGGCTGAGATAAACACAGAATAATATTCTACCAACCAAGTTTTTGGTTTTTTTTTTCTGGTAGACAGCCATAGTCACACACAGTCAAGGCACAACATTTCATCCCACTGCCCATCCACATCCCTTGTGAGCCATTCTGGTAAACATATGCCCTGCCTTAGCCTTTGATATTGAAACAAAGTATAGGATACTGAAGGAACCAAAATGTTGACTACTTCTGCTGAGTGAGATGCTTTTGCTAAGAATGTGAGTTCGGCCTTGGTCATCCCCCAAAAATGTGGTATGCCAGGCCTCAGTATTTAGAGAAAGTTGGATGTTTGGAACTGAAATTATAGGTGAACTAGAAATGGTGTGATTTTAAGGGCAGCCAGGCACACAGACAGCTCTTTTCTAAAATACATTTGCCAAAAGCAGTGGCCAGATAGGCACAGTAGTAAAAGTTACTGTTCAATTTTTCTTAGTATTTCTTTAGAATATGGAATAAAATTCTTCCTGTTAACTGAAGAACTACTTCAAAGAGATGCACAAAGAGTCTGGAAATCCCTTGACAAACATTTACACAGGAGGTGAGGATAAACAAACAAGACCTAATACCTAGCACAATGCTTTTATAGGACATGTTTTATTAACAGCTTTGAATTTTTGCTGTGCCTGTCAGGAGAATCCTCTATCCTCAGACCTCTCAGTGCAGATTTACTGTAAAATGTAGCTCTCTATTTTTAATCAGAGTGTGGGGAATGAAGGGAATCATATATCCAAAAGCATTAGCAAGTAATACTCAAATCTCTGAAGGCACATTTATTGAACACTTCAATTTGACTGCGAACTTAAATGGCTATCTCTGTTTTGGTGTTGATGTATTATGGAATTATTCTCACACGCTGATCCAGGTTTAATCATTGTCTTTCAAGACATGAATATTGTAGTTCTTTCACACGGGGAGCCAAAGCAATTTTTTTCCTGTTACGACTCTCGGATAAGTCAAAAGACAATGAATTTAGGAAGGTGGTGCAGCCAGTTCTGCTCTCAGCATGGCAGCTGATAGTGCTGGAAACACCATGCACGTGCTCTGTGCTAGGAAGTGCTGAGTTACTGCACCACACAACTGGGAACTTTCAAATAGGACCTCATTTTCAGAACACTCAACACTCCCTGAAACTCAGAGTTTCAAGTGTTTAGAAAGGAGACAGCTAAAATAAATAAGGCATTTCCAAAAGTGTAAGTTTCATTCTTTTAGAACAAAGTTAAGAAATATTCAGTCTTTGCAAGAATTTTAAAACTCATTTTGAAGGCTGCTGTGTATGAATAAATGCAGTAGTAGAATGAGAATTACTGGTATGGATTTCTTTTAAAACTGTGTTTTGACATGTAGACAAATTCTATCATTAGCAGGTCATATTTCTAAGGCTTTAATAACTTTTCTTAATTCAAGATAGAGTTTAAGTAGAAATATATGTTTTAATATAACTCATTTGTTAAATAACGGGAACTAGAATTCATATTAATAAACTTAGTCAGTTCCTGAGATCCATTAAATCTTTTTTTTACAAAAGCTCTTAGCAGTGCTGATTTCTTGTGACAGAGCTGATTGATATTGCTGCATCAAATGTGAGATGGAGGTTGAGCCTTTCTTGGTAGCACATGGTTAGTTCTGATAGTGTATCTTACTATGTGTTTTAGCAACAATTTACAAGTGTTGTATAAGCCATATTCCTGGAATAAATCAACTGGTAGTTATCTCTGAGGACATATCCTAATCTTTTCTCTAAAAATAGAGTGACAAATTATATTTACATTGTGTTAAATTTTAACTGAAAAAGAAACGTGCAGATCTGATGCCATTGCTGTGAGGAGAGGGGGAGAATGATGGAAATTCCAGTTATTATAGAGACAAAGATTGTTTTTTTCAGAAGTTTCATTCCTACTCTTTTGTTAAAATTGTCATTTTTACGCCTTATATGCCAAGAGTCCTGGTCCCTGTGATGAGAACCTCACAATGTAAATTATGGAGAGTGCACTAAATGATTGAAACACGGTATAATATGTAGGCAATAACATACAGCAAGAAGGCTGTACAGATCTTGAGTACTGCTTTCTGCCCTAACACTGTAATGTGCTGTGGTAGAGCAAATGGTAAATATATTTTGTGAGTTCTTTCTGATTCATGTTGTTTTTACATATCATGAACAGAATGGATGATAGATTTATTTATATATAAAATCTAAACTGTGGGTAACTTGGTCTGTACCATGTAAACTCAAGCATTTATCTCCAGGATGAGACTGAGTTGATCGACCTTGAGGAGTTCAGAGTTGAATCTCCTGAACCAAAGATAGGAACTGGAGCCTATTTCACAGGGGGAGAAGGGACACAGAACAGTGCATGAGAATGAGATTCAATCCATCCAAATAGATTCAGAAATCACATGCTCCTCTCTATTAGTCTCTGAATGCCTTCAGTTCAATTCAATACATTATCTGCTGGATAATCATTTTATGATGAAAAATTGGCAAAAAAGGCACACTCTGCTTGGGACTGTTATTTGCTTGCTTATGCTGTTTTTGACTATTCTCTCCTGAGAGGGTTCACCTATACAGCAACCTGTAGTTTCTGTAGGGAAAGTGTGGTCACTGTGACCATTCATATATTTTTAATTCCCTGTAAGCGCTTTATTTTGATAAGGTGAACCACTTTAGTTGTTTAGGTTAACTGAGCTAGGACTGTGCTTTGGATTTGACTGATAGTGGTAGATCTGGTTCCCTGGAGCCCTGGGAAATCACACGGAAGAGTTTCAAACTGCTCTGGGAAGGGGCCTGAGGTACATTCATTCATCAGCTGAACACAAAGGGATACTGTGAGACCAGTCCCCCTCTTCTGTGATTATAGCCACGGTTGCAGGACATCCCTGGCTTCAACCCTTTTTTTCTGTCATTGATACTACATCAACACGTTCCAATAAATCTCTTCAGAGACAATAATATAATTTTTATAATTGTAATGCAGTTTCCATTGGCTTTGTAAGCTGAATCTTCCAGACTAGCTTGAAAAGTACAATCTTTTTCTCCTAAAGAATCACAGTGAGAGATGCAGCTCAGAATTTCTGTTCAGGCACAGCTGCCAGCATCCTGGGGGACTACACCAAGCAAGCTGGTGTCATCTGCCACAGCTTCATAACTTTCTTCAGCAAACTCATCTGCCAGAATCTATACAAGTGTTAATTGTCATGAATTGCCACCACCCTTAAATACAGTTACCTAGCAAAATTTCTTAAGACTAAAAAGAAAAATGCTGGAAGCTAAGGACAAAATTCCATATTGAGGTGTAATAAATTATAAAGACAATTAAATATGTTCACTAGAAGGAGAAATCAGAGCCTCAAGATACATTTGTAATTAAAGATGTCTATTCAAAATTTTATCTCAGCTTGACCTCCTCATAATTTATGAAGATGTATGTTCCAATGTCAAGAAATTAAGTGGAAATTATGAACCTAATAGCTTTCTAGTAGGAAAATCTATATCCTGATTACAAACCCAATTTATTTTATTGGTAAAAATGTCTGTCAGATCTGATGGGATTCAGAGGAAATCCTCAGAGACGAGCATTTCAAATCAATAATGATTGTCTACTTTCAGTGTCTTTGGTGGAGTCTATTGTTCAAGAGGCTAGGGAAAGCACAAGAATTGAACAGTACGAACAGTTAATATGAGAGTCAGCCCCTCACTTGTGGTCCCGGGGGACTTTGCACCTCTGGGTAGCACTAAATAGCAGAAGAAATGTCATTGAATCCAATTCAATTGCTTGTTAGTGAAAGCACTTCACAATCTTCATTTAAAAACTCCCTAGAGAGATAAACCACAGGGGGCATCTACTGACCCAAGCTCTTAGACTGCACATGTGACTGCTGCTCACTGTATTCTCAGAATTAGTCCTTATCTCCTGTTATAGAAACCCAGACTGATCTGCTCCCCAAGATCTAATGAGAATGCTCTTCCTCACCCACGTTTCCATTGCCACATGGAAAAACCCTTGCTGACTGACAGTGAAGAAGTGGCAAATCTCAGGAAGATGACGGATAGTGCCAGAGTGTATCCAAACTGTAATGGCCTTGATTGACATTATGGGACATGAGACATGTCATGGAGAAGAATCAAACTGTCACAGAAATAGAAAGCCTCCAAACTGTATATGAATGCCTGCATTTAATGTTTATCCAGTGCACTTGTCCTCATTTTGCCTCCAAGTTTTATCTATGCTCTTTGTAAAAGCCCCGGTTTGGTGATCTTCAGCTGCTATTTTATAGCAAGAGTCTGACATGAAGGCTTGTAATCAGACATCATTTTGTAAACAAGGAAAACATATGCTATATATAGAATAAATGACAAGGAATTGTGAATTGCAGGCCTATCTTGATACTGAGGTTTTCTGTGGTGATCTTGCAAATCACAGCAGGGAGTTCTGAATGGATTGTGCAGTAACCAAAATCAGTAACCAGCATGAGTACACTCATTATTAAAAGCTGGGTTTCAAAAAAGCACACTTGGAAGGACACTGCATTTAAATTAGATCCTTTTTACTCCACTTTTCTATTTTCCTCTCTCTTGTCGTGTAACCTTTCTTGTCATTCATTGCTCTCTGTGAATACAAGTGACTATGAAGTAATTTAAAAAATAATACAGTGAAGCAAAATATATTAAACATTGTGTAATAAATTCATGCCTGAATAAGGCACCAGTGGAGGTAGATTTTTCCAGCATATTCACATTATAATCAGAAATACACTATTTATTACATGTCTGTGCACACTATTTATTACATGTCTGTGCAATAACTACCAATTTTAGGATAAGGGCAAAATCTGCCTGTACTGCTCTTTCTTCAGCAGCGAGGAGGACACAACTAAGATTTATTCACAGTGTTTAGAAAGAGCAGTAGTGAAACAAATTCTTAGGAAACAAGGATGTGTCTGACCTAAGTCTAAACCCACACCAAACTTGGGAGGGGCCTGTTCCTTGTGGTCTGTAGCCTCTAACAGGTAGATAAAAACTTTCTCTGTGCATGGTAAAGTTCATAAAAAGCACAAATATAAGCATTAGAAAGTTGTGAGGATGTGGTGATTGATCCACAGGGATCCTGTTCCGTTTGCTGGCTGAGGATGCACAGGCAGTACTGACCTGATCTGCAGCCAGGTGAGCATTGGGGTGGTGCCCCCTCCAAGCACCCAGACGGTGAAGAAGACGATGAGCAGGGCCGTGGTGAACATCATCTGCTGGGGCTGCGAGCCCGTGTCGCGAATGGCCAACGCAAACGCGATGGCGCCGCGCAAACCTGCAACGGGACAAGCATGATCAGCTTCATGGCACGGAGAAACTGGATTTTAATCTTTTCAGTCCAAACCCTGTTCCAAGCCCAGAGGAAATTTTCAGATCATAACCCTGCTTCTAAAGAACTGAAGAATGCTAACTGAAGGGGTGGGATTTAATGCAGCAAATCTGCAAAAGTGAACAATGCAAGTACTCTCATATTCACATAATAATCACACATTTGCTTTACATCCACTGAATTCTTTGTCTTCAATAATTGCAAATTAAGTAGTANAGAACAAAGATTTATTTTTAGCATTATGGAACTTAACTCTTCTTTAAAACAGCAATTATTATTCTTTTTTTCATTTTTGTATGAGTAGGTATTTTCTCCATTTACAGGTAGAATAGATTGTTCCTTTGCTGTCTATCTGCCTCCAGTCCATTTTGCTACTAGCTTTGATTCATCCACTTGTACATGAAAAGAATGAGCAGAAGGATTCTCTGATCCAGGCTGTAGCTATTTTTAGGTCCAGTGAGTGTATCCATCACTTATTCTGAGTTTATGTTAAACACAGATACCAGAGGAACTGTAACTTAAAGACTCAAAACGATGGAACAAAGGCAGAGAGCACTGCATTCACCAGCCAATAGCCCTGTTTGTCTTTTACCCTTTAGAATGACATTAAAGAATCCTAACAAGGTTTAAAAGGCCTTCAGTAAGTCTGCTTGGTGGGGTTTTTTTTTCCAAGCAAAGCATAGAAGCATCAGATAACAAAGTTTAGGTGAAACATGAGAAGGCAGGATGTGATTCTTTTCAGTAAAGTTTTTTTCCTCCAAGTTGCTCCTCCTTGGCTAAATAGATCAGCTTATATATATATATATACACACATATATATATATTCACACACACATATATAAAAGTTAATTAGTATGTCTTTACTTCTTGAGCACTGGACTGGCAGTTTCTTCAGTTCAGAAAAATAGTGAGTGACTTCACTGCATTTTTCATATATAAAAGGCTCAACATGGTCTACAAGAGGTAATTCAGTTTCAACTAAAGACATGTCTAAAGTAAAATAAATAATCAAACTAAACAACTAAAGCAATGGGAAGCAGATGAATACACCCAAAATGTAAAGACTCAATGAGAAGCAAGGAATACTACTATATATAGATGTGTGTGTATATGTATATATATCTCANGTGAAGCAAAATATATTAAACATTGTGTAATAAATTCATGCCTGAATAAGGCACCAGTGGAGGTAGATTTTTCCAGCATATTCACATTATAATCAGAAATACACTATTTATTACATGTCTGTGCACACTATTTATTACATGTCTGTGCAATAACTACCAATTTTAGGATAAGGGCAAAATCTGCCTGTACTGCTCTTTCTTCAGCAGCGAGGAGGACACAACTAAGATTTATTCACAGTGTTTAGAAAGAGCAGTAGTGAAACAAATTCTTAGGAAACAAGGATGTGTCTGACCTAAGTCTAAACCCACACCAAACTTGGGAGGGGCCTGTTCCTTGTGGTCTGTAGCCTCTAACAGGTAGATAAAAACTTTCTCTGTGCATGGTAAAGTTCATAAAAAGCACAAATATAAGCATTAGAAAGTTGTGAGGATGTGGTGATTGATCCACAGGGATCCTGTTCCGTTTGCTGGCTGAGGATGCACAGGCAGTACTGACCTGATCTGCAGCCAGGTGAGCATTGGGGTGGTGCCCCCTCCAAGCACCCAGACGGTGAAGAAGACGATGAGCAGGGCCGTGGTGAACATCATCTGCTGGGGCTGCGAGCCCGTGTCGCGAATGGCCAACGCAAACGCGATGGCGCCGCGCAAACCTGCAACGGGACAAGCATGATCAGCTTCATGGCACGGAGAAACTGGATTTTAATCTTTTCAGTCCAAACCCTGTTCCAAGACCAGAGGAAATTTTCAGATCATAACCCTGCTTCTAAAGAACTGAAGAATGCTAACTGAAGGGGTGGGATTTAATGCAGCAAATCTGCAAAAGTGAACAATGCAAGTACTCTCATATTCACATAATAATCACACATTTGCTTTACATCCACTGAATTCTTTGTCTTCAATAATTGCAAATTAAGTAGTAATCTGAATGTAATGCAGGTTGAAAAAGAAATCCATATCCTGTGTTAAGTGGGCCTACTCATGAGCAAGTGGAAAAGAAGAGTGGCATTAAAACCTGTACCCAAATATGCTACTTATTTCTTCCTTGAAAATACAGAATATTTCTTTAAAATTCCTTTAAAATAATTTAATGTTCTAAGACTAGTCAGAAAAAACATGACTTAAAAACAATGAATAGTTTTTCAGATATGATTTTAAATATCTAAAAGGGGATGCAGAATAAATTAACATACTTGAAACATTATAATAGTTGTAGAATTATACACCCACAGAGACTGAATAAACAAGAAATTACAAAGGTGCTGGAAACAGCTAAATGAGTTTAAGAAAAAAAGCCCCATAGGTAGTAATAAGGTGACTAACTAGGTCTTCACAGAATGCCATGTTTAAAAATTGAGGGGGAAAAAGCCTGCTAGTGCCTGCAGCCCCTAGGATGCATAATGCAAATAATACTCTATATTTTCCAATGCCTTTCATTTATCTACTTAAATGTACTTTATCGTTTGCTAAAAAAAAATTCACAAAATAAGAGTAGACAGCAAAGTCATTATGTGTATACAGTCCACACTGAGTCCAAAAAGTACTTTGCAAGTGTTGAGAGATTAAATCTAGTAATCAAACCTCTTGTAAGGCACTGATGACATATGCAAAATCATTTAATTAACTGCTAAATGCAGCTATTTTTGGCCTAGAACTCCAAAGCTCTTCAAGATTACATAGCTAGAATATGAATTATTTGGTATAGAAGCTGGGCTTCCAATTATTTGGTACAGAAGTTTATCGAGGGAGCAGCACAAAGCCATTTCTGCAAGGAAGAAGCAGACTGGAGTTGCAGTGTCTGAAAATGCTCAGTGGCAGCAGGTTCAAAACCCTGCGGACAGACACTGGGCTTGTCCTTGGCTTTGCTTTTGTGTAAAAGATGTCTCTGAGGATGCAGATGCTTTACTATTTTCTTACAGAGAAAGAATATATACTAATTTTAAGTATGTATCAGAGGAGGGAATGAACTAAGATTGAAACAGTCTTTATTTCAGTGGTTATAGTGGTAATCTGGACGATTAGCCCAGCTACATTTCAGTGTAAAACAATGCTGCTTGCCACAATTGCATCACACCTTTAATTCTAAATCTAGAACATCTCTNATGTGTGTGTATATGTATATATATCTCAAAATACTTTCCAGTTAATAATACAAATGAAGGAAGGGAATTTTAACAACCTCAAGAAAATGCTGAGATACTGAAATAGACTGAAGCTAAGGAAGATTAAATTTTCTGTAAAACTTCAGTGAAAAATGTCAGCAAAGCCCAGTGGAATGACTGGATGCTGTGGATGTTGGTACCTCAGCAACATAAGGAGAGGGAGGTGAAGAATCAGGACCAGCTCTGATGAACCATTAGCAGAGATCTTTCCCCTAATTCTCAGAGACATACTGACAGCAGCTCCACCATTTGTGTTAATCTATTCATTCTTGGCCTGTATCACAAATTTCCTAACAGACTTTTTTGTTTTGTGTGCCAGCCATTAGGTATTCATCTTTACGCAATTATTCTTTAATGTGCCAGAGCCTTCAAAGCAGACCAGCCCAGGGTGAAGCTCCAGAGTTGCACAGCAGCCATGTGCTCTGCAGGGCTTTTAGCCATCCTTTGCCCACACCCCACACAGACACCTCTCCAAACCCAGCCTTCCCAAGAGCCCATGAAGGTTGGAGTGTTTGTGGTTGGTGTGAAAGGAATCTGCCAGGAAAGAAGACTTTCTGTGGGTAGATCTGGTGTTTTGGTTCCAACTGTAGCTCTCTGCTCTTTTCTTTCTTGCTTTCTTTTCTATTTAGCTGATTTCTTCATGTATCTCCATCTCTTGGACAGGTTGCTACTTTGCTACTTCCCACCCCCATGTCTGTGAGTGTGCAGGTGTAAATGCCTGCACAACAGCTGCCTGTGCACTGGCATTTTTTGGTTCAATTCTGCATTTGTGTTCATCCTTTTCAGACTCCACTGATACTGTAATGCCTTACATTAACAGCAACCACCCCTGTAGCACCGTGTCCCACAAGACTCTCTGTTGCCTATTTATGTGTTGTAGAGAAGAGGAAAGCAGAGTAAAAAGTAAATAAAGATGTCGGGAGAAGAGTGGAAGGTGCTATAAAATCTAAGACTTTAAAATGTTTCTTTTTCACATGAGCAGAGACTATTGGACTGCTCATTTTAGCTGATGTTCAACTTAATTTGAGAAGCTCAGGCTTAATTAGTCCTTGTATAAAGAACTAATCAAATTTTCATTTGCAATGGAATGTTATCAGGAAACATGATTAAAAACAGTTGTAGAAGTGAATCCACCCTCTGTAACGCATTGTTAGAGGAGTGGCAGAAGCAGATAAAGAATGTGATAAATCAAAATGCTTCATAATCCACCTCCAAGCCTAACTCTTTCACCTTTTCTCAACTGTATTAATACACATCAAAAAGCAGAACTTAATGACTTCAGGAGAGTTCTTTGCAGAGTAAGGTATAATCAAATGCTAATCAACAGTGTACTTGCCTGACCTTAATTGCTTTTCTCAGCAATTTTTCTCAGCAATCACTTTGGTGATTGTGGCAGTAAAACAAGCAGTAAATGTTTGGTGGATTTGGTAATGACAAGATAGAAAACAAAACTAACCCCAAATTCATTGTTTTCTACATCTGAATGTGTGATGCTGTGGTGAATGAAGGCCATTTTCCCTGTGAGCAACTAGAACCAGATGGTGTACCGCAACAATGAAGGTGGTAAAAAACACCCCGGGGTGGTGGATGCCCCATCCCTGGAAACACTCGAGGTCAGGCTGGATGGGCCTCTGAACAACCTGATCTAGTTGAAAATACCCCTGCTCATTGCAGGGGGTTGGACTAGATAACCTTTAAAGGTCCTCTCCAACCCAAACTGTTCTATGACTATTGCTACTGATCTTTGTAGATAATTTCCTTCAAAGTCAAATTCAATGTCTTGTTTACTCACCACAAATGTGTCTCTCTTCCGGCAGCCATTGTCCTCTCTGTTTATCATTATATGCAGTATGATCAGTTTACAGCACTAAGAATGTTATCGGTAACTCAGCACAAATCCTGGTGCATCTTAAAAAGTAGAATTACACAGAAAATCTGTGTATCCCGTGTCCTGTGAAGTGTGCAGCTGCTGGCAGCGTGAGAGACAGTCTTTACTATTATAGTTCAGATTGTGATATTACTTTATTATAATGTAAAGACTTTTTTCTCTACACAATTGAGGTTTTTTTTCTTTGAAAATAGTCAAAAACTACTTTTCTGAGGATTTTAACATTTACACTTCAGAAGCCTGCAATGCTACTGGTTCAGTTCTCAGCTGCCAGGTTGTCCTGGAAAGCTGATGTGTGTGAGTTCTCACGTTCAGTTGCTGGCTGCAGGCTGCTTTCTGCTCCTGCTCTGTGGAGAATGAAATTCCACCGCAAAAAAACGAGGACAGAAAAGTTGAAGAATAAGAGAGATTTCAGAAGGTTTCCCATTCTGTACTTTAGCTGATGAAAACCAAAAGCCAAAATGGAGCCCAGGAACTGGATACTGAATGATATGAAGCTATTTTTCATGCTGTTGTCTAGCTGGCCACCTGCTAGGCTTACTAGAGGGATCTACAGATGGAAGTTACTCCTGGAACAATGGCAGGGGAGCAGTGGGGCTGAAAGGCAGCTCCTGCTGGATGTGTCATCATCCCTCACTCCAGTCTCGCTGGGACTGGCTGACATTTTCAGTGGCAGCTTTTAGCAGAAGGATTGAATGGGGATAGAAATGAACTGCTGTGTTGCTCTCCGGAGAGTTGGAATTACATTGGCACAAATGAGGCCCCCTGATGGGGAGCACTCCTGATGAGGAAGCTCCAAATGCAGCACATTGTATTTCACTCGTTATCTGGATGAATGGATTGCTGTACATCAAGGCTGTCAATCAAGAACTTTTATCCATAAAAATGTGGAATACATTTTTGCATAAAAAGCAAGAAAATGAAGCAAAAACGTGCTGAGTTTCTAACTTTAGAAAATCAGATCATCAATAGCATTGGGGGATCTGCATTTCTGTCTTTTATTGAACAGATATTCTTAGCTTATAAGTGAATTTTTTCCTAACTAGCATCAGAAAGTCAAGTGAAATTATTTCTAGCTTGTACAAGTAAAAAAATACAGAATCCAGATGAGCTTTTACAGTTCAGGGGATGATGTGCAAATCAGACTAGAACATGGCTCCCTCTTCTGGATTTTAATTTTTTTATTATTATTATTCTACAAGGTTAACAAAATCAATAAAATTAAGTAACAAGCTGGAATACATATGAAAAAGTTGGTGGAATGAAAGTCTTCTAGTCTCATGTTTCAAAGTAAAACTGTTCCTGAAGTTTAAGGAATTGCCCAAGACCATGTCTGATCTGAGTATCAGTATTAACACGTCCAAGTTGGATATTCATTTGTTGCTATGTAAAATACTCTCAGATATACTACAGGTGCTTCTAAAACAACACAACATAGAAACATGGTATTCCCAAATTTTCATGGAAGTGTAGACAGATGGGGGGACAATGGATTGAAAGATAATGGCTTCCTGGATGGTGGGTTTCCAAAATATTAATTAAAATAGGTCAAGAGCACAGTGAGGTTGATCAGAAGGCATCAATTTGCTTCAGTAGCTTTGACGAGATGACCTTGAGTTTTAAGACAATTAATTCCTTGTGATGTGGCTTTTTCTAGTGATAAATGACTATTTTTGTCAGTCATTAAATGTGGATAGGAAAAATACCAAAAAACCCAAAATAGCTCTTACCTGAAAACATCATCATGTGCTGAAAGTTCCTGGGAATCTTTTGTTTTCGACCCAAATTCAAAAGGAAAGAAAGTGGGTATATGTTGCAAGCTCTTGCTACAAAAACTGCCACCTAAAATGTAAGATGTTGAGGAAAACAGTGGACAAACTACTGACAAAACCAGAATTAACCCAAATATTCCTCTAAAATGATTTTTAAGGTATAATTAAACAAATATGATATTATCTTCTTTCATGTTTTATGTGCCATGTCCTAATGCTTCCTGTACAGAGGCAGAGATCTGCCTTCCCCAGCCATCCTGATTTTATATTCATCATAATATATCTCACTTCAGTCATTCTTCTTCTACTCATCACATTTGTGTCACATGTGACTTCATCTTCAGCCCTTCAGGAAAATGCCCATCATCAATTGCAGAGATAGCATTATCTCCTTGAGCAGCAATTTGCAGAGAATAAATGTGCTTTTGGACCTGATTATTACTTCCTTATTTCCTGGTGATTCATATTGTCTATATCCAGCACTTTTTGCTTTTTCTTCCCCTTCTCTGCGGAGATTCTTCTGATGAAGTCCTCTATTACTCCTCTGTGGAACTATCATAAAAGTTGCAGTAATTAGAAACATGAGGCCATTATCAGATTTAAAGAAAGGCAGTCAGAGCTCCTTATATATGCTTTTTGCACATTCTGCACGTTTTTGCCCTCCCCTTGTCTTGTGGCTCAGTTATGGCACTCTGAGTCTGAGACCCAGTGTGGACTGGAGGACAGATGAAGTGTTTGAGAGGCGATGTCTGTGTCCCATCAGCTGCACCAAGAGCTGCCTGAAGCTCCATGGCTTGGGACAACCAGCACCATCCAGCCCAGCCTGCAGCCAAGGGAGTTCTGGTGCAGTCCTGGTTATCCATATAGAAATTACATCTAAAAATTACTGCACATAAACAGTGAGCTCCCAACTTTCAAAGCCAATACAGTTCATTTAAAAGTGATAAGGAGAGAGTTGCTGCTCTGAGCAAAAAAAAAAAAAAATCATTGTATAAATTGTCAGTGTGAAAAGAATCTATACTGCTGTATGAGTAAGATTTGTTGAGGAACTATGGCAGAATTAAAGACACAGAGCTTTTCCTACCAGTCTCTTAGGCACATGATGGTGTAAGTAATTGCATGTATGCTAGAGATATCAAGTATAAGGAAGGAAAGATTTGAGCAAAGCAGAACTGTGTGATTTTTAAGGACTTCATATAATTTAAGTAGTTTTGGGGAAGTCCTGCTTATGGCACACATCTGTCTGGAGGCAGCTGTCCATTTCTGGATCTGCACTGGCTCCAGATAGGAAAAAACGTTTTGTGTTGCACCTGTCCCTACAGACATCTCCTAATATTTATCCCAATTTCCCACTCCACTTGTAAACCATTGGCAAAAGTTCCCAGATGGTTTAAAGCTGTTTGCCTGTAGCAGAGGAGCAAAACAGCAACTGGCCAAAGAACATGAGCTTACATGCATTGGGGCAGTTATTAGGGTATAGGTAATAGATGATTGCACTTGGAATTGACAAAAACCTGATCTTTAGTACTCAAGGAACTCATAGATTTGTTTGTTGACTTCTTTTTTCACATGGAACATGCATTCTTTTAACATATATACACAGACATATACAGAGATATGTACTTCTTTAAGGCAAAGGATACAAGTGCACCAAATATGAAAAGAGGGTTGAAGATGTGATTTTGAAATGTAAATAGCGCGAGTCCCATGTAACAGAAGATGACATTCTCAGCCAAAAAATTCATGAACTCGAACAACTTAAATGAGAGAGAAAGAAAAAATTATGACTCATGTCTACAACAATCTACAGATTATCCCAACTTCCCTTGGAATACAGAACTGTTTAGATGAAAGGAACAGAAATTGCTGCTATTTCCAGGGTGGATTTTAAACCCACCTCATTTGCTATACAGTATAACAAGGTGTCTTTTAGCTTTAAAAATCATAGTTGCTTGCATGTTTTTCTCTGCTTTGTATATGAAAGCTTGACATAGACAACTGGTAAAATACATAAGCAGCAAGTAAGTTATATGAGCTTCAATGCAAACTGCAGGAGAGCTGATGGAAATGAACTTCACTCATGTTTATGGGGGCGAGCCTGGGAAATGGCTCCTGGTTACACAATTTGGCTGTGCATAATGCAGTCCTGGGTCTGGGCACACTAATGCCTAGAGAGAAAAAAAATTCCTAAATGGACTTCTAAAAACCTATCCTTTTAAAATAAAGCACAGTCTTTCTTACTGTTGTGAATATTATCCTGCAGATGGAGAGTCTTACTGCACTGTATGGACATCAATATCAATACTCATTTCAAACCAAACTATTAAAAGTATCATTTAAAGGTATTATAAAATAAGCTTGAAATACATTATTAGGGTAGAATTTCTTCTGTGAAAAACAAGCAAAGCCAAATTATTCATTTGCCTTGAGGGGATGTTCTTGATTGTATTTGCAACTGATTATATTAAAAACTAAAAAATAAATTTTCCTATTTAAACACATCTGGAAAAAAATCAGTCCCTGCTGCCAAATACCCACAGAGAGAAAAAGGGGCATTTCACTTCTGAAGTCACTTTTGAGCTCAGGATTCTATGCCGACAAATCCTGATGCAGAGTTAGGACCAAAGTTTGTCAGTCTGTCTGCAACCAGCCATACATCACTATCCAGAATGTCACTGTGGAAATGTTTTATTCATCCTCAGAGGGCTTATGTATTTTTTGTAATATGTTTGTGCTTCTAAAAATAAAAATAAAAAAGATTAACAGAGGAAAAATGAGAGCTGTCACAATCATTAAAACAAATTTGAGAGGCAATATGGCATAAAACCCATTAGTATATAGGAGGATATTTTGGACCCCATGGCAGCACCATCAATTATCCCAAGCACACATTCCACAGCCCTCATTTTGTGCTGCAATACTGAACAACATGAAAACAAGCACAAAAAATATTTGCAGGTTAGCAGTCTTAAATTATTTGAATTGAATTTGGATGGAGAAACCACTTGTTAAAAACTTCACAGTCCTGGGATCTCGTGACCCATAGAAATGATGATAAATCGTTGCATTTCCACTTGGGAGCAAACATGATCCCATGTCTTTGTGGAGATATCATCTGATGCATTGTTTGAAACAACAGAAAAATATATGAGGAGTGCCACGACAGGATCTACATCTCTATAAAATAGATATCTGTGTATATACGAAAATCTTTTGAGGGAAGGATACCGCTTTGAGGAGCCACAACTACATATTTTAATTGTTGGAATGAGATAAAGTACTCCACAGGTGAATGATATTTCATTTTTCATTTTTCATTTAGAAAATCTCATTCGACACTCAAAAAATTTTAAAGTAGATATACTATTGATGCATTTAGAAACAGAAATTCTGAAACTAAATTTCCTTTCTTATATCTTCAAAATGTCTATTAACATATTTTTTGGAGGGAAACAGATTTTTTTCTATACCATTGCTTTTGCTGTATACTTTTTCTCAGCAATCTTACTGAATTCAAGCTTTTGCTCTTGCCTGAAGTGCTTTCATGGTATAGCTGATTTTAAACTTCTCATCCCTCATCTCCCTGCAATCCAATCAAGATGCAATCTTTATGGATTTCTTGTGAATCCAGTTTAGTGCATCTTTTTCATTTCCCTGTAAATTTACCTCTTTTTACTCACTACAAGTATCCTGCTTCTTCCTGCTTCAAACTTCCAGGCTGATTTCAGTAACTGATTGTTAAAGAGAAAAAATCCCTCAATCTTGCTTGGGTGTTTCCACTCAACATGAAAACACATTCTTCCTTTGCTCCCTTGGAGAATGTGTCATGTCCCACAGCACAGGCCTGGTGGCTTCCTTGGCCTCTGTTCACAGGGGATTTAACACTTTGTGTCAGCATCCTACAATGCTGGAGTTGTATTGCTGGACATCAATTTTTCTTATTTTTTTTCTTTTTTTTTTTTTTAAAAGCAAATATGATCCAAATCCTTTTCTTTTTTCTTCTCCTGTGAGTTTTCTGTGTTTTTTTTCCAAGTGTGTGTGTGTCTTTGCTAAACTGTGCTGATTTTTTTTCTCTTATCTCTAGTTTCTCCGTATTTTGATCTTTCACTATCAGAGCACTGCTTGCTTGCTAGAAGATTAAATCCAGACTACTTTTCTTCCTTTGTGTAGCAAAAATCCAGGTGCTATTTCAATAGCTGTTTTAGAGCAGGCTCCGCTCCTTCCTATTCCAGGTACAACCATGATACGGTCTCTTATGAAAGATTCAGCTCTTTAAAATGGTAAAAGTAGCTTGTTAGCCTCAATCAGAAACTTCTGTGTTCCCCACATTGTTTGCTCCCTCTTCAAAAGTCTATCACTCACTGATAAGTCACATTTATTTACTGACTACAACTTATTCAAATCTCTCACCATGAGTTAGAAAAAATTAAATAAAACAACTGCTTCAGAACTAGTTATTGTCATAAAAGCGGTGATATCTGAATGCCTTTTCCTGGAACATGACACTTGCTGATATTACACAAAAATTACCCACTGTTCTCCTGACTCTACTTTTATTCATGTATTTAAACGTAGTGTTTTATTTAGTGTTCAGCTTCTGTGTTTTGTTCAACAGAAATATAGAGCCTATGGAGAGATTCCATTTAGCACTTAACTGTCAGGGCTGTGCAGGACAAATTCCTTCAGAGCAAAACAATTTGTTCTAAAGAGGTTTTCCAAAAACCATGTTAAGAAACAGCTTCCATAGGCGCATTTTCCCAAATTTTCGTGCCTTTCAGTCAAATGTTTTGGTCATTACTTTAAAAAGGAGACATCAAGACCTTTTGATGAGAAGTAGGAAAATAGGAAGAATAGGCTTTCAACTGGAATTTAAAAATTCCTGGGTCACCCGAGGTATTGCACCATACACAGCAACCTCTGGGTGACATCCTCTCCTGTCTGAGGGGCCATGAGCCCAGGTCCACGCTGTGGTCCATGAGCTGCTTAAATACCACTCAAAAATTCTTAATATTTTGAATATATGTACTTGCAAATGGGAATACTTCTGTAGGAAGAAGAAGTTAGGATTAAAGTCCTGGATACCGAGTGTTTGGAAGTATTTTTCCTATTACCATAAATTCCCTTCCCTTGTCACCCACACAGACAACCAACCTCTTTCTACTCTAAATGAAATTGGCACAAAGTGCTTATACACCACTATTAGTTTTCCCAGGGCTACCAGAAAACCATTTTAATATACACATAGCCATAAGACATCTTTTTTTATAAAACTAAAAATGCTCATTTGTAATGTGGCGTTTCTAAGTCTCTATAAAGTCTATAAACCTGCTTATACTTTTAATGTATGAGCTGTAATAAATCACCAATGTCAATGCATTGCAGAGTAGAGTATTAATTACAAAAACACCAGTTCAGAACTAATCCAGGCACTTGGCTTAGGTGTTTAGCTCAGTGAGTTACTGAAAATGGTATTTGCTTTGCTTTGGTAATTTCCTCTGTAAATAGTGGTTATTACAAAAGATTTGTATTAAAATTGACATAATATTTACATATTTAAAACACATCATTCACTAAATATGCTTCACTTTTCTATTACTCTCAGCTGTTGTAACTACTAAGAGGGATGTGCAAAAATTCCATTTTAAGCTGGGACATTCTTCTGGAAAATGCCACTTGCAGTTCAATTCTTACTGGCAGAGGAAGGAACCAATCCAGGCTATCTGTACCTTAAGCCTTGCTGTAATCACTGAGTTTATCTTACTCCAATGTTTTATTTTAACTCAAGTGAAAAAATTAATATGATATAAAAACTGGATTAGTTTTATCTTTTCAGTGAGATAAGGAAAGCACGGTCTTCTTTCCTTTCCTTCCTTTCCTCCACCCCCACAGTTAAGTTCCAGACAATTAGAGCAATAAGCTCTGCCAGAATGACTTTTGCAACTCGATTTATTTTCTAGAACTATTTATATTTTCACTGAGTGTTAGAGAGATTTTCTAGGTAAGTAATTAGTGTACCTGGAAGATGGAACACACTAAGTACCAATCTCATCTGCAATAAAAATAGAGTTCCTTAAAGGAGCATCAAAAGGAGAAAATGAACATAATCTATGCCACAGTCCCCTTGTGGCTGGGAGATGGAAAATGTAAGATTTTTCAAATACTGATATTTTAAGGACCATTTCTCATCTCAAGGGAATAAAGTTAGTTTGACAGGACTGGGTAAAAGCAGAATGGCAAATAGTATTTTTTTCTCTTGAGGGAATAACATTAGTGTGGAGGTATTGGGTAGAAACTGAATTACATCCTCAACTTCCTTCCAGCAAAATTTAGTGAATTTTAATCATTGATGGCAATATTGCATTCGTTCACTTGATTTAATATCTGCTGAAGGAATGTCATCCACCTCTTGCAGGTACCTGCAGGCCGTCTGTAGTTGCACTGATTGTGCTAAAAACATGGAAAATGTCACCTGGCTGGGGGGTGCACCCTACAGTGATATATTCTTGCATCAAAACAGGGAGAGTTTCCATAGTCCAGCAGCAGCTAGGAAGCTAAGATGTAAAATTGATTATACTTCTAAGAGAGACCTAAAGGTGGCAGAGCTATTAAAAACACAAGAATTCAATGTTAAGTGATGGTTATAAAATTTATCATCTTTGAAGAATGCTATTTAATTAGATCACAGATATCAAAAACATTCCACGAAGTCAAGGATATTGATAAATTAATAATTGATGAAAATAGCTTTTCCATAACTCTTTTGAATTAAAATGCAGTGAGAATTCAAACTACCATAATTTTCCTGAGTTTATAGAAGCCTTTATTATAGCCTAATTGCTTTATTTAATTTCTCTTCTGATTAGGGGTTTCAAAATTCGAAAAAGGTTTGGATTTTTACCTCTTGCTTGAAATCTTATACAGCTGTAATGAATGTTCACAGCATAGTGATAGAATGTTCATTTCAGAATACGCTTAGATGAAATAATCAGCAAAAGTAACTCAAATTCATGATAGAATATAAACTTGTTTATGGTGCTAATTTTGATATGCAGGCATATCTGACTCAACTTGTAAACACACTAGCAGAGAGAAATTCTTACAAGATCTTCAGTGTCCTGGGGAAAGATTCTGGCCTTCTTATCAGTAGGCTTTGCTACTGAATTAAATGAATTTCACCCCAACAGATTTATCGAAGACACACAATAACTTTCTATTTCCCTATGGATCTGGGAGGTTTAAGGGATTCGTAAGGCCTGAGGAAGAACTCGGAAAGGAAAAAGATACAAAAAGAAAACAGTAGCGCTAAGGGGAAGGAAAGGCCAGCAATATTTTGCATTTCCATAGTATGGCTTACTCTTTCGGGTACAATCTACTCACCATCAAAAAAGTTCATCTTGAGAGAAGCTGGATAATCTACTGGCACAGAATACACTTCTGACCACCACCAGCAAAGCAAAACTGTTGGCCTCAGATATAAAGGCAAATCCTACTATTAAAATTATCACAGGTCTTGAATGGCTTTGCTTAAAAAAAAGAAGTTTAAACCAAAAATGTTGAAAATTAGGCAGCCAAGTAAGAATTTGGCATTTAAATTAAATGTTGCCTTCAACAAAATTTGGATCTAGCTACAGATCATTAGTCTTGCTAAGTTGCTTAGGAAAGGGGATTTCTGCAAAGTTTTTTTTTCAAATGTGGCCCAGTTTGTAAGAGAGGGAACCTTTTTAGATCAGTATCTCCTTTTCCTGCAGCACAACCAACTTTTGCTATTATACAGCACCTTAAATGGTACCTCAAAATAACCCCAGAATGACCCCTGAATGGAAGGTGACACTGAAAGAGAGGGGATGGTGCTGTTGCTCCCACAGCTCATCAGCCAAGTTCTTCTTTGGTTCACAAACCAGAAACAACCATTTTCAAAGTGCTTATTTGTCTTAAATTCCTGAACTGAGATGTTGCAGGCACAAAGGAAGGAGTACCCCAGAGCTCTGTTGTCTCAAGATTATGTGAACAGGGATTCCTGCAGTTCAAACCTGCAAAGTTTATTTTAGCAGGACTGGTTTCTGCAAGGATTAAGGAAGGGTTCTGCTCCAGATGAGGCGTAATAGAGTGCAGCTGCAAAATTATTTGAAGAGATATAAAGAACTTCTGGCTGGTCAGCAAATAGTGGTAGTACTGGAATTACTGTGTTCAGGATGAATTTAGAAATTTTTGGGAACATTGATGCCTCTTCCATTCCCTGATAGAGGCAATGATGGCAATGGAAGATGAAGAGGCTGTTAACAGCCTGTGCTGTCCAGGATTAAGCAACTATTCTTATGAAGCTGAAATCAGGGAATAGACTATGCATACAAGAAAAAGAATAAAAATGATCAAGATAATAATAATATCACTGAAAATTAAGCTAAAGGGCATAGTCTGAACAAGTCTTGAATGACACTTTCTTGGGAGGTTCTTTCTGGGGTGGAAAATCATTTATCACATGGAAGTGGGGACATAAACTGAGAGTTAAGAGCTATGTGGAACAATGGTTAAAAAATAAGCAAAAGCAAGAAACAATTTGTGGCTTTGCTAAAGCAAATTTCAGATAACAAAGGAGACTTAGTTGCTTTAAAACATGACTGTTCTTCTGATCAAAGAAAAATAGGAATGTTATCAATGTAATGTAGTTATCTTTAAAATGGCAATGAGCTAATAGATTCTTTGCATCTCTGCATTTATATTAGAATTAGAGGAACTGCTGCTGATTTTTCAAAATTAAAACAAAAATCAATCTCATCTTTCCCTTTCACTCGTCTCAAGTGTGTTTTCATTTTTTCTGTGACCTGCCACTACAGTTCTAACCTCTTGGAATCAGTTAAGTTTCTAAGGAGGACAAATGCAATTTATTCTATTTCAATTTGCTTAGAGGAAATATACTCTCATACTAATTCTTGCAGTGTGTTCTTAAAAACAGTTTCCTTTCTTGCCAAGTTTTAGATGTTGGAAAGAAATTCAGTTGGTCTCTGACATATTGGGAATTAATGACTTATATGGGGGCCTTTAACCTGTCAGGAATAAACCCAAAAGTTTCTTTTGAAGTCTATAGTGTGTTTTCTTCATGACTGTGAGACTTCAATTTCTCTGCCAATCTGACACTACAGGACAAATGCTTGTCTTCTTTGCCTCTGTTCTATAGAAATAATATTGCAGCTTCTAGCTACCAATATTGATGTTTCCCTTTAAGGTCTGTAAAACTAATGCTGTGGAAATAAAGCTGTAGGACTATAAAATAGGAATTATTCTATTTTACCTCAAACCAGACAACAGTAGCAGTATTCACATGCATTTTTCTGGTGCTGTTTTGTTTTTATTCAGGGCCTAATCTAAGAGAAAAGAATTTTTACTAAATAACTTGTCTAGTTTCTGTGCCACAATTACTTCAGGGTTTCCCATTTATACACTGCCTTGTTTACAGAGGCTGGAGGGGAATGGACACAAGGCCCTACCACTTTCTAATCCAGGCAGAGCATCCTCACTCTGAGAATTGCTCTTGCAATTCAACAATGTTGAATAGTATGAGATCCAGATGATGTTAAGCTCCTTTTATTATTCTTAAAGACCTATTTTTGATGAGTCCAATTTTAACTACATTATCTTGACAGAATGCCACCCTGGAGTTACATTGAGCAGAATTATTTGCAATTACTCTGCAATTCTAGTATCAGTATCTGAAGCAGGATAGTGAATAACTATGCTCACTGATCTGCTCTTATAGGTTTATACGTGGGAATTCGGGGAATTCTTTTGTTTCATTTCTCCAGCCATTTTTAAACAGCTTCCCTGCCTCCTATGTGGGCTGCTATTCAGGAATTGGGATTCATTTGGACAAGAAGACTGAGAAATGTGAATAGCAACTATGTTCTGTGTGTCACAGTATTTGAGTATGTGGTTTTCTCATCTAACAGTCCTTTACACTTAAAGCTGTAATCGAGAGTGCTCTATGGAGATGTGATAAATGAGACATGATTCGACTCCAGCTGAAACAGAATAGAAGCTGCTGAACTGTTGGGAAAAGTATTGCAAAGATTTCCAGTGTTTTCAGGTCTACTAAATTACTTGTGGTCTCACTGGTGATGTTTTACTGATATCATCAAAGGGGGGAAAAAAGACAGTAAAACAAGAAATTAAAAAGGCTACACTAAAATGCATCTTCATACTTAAATCTGAGAGCTCAGGAGACTATTTTACATAAATTAAGAATCTGTAGTGAAAAGATATTAATGCACCTTAAAAATACCTGCTGTAAGATTCTGTGGGAAAGCAGAAGGTGGGTGAATTAGAGACATATCATTGGGCACCTCAGAAAAACATTTTTTCAAGAAAAATATTAATTTCTCTATGAGTGTGTGTTTCTGAGGGTGCTGAATGTCTGCCTGGAATTTTCAGACACTCCTAACTCTTCTCAGGTTCTCTGGAGGGATAGAGTGGTCAACACCCCCCTTAATTTGTGTGATTAAAGCAGAATTTAAAAAAAAAATCTTGAAAAAGAGCCTCAAACTTGCATCCTATTTCATTATTGTAGGTTAATGAAAATATATAGGAACCAAAATATGTGCAAAGATAGGACACTTATTTGAATCCTAGTCATGATTTAGTCTGAAAAGTTTTGACAAAGGGCTTTTTAGCCCTTAATTATGTGCACAGACGGTACCATGAGAAAGAGAGGAGCTATAGTCAGCTGTTTAGTATGTCTTGCACTGTGCTACCATTTGGTACAAATGGCTTTTTGGAAGGTAGGAAATCCACTAATCGTGTAAGGGAAACACAGCTGTGCAGTCACTAAAAAGACAGGATGTTGGCAAGAGCCTTAGACTATTATAATGCCTTATTTACATGTATTTATTCTTGCAGCTTATTGTGTGAGAATTCTAGTGTTACCTACATGCTTCTAAAAGTTTTGAACAAAGCCTTTGTGCATTTCTTGTAGCTGATAGGGAATTTTGCAGATAATAACCCTTGAAAGAGAATTGTGAAGAATCAGCATTTGTGCAAAAAAAATGTAACTTTAAGAGGAGAAACATCAGGCAGCAAGAATGGATCTTTGTCAGCAGCAGTTTGGTGCTGTCAGGAATCACAGAACAGCTCAGGTTCCTCAAGGCCTCCCTTTGCCCCGAGGCTCTCCGGCAGGGCACAAACATTGCTGTGTAAGAAAATATAAAGTCAAAAAGTAGCAAAGCTCCCAGGCCATGCAGACTGCTCTGGGTGAGGTCAGTCCCCATCTGCAGCAGAGCTCTCGGTGCTCTGTACAGATCCCTGTGCAGCCTCTCCAACCACGCCAGAAATAGCATCTTAATTGTGTTTCCAAACACAGGCCTCACAGGAAGAGCAATTATGAACCTGGTGACACATACTCATGCAAGTGTAAGGCAACACAGGGTTCTAATTAAGGAACCTATTACTAATACTCTCAATATTAAAAACTATTTTAATCTATGTGCTGAATAATTTTACTGCATTCCAATTTAGCAGTATAGTGTACTATGCACAGAAATACAAAACAGACAATTTTTTTCTAGAGATTTCTTCCATAACTGAAGAATTTATTGATAAATCCTGTACTAAAATCATCTAACACAATAACATGAAGTGTCAGTGTTTCTAAGCTAGAGAAAACCATTACCATTAGGACATAACTGTATTTTAAGTAAGAGACTGAGTGTTTTTACCTCAGTTATCATTATGTGTATTTAGAACTTGCTAATTTATAGCATAAACCAAATATAAATTAAAGTCAAAGGGCTTTGGTTCTTTATATAAAATTCTACTGAATTAGTTTACCTGTATGAAAAATTAAGAAAGACTCAGAAGAAGAATCCTACCTTTATTTTTAATCCTTGTCACAAATGCTCAGATAAGGGAGAATTCTGACTAACTGTGTTTGAGGGAATTGTTGTAATTATCAACTTTTACAAAACATGAGGTTGTATAAGTTATACTTCAAACTAAAGTTAACCATATTTACTCTAACTATGGGACGTTAAAATGCACCCTGCTCTACTTCAGTACTACATGTTGACGATGTGAGGATATGTTCCTAGCCCAGGAGTAGATAGATTCTCGTTTGTCTTTTCTCTTTATGCATTCCACAGTTGCTGTTATGATGCTGGCAATAATTAGGATGGGCTTGATTTCACAGGCTACATACACAGAGGGAATTCTCTTCACAAAACCAGATGTGCTTTACACAAGGGGGGCACAAGGCTGGATATTTGCATGGCTGCAGACTTAAAAACTAGAGATAAGTGCTAACTACTCAAAGTAGGGAGAAATATTTCAGAGGTCACTCTTCAAACCTCTCGTGAGAGGATTGACAGCAGCACAGTAGTGATCTGCAGAGCTCCATAAAGCTGTGTTTGGCTTCTGCAGCAGCTCACACAGCCCCAAGCAGTTTGACTCCACTGCACAGAGCAAGACATATGAGAGCCTCATTTGTGATTCAGGGCAGTTCCAGAGAAGCTACGGCACGAGTCTCACTTTGGAAGTTCCTCAAAAATTTCTCCATATGCCAATGAGATTTTGGCTTATTGGTTATAATTCCAATTGGTACATGTCAGCTAACTGCTGGCATCTCCTACTGTGCTGTAAAGAGTAAACTACAACCTTAACAATCTGAGATCTTTATTAATATTTAAAGAAAATGTTTAATGTTTAAACAGATTGTAAAAATTCTAATGAAGCCATTTGGAAACCAGTTTGCATATGGTATTATGTTCCTTAGCCTACCAGCATCAAAAATTACATAATTTTTCAACAAGATGAGCTTCTCTGTAGAAATACTGCTTCATTACAGTTGTGGGTTACTTCAGGGAATGAATTACATTTGAGCGTGACATTTTCCCGTTTCTGTGCTTAAGCAAAATGAAGGAAAATGGTTTTCCTTTGTTTTTCAAGAGAATTTCTCTTCTTCATAGGTCCAAAGTCCTTTTTTTTTTATCCCCTGTGTGTGTGTGCTTTAGATACTAGAATATGATATTTCTCAACAAATGCTGATGACAAAGGGACACATGTTTGATGGGAGATGAGGCCAGAGCACATCTGCACATTCTCAGTTAAGGAATGTACAAAAGGTGTACAAAAACAGAGGGGAAATGGAAACTACAGAATGGAGTATAGAACTGAATGTTTTAACAAGATTTCTGTGTATGGACATCCAATATTTTCAGTATTGTGGATAAGACAGTATTATGGATAGGACAGCAGCTAATTTATGATATAAACCATAAATTATGCAGGCAATTACTGATGCACCAGAGTTATAAAGTCTACTGTTATTGGTTTACTTATAGCAATGCTTCCTAGCTGTTTACCATCCATCATGTAGCTCACAGCTGAAAGAGAAGAACTAATTACAGCATTTTTACATAAATTTAAGGGGAGTCACATGTAAAGAGACTACAGATTAACATTCTTTTAGCATGGTTAAGTAATCAGGAACATCAGTCCGATAATGAGGGATTTTGTTAAGAAATTCAGATTGAAAGACATGGCAGTATAATTCCTTTTGCAGAAATCAAGATTTTCTTGTGTTGTGATCCTTCTCGTTAAACCTATACAGTAAGCAGCTTTAGCTTTCTTTATAGCATTACACTGTTCTACAGGGTTCCATAAGATCTTATGGTACATCTGGTCAAACAATGCACCTGGCATGTTTCCAATCTCCATCTTTTTCTGCTAAACACAGAAAATAGCTGTGCAGAGAACTGGAATTCATTGTACACTTCCTGTCAATTGCAATCCATTTTAAAGGTAATAATTATTACGAGCACTAGGCATGTGGTGCATATTCAATTAGAGCAAAGAAGGCAATTGCTGAACGAGGCCAGGCTGTTTGTGACAGACCCAGGGGCTCTGCAGAGATGCTCTGGCTCTGCACGCAGAAGCACAGGGCTCAGCCAGCACGTCTGACACTGCTGAGCTCATCAGTGCCAGGGGAGGGAAAACTGGAGCTTAGAAGGGAAAGCACAGAACAAGAACGAGGGGCTGCTTCTCTTCAGGGTACATGGGCTGGAGCTGTAATGATAGCTAATGTCTGGAGACCTCGGCTTTTGGACTTGTAGAAGAGTAGAAGACTCTGGCTTGTGTTGTTTCCAATATAGGTTACCTCAAAATTGGCAGTAGTTTTACCTACAGTTTCAGGTATCTGCTCCTAATAGCCATAAGATAAATGCTGCATAAACCATTCTTTTTTAAACTGTGCTTACAACCCTTTTATATGTGTATCATTTTCTTCTCTCAAAAAGAAAAAAAAAAAATCAGGGGCATTTCTGTGTTCTCCCTGATTTTTTTGAACAGCTGCAAAATGAAGATTTTTGCTATTGGCCTTGTCTCAAAAAAACAACAACAAAAAATGCCCGCAAAAAATAACAAACAAAAAACCCCAACTGGGTGGAATACAAGAAGACAGGAGCAAGGTCTTTTTCCCTGATATTATAATTTCCAAAGTATTTACTTGAAGCAAAACTGGCTAAAACATGGGCAAAACTGTACTAATGGTATTCCAGTACAATCTTCCCAAATGCTATTTTATTTTTCAGACTCATGTTATCAAAAGGAACATCTTCTCAAGACCTTTCTACTGAGCCCTTTTAGTTCGTCCCCTGTCTGTTTCCTGAGCAGCACTGCCAGAAGCCTCAGTCTTTATCACTTTTGAGTCTGAATTTGTAGGAGTTCAAGGAGGTGGGAAATGGTGGGATTTTTTTTGTGTTCAGCTGCAGAAAGGGAACCATGAGACAGTCCCCTCAGAGCTAACTTTTATACTTATTCTCCACTTATATGAAAAAATGTGCTTCATGCATGCAACCTATTTAATGCTAACCAAGAATTTGGACTTTACTGGTTTCTTTCGGCAAAGACCTCTTGTGTATTTTTGAAGAGTGTCAGACCTGAATGCCATGCATTAGTTAAAAAGAATTTCCAGTTTACTCTCAGAGGAATAACCATCAAATATGTTATCTCATCTCAGACAGCCGGCTAAATACCCTGGAAGATAATAAACCCCCCGTTCTGAAATTTTCCTGTAGGCACTGTGATTGTGGTGTGCTGGGAAAACAGATTCCTCCTGCACAGCACAGATGCAAAGGCTGATTAGAATCTGGTCCTGGTGGTAACCTTTCTGAGAGAGAACTTTTCTCTCAGTCTTTCTCTCTGCCAATCATTTGTGTAGAAATACCTGACCTCTTACAGGGCCTAAAAGGTCATTTTCCCCTAAGTAGAGTTTCTGAACAAATCACAACAGCTGTCAATTAGGCTGCTCATTTCAAAAGGATGAGAATCATCCTTGTGTATCCTTATGTTTTGTGGTAGTTCTGCCTTGCTAATAATCTAGGACAGTCTGCTGTAAGTAAGGTTTTCCTCAGCCTTGAAATACTTTCAATTTTTTTATAAATGAAGAGTCTGAATTATAAGAGCCATTAAAACCTGACATTTGTGTGTCTACTTTTCTTTCTAGAAGTATAAACTCATTATCTATGAACAGTCCCATGTCTGGTAACAGAAAATAGTAGGCATTTACCAGAGATAAATTAATAAAGTCTGTGAATATAGAAGCCAGCCCAGGTCTCTTTGTTTGGTCTCTTAAACACTCATACAAACAGCAGAACCAAAGCCCCAGGGCACACACATGTCCAGTGTGACTGTGGAGGGTCCAAGATAAAGGCACCAAACCATTTCATTTTGTGCTACAGCCCCCTATGAGGTTACAGGGCTGCTTCTTCCCAGTATTGGTGCTGGATATCTGGGGGACCCCTCACAAACCACATTGACACAATTTGGGTATTGGTAGTGCACTGTCATCTCTCCCCAGCTGCTTTCCTTCTCTCTCAGAAAGATAACAACAGCAGCTGCAGTTCCTGGCATGTGCTTTTAACAACAAACTCAGGAGAAATCATTCTGCTGCTAAAGCAGAATTTGCAGTGCATTATTTATTTTCTTATCAAAAGACAGCTGAGGGGAGAATCCTATGACAGGATCATGTATCCAGAGAAAGGAAATTTGTTGTTCCAGTGCTGCCTGTAGGTCAGCTTGTAAGTGGTTTACAAGATACACAGGCCAGCAGAAAAGCAGTAGAATGTCGAGATCCCAGTGATGGTGCTCCATTTGGACACAGTGACTTCAGTCACCTCTCTGCCTGTAGTCCTGCAAAGATCTTTTTAGTAAACATTGTCTGTTGCCATTCAGGTAACACTCCTTTCATTAATTGATTTTTTTCCCCTTTCAGTTGATTTGGACACCTCCATTACTTTACTTTTACTCTACTGTTTTCTTTGCTTCTGAAGTGAGTCCATAATCATGGATGGAGCAGCTCCCCAGGGAAGTGGGGATTGTGGAAGTGCCATCCCTGGAAGTGTTCAAAAAATGAGTAGATGTGGCATGGTGGTATTTGGTTGATGATTGGACTTGATGGTCCTGGAGATCTTTTCCTACCTCAGTGATTCTGTTATTCTAAGTCTGTATTGAGACTATACTATAACATATTAGGGCCAAGGGACTATAATGATTTGATTTGCAGTTTTTGAGAAGTTTAAAAAAATGTTTTATTACTGTTTTTCAACCTGTTTTGATTAATGTGATTAATTAGAATTAAATCGATATGCTTATAAACACAATCCTTTTACACCAAAGTGTCTTTGGAATGCAGCTTAATTTCTGACCCAGCAATCAGCTGATTGGTCCCTAGCCAGTGTCCTTGCTGAAAGACCTATATCTGCATCATCAGTGAGCTAGGAATGTTTTGAAAGATTCATGTATTTTCCAGGGATTTCCAGGAAATATTAGTTGCTCCCCTGCAAAGTGATGACTTTTATTAATCAGAGATAATCATGTCTGCTTTACAGTGTGGAGATTAAAATTTAAAGCAATCAGTACTATGTCTATCAGTGAGCAAAGCCCAAGACCAGTGTGAACTTTCAATCCTCTGAGTGCTCAAGCCTCTGAGTGAGACTGCATGTCTTGGTAAAGTTACTCAGAAATTAAGCAGCACTGAGTTCTCTTGGTGTATCTTTACCTCATTCCCCAGGCTGTGTTAAACCTTGGAGGTGAAGGGCCACTGAAATCTTAACTTGGAATCTTGTGCACACAGCACACCCGGTGTAGCTGAACAATCAGGCCAGGAGCTCTTGTCTCCAAGGCAGCTGTTCCCTTAATGGGCTTGCTATCAGGAGCAGCAAAACAGGTGAGTAACTGTTTAACTCCTAATGTGATTAGAAAGGCTGCTACACCTAATGTGAGAAAGCAGCCTTCACCAGTTACACACCTATTCCAGAGGTGACCATGAGAACAAGGCTTAGACTGGGGAGCAAACAGAGGCAGGCAGGGCAGAGTGTGACAGCCCCTTCTTGGCTGGACATGCTTTCCTCTGTCTTCTTGCAATTCCCTGGCTCTTCTTCTATAGGTGATGCATTTCAGAATTCCCTTTCCAGAATTTATAACTTGCTGACACTATTTTGTCTGCAAAGAGAATTCTTCATATCCTTGCACACTTAAGAAGTATTGCCCTGCCCCATTCTCATTGCTGCAGTTGTTCCCCAGAGTTAAAGGAACAGGACCAGAAAATGATACAACTCACAAGTATGATGGATAATATTTATGGCCATTAGTCAGTGCTCCACCACTAGGAAAATGTGCTGGTCTTAGCTTGGTGTTTGAGTGAAAGTGATAGAGGGCAGAGAGAAAAAGAGAGCGAGGAATGTGTTATCCTCCTGTAGAAAACACAGTATTGTCCATGAATCCCTTTCTAGAGGTGCTCTGTAGGGATTTACACTCTGCCACTTCTGATGAACCAGGGATTTCTATTTATCTCACAACACCCTGCCCAGCCACTGACTTACTTGTAGCAGAGCAAATCAACCCAGCCCAGCTGTACATCTGAAGCCTGATGTAAAATCTGAGCTGTAATGTCCCAAGATTTAGAAGCATCTGTCTGGCTGCAGCATAACATGAGGGGAGAGAGCAGCTGTAAATAATTCTAGAGAAAGCTGCTCAGAATCAAATAGCTTTCGATCAGATCCCAGCAGTTTCATCTTCTTCTTCACTAAACATATATTGGATAAATTAAACTTTAAGTGCCTGAAATTCAGGAGCACTCTATTTGACCTAACCTTGTTGCCATGGAGGGCAGGGGCAATTTCAGTGTTAAAATCATGATGACCGTGGTCAGGTCAATGACAATGACTTAAAAATACTGCCATAAAACATCAGCCATGTTAAAAAATGACAGTAAAAACACACTGAATGTTTATAAATACTTAATGAAAATTGGGATAATTGAATTGAATGAAAACTATCTAAAGCCTCCATTTTCACTAAATTTTTGTTATCTTACTTTTCTTATGAAAGAGTTAAAATAATTCATTTATTTGTAAAAAGATTAGTGTTGCTTTATAGTTTCAGATTCTGTAAGTTTCAGATGCTTGAAATCTAATATTTCTCTTTCATGGAATGTTAAACAGTGAGTGACAGAATAATAAAGGATACATGGGGACTAATAATTACATGGCATCTTTTAACAGGCCTTTTTAATAGATGCTCTTAAATTCTCATCTAAGAACTGTAGACATGTTCTCATTTTACACCAATGACTGAAGAAAAAGTTTTTATTTTTAGAGCAAATAGTGATGAATTATGGGAAATGCAGAACTTGGCACCAGGTCGGAAATGCCTTCTCCATCACTGTATACTGGATTTTAGCATCAAGCTAGAAAATTTTAAAAGCAATTAAAAAATGTAAAGAAAATCATGTAAAGCAGTAAAGAAAAAGTATTTGTTTAAAAGCAGCTAACACAATTTCACAATCTGATTTAGAGTTTTAAATCTAATTTCCATGGTTTTTGTTAGCTTCAGCTTCAGCCTTAACTCACTGTTTTGTCAGTGTGCATTACAGTTCAGCACTCCTTACTGAAAGATCTGTCATATTGTAACAAAAGAGAGAGACTGCTTTGGAATAATTCTATAAAAGAACTGAAAAGCCCTTGATTTTGGCCAGTAATGAGTAATAAAAATGACTTAGATTGGGAGCAAAGCCAACTGTCTGAGCAACAATATTCATTGAAAATGCACTGAAGTTATAGATGATTATGAGAATGCCAAGTGTGTGGCTTATTAAATTTGCTTGAAGAGAATTCTTGGGAGGACAGAAAGAAAGAGGCAGTGCAGGTCTCACTGAAACAGCTGCATGTGAAAGGGTAATATTTGGATTAGAAAATAAATTAGAAGAATTCAAAGGAATTCAACAACAATGTTTGAACCATATCGTAAAGGAGGCTGAGGATTAAGGGCTTATGGGGAAGAGAAAAACAGAATAGGAAAGATTGCATAAAACTCATAGCTCCATAGAGAAACACATAATCCCTTTTCTGTGTATTCAAGGGTAAATTTGGTTTATTGTCACTATTTTGTTTTGCACTTGTTGAAGAGGAGAGAATAACAGAGTAAGCATGAACAATACCAGGATGCATTTAAGCGAAATATTAGTTAATTCTTCAGCTGAAAAGCTTCAGAAGTGATTAAAAATATCACAACCTTGGCTTTTTCTGTCTCTCTCTGAGGCTATGCACCACTTAAACATGCAGATGAATCCCTGAAAAAACCTTCTATTCAAATTATAAGTTCTATGCAAGGGGAGTAATGGCATATGTAATTCAGTCTTTCTGCAAAACAGAAACAATTCTATAGCAGATTTCAATGTCATTCCCTTACAATACAGTTATCAGAGAAAGGTTAGTTCTCTGCTGGAATACTTTCTGAAAGCATCAGCCTCTGCTGCTATGAAGAAATACAATTGAAAAGACTTACCCTGTTCAATAGCTAACACTTTATTATGGGACTACTGACCAGAAACTTTTTTGTGGTTTAAGATCTGTGAGACTCTAACAGTTGAACTGATACTGCAGCCAATATTTTTTTCTATCAAGCTGTTTTTGATAGAAAATTGGATTTTTGATTAAATGGAGATGTGCAAGAAGAGATGAATTTTTCTACGTAAAATTTCCAGTGCTTAAAAGAAAGAAATTGCTGAAAAAGGTACGAGATTGCATCATGAAAATTATAGTATTGGACCATGTGTTTCCATTTTGTTCTAGGAGATAGATTTCCTACGACCTGGGGTTCTTGGGACATATGAGTCAACATTAAAAGGGAAGAAAACTGCATTTAAATGACTTCTTATAGGATCTAGGTAGTGACAGGGTTGTCTAAAATTACTCCTTGGGCTGAAAAGTATTTTGAACACTGCAATGCCACAGAACTGAGAACAGCCCAAAGTTTTAAAGAATAATTACAATTGTAGTGGTGACTTTTTCAAACAAAACATGTATGATCAAACTTCTAAACATTTCCAAACTATAAATAACACAATGGAAAGAAAAAAATCCCTATCTTCCTAATTATGACAATTTTTAATGAAACAGAAATTAAACTATGTCACTGCTTAAATCTGTGGGGCAGACTGCAGTTTATACAATCCCTTTGGAAAAATCTGCAGGGATCTAATCTCTCAGACCATTTCTGTTTTATTTACCAGAGCTTTTTGATTTCCTTAATTTTGAAGCATTTTTCTATGGAAGTTGGTGTAAGCTGTTATCTCCATACTTGCCTGACATTTCAGGTCTCTTGGGATTCTTATATTACATTTTTTGCTTATCCAGGTAATTGTTACTGTTTTTCTGGCAAGATCTCCAGTCTTTCCCCTGATGAAGACACAAGCCTCTTGCTTTGCATTAACAAAGGTCCCACCCAGCTGTATTCCAGTATCTCTTATTCCTTACAGCAGTGTCAGACACGATGTCAATTATTTCCATCCCTACCTGTTTAGTTCTCATTTGGGAATCTGGTGACAGATTGTTGTAGGTGTAATGGGCCTGTGTGACTCCACAGAAAAGGACAGCAACAATACCTGAAATTCAAAGGGAAAACAGAGTTAGCTGCTCACTTAGGCTTGCAAAAGACTGCATTAAAAAGCAAATTAGTCTGTTAAAAGCTTTTTATAACAAAAGAAATTTGGGATATATGTTCTAAGGGCAATTATGCTTTCATAGCATTTCCACTGTTGTGTATTTGGAAATTCAAAGGCTGCAGAAAATTTGTTTCAATTAATACATGGTAGGATCCAACCATAATCTAACTGACATTAATTGTAAATGTAGGACTAACATAATTGTAATATGTAGGAATTTGCATAATTTGAAAAAATTTGGCAGGGACTGAATAGGAAAGGGAAAAATAATTTTGTTACATTTAAATGGTTTGAGCCCACTTGCTACAAAATGACTGCAACAGGGGGAAATCATTTCAGTCTGTGCCTGATTGTAGCTTATCACAAGCAAGGTGTAACAGTGTCAAGGTGAACAACAACACATTGCTTGAAAGTGATGCTGTGGCAGGTGCAAGCTGTCAGTGACTGCAGACACGGGGCAGCACTTACAGTCCCAGCCTGTGGAAGGTCTGGAGGAGCAGGGAAGCAGGATTGTCAGGAATAATAAAAACAGATTTGTTTTATAGGGATATGTTACAATAATTCTTCCCTGGCCCTGGTCCTAACCACTAGAATCACAGAGTAACATCACTGTAGTACAGGAGGAGCCCACACAGAAAAACAAAAATAGTGTCCACGAGTAGCCATATGTAAATACCCATGGAGGAAGAAAGCTCTGTGTTTTTCTTAGACTCGGGGCATGTCTACACAGATAATTATTTCCACAACAGCTCAGGACTTTCTGGTGCCCATTCTGATGATGGTTCCCTGAGCCCTGCACACACTTCCCCAAGCACAAGGCCAGCCAGCAGTGGGATCGCTGTGCCAGCATCACGCACACACAATTTGCCACCATCCACCCCACAGTGTTTCAGTCCTTGTGCCTCTCAGCCCTTCTCCTCACTGCCTCCTGTGCAAGAGCTGCAGCATACCCTGATCAGCCTTTTAGTTCTGCTTCCTCATGGGCTGCTCTGCACATTGCTGGATGATTTTCAGCTCACAGGCTGCTCACATGTACTGGCATTATACTGATGAGACTGAGGCGACAAAGCAAGGCGAAAGACGCCTGTCCAGGTTTAGGCACTATTCATCCTTGTGATGTGATTGTGCTACAGCCTTCTAGGCATTTATGGGGTTAAACAAGCATGAATTGAAACATATTAACCAGTTCTATTGGAAGCAAAGAGCATGAAGTGGAATGGTGAAAATATTCTGTCTGTTCCTCCAGTCCTGGACTGGAAACTGGATAAAGGTCCCTCCATCCTCTCCAGGATGGTGACTCTCCTGATGTTATGAGGGCCAGCAAGAAGGGGCTCAGTAAGGGGGCAGAATCTGCAGCACTGCAAACCCAATACAAACAACCTTCTCCTTCAAAAGCATTAACAGGAGCAGGCCAGGCTTCAGAGTCCCTGCAAAAATGGATATTCTGAACAAGTGTCAGGTGCCTCAAGCACTGGTGCCTCGACAGGTTCTTCAACAGGCTTATCCAAATCTCTAAATGTTTGAATTTTAGCAGCAAGAGGGATCTTGAGGTAGGTGAAATATCCTCCTGCACCACAGCACAGATAAGGAAACAAATCAAAGTAATAATTTAGACAATGTTGAAATTATTTCAGTTGGGGGAGATTGTGTGTGTGGGATCTGTGAATTCTCACATACTAGTTAAATCAATCATTACGTTACCATGTCTTTCTTTAGATTCTCCTTAGATTGTTTACCAAGAAAATATTAATCAAAAAAATCCAATTTTCTTTACATGCAAGCCCCTCTTTTTTCTGGGAAGAACTGTGGCCTGGCATCAATATGCCTTTGATGGAAGACAGAAGTATGGTGCAAATGCTTCTGAGTTGATTTGGCACAAGGGAAAACTGTCATCAGAAAGAAAATGAGGAAACAAATATATTTTTTTGCCCCCACAAACCACTGTGGACATTTTCATTGCTTCTGGCTTCTCTCTATATTGTAAATTTACCTGTACTGCTTCTACAGAACACTAACTCTTCAGCCAAGAGAAATTCCACTGAGCTATTAGTGTGTCTTTGTTTTTTATATTTATTTTCTTAAGTCTGTTTTGATATTTATTTTTTTCTAGCTACACTAAGACTTTTCTTCACAGTAAATTATGTGGGGTGTGGTGAGATGGTCACTGCCTAAATACATTCCAGGGAGTTTATATTTTTGTGAGGTTTAATTGCTCTTGTAAATGTGTCTGGCTCCTTTTTCTCAGTAACTGTCTTTGATTGTGCAGAACTGATCTGGGGAGTTTAAAAATTCTCTAGGCATTAATAATATGCACTGGGATGCTCAAACAATGACATTTCAGTTAAAAATACAGCCAATCAGTAATGTTGCTAAGTATCACTAGCTCCAGGCTCAGTAACTGAAATGGAGATAAGAGCTTCTGATGCAGTTTCTTCTCTATTAATTATCAGGATGTCAAGCCTTGCATTTTTAAAATTGAGTATTAAATTCAACTGTGATTATAAACTGGTTTTGACTGCTAAAAAACTGTTAATTATGGGTAGTGAGAGAACTGAGAGAGTGACATGAGGAATAAAATGGCTTAAATCTGATTTTGCAATAAGAATAAATGAACTGAACCATGCAATTATGCAAGTGTAGAAACCAGATACCCTGTTTCCAGGGAAGACTGGGGGAATGCAGTGGAATATTTCAGTTGCTCCAATTGAAAGCTTAACATGTACCAGCCATGCCTCTCACAATGAATAGTTCATTAAAAGGCTTGGAGAAAATTGTTTGTGATGAATACCCATAAAAATGATTACTTAAGATTAATGACCAATTACACGTTAACCAAAAAGGAAAGAGAAGTACCTAAAGAGGCAAACACAGAACTCTTTTGTCATAAGGAAAAAACAATCTGGATTTCTTTGTAACACTATTAAAGCTGGATTTTGAAGTTAGCTGGGTAGTGAATACTGTACACAGAGTATGGCACAGAATGAGGTTGCTTTTGTGGGTGTGCTTTCACAGAGAAACAGGGAAGAGCAAATATGACAATACTGGAGTTGTGACCAGAAAGTATCCATTAGATGTAGGGAGGCAGATAAAGCAAGGTGGTTCTTTCACTCACCCTCAATTTCAGACTGTTGGAGACAGCTCATTCACTCGTTACATTTTTAAGTGGCAAAATTAGCAATTACTGAGCCAGTACTACAATTGCAGAACAAAGTGCCAACTTAAAGTAAGCAGGGAATGTTTTGAGTTGGAATAGGTGGTCAGTTGTCAAGCTCCTTGTGTTTATTAACAGATTACTGAAATTTTTCTCTTCATATAAAAGATGAGACGCTTCACAGAAAAATGCTTATAGTCACTAGTAAACTTTCAGCTGCAAATCAACCTCTTTGAAGAGGTTTATTAGAAATAGAAATCCTACCATTTTATTTGATTTTTTTATAACAGAGAAATAGAGACAGCTTGTTAGCTGTTAATACAGCTAGAGAGCTTATTCTTACATCAGTTTTAACAAATACAAGCAGTTGAAATGGTTGTTAAGTCAAAAGCTAGTAATATAAAAAGATAATACAGGATAGAAACTTGTATATTTAATAGTATTTTTCTGATGCTGTGAACCTTAAAATGATAGTGTGGGAATTAATTTACAAGTGCTAATCTGAAAATAGCCCCTATATTGTCACTAAAAGACAAAATCTTTTTTTTACATCATTTCACAGACATGCAAAAAGGAACGTCAAAGAAGAGCAGCATGTGCAATATTCTTTTAATGCAAACCTGGAAGTGAGTGGCCACAATCAAAACCTGAGAATTTGCTAATTTGAGAGACTAAAACTGGCATGTCCCCCAAGCTTTCAGGTCTTTTGATGGTAAAAAAGGGAATTTAGAAAAAGAAAACCCCCAAACCTCAACCTTCTGGGGAAGTAAAGGAATCGATATAAAGTATAGCTTCATTTCAAAGATCTGTAAGCAAACTGGCCAGCTTTCATCCCAACTTTGAAGGTTTCCAGAGCTTCTGGGATGCCTCTCTAAACAGTAAAGCAGCAGGAACTGGTCTTTCATCAAAGGTGGTGAAAGGAACAATGATTGGGTAAAAGAGAAATTATTTAAATCAGATAACATTTACTTTGGAGTCACATTTATGTCAGAATCTCCACTGCATCTATTGGGATGCAGACTGAGTGTGTGAGTGGCAGGAAATGAGACTGTCGTCTCCCTCAAATTGCTGCAGTAATAAGGCCCCACAATATCCCTATTCAGGCTGCTCTCACTGAGAGTATGAAGTGTGACTAATCATTTTCTTGATACTGAAGAAAAGATTTAAGGCTTCTTACACCAGACCTGCACCACTGCAGAACCAAAGCTCGTGCTTTGTTCTTGAGGCTTTTATCTCTGGAGTTGTCTGAGGTTGATTTTATGTTGAAGTGACAGAAAACAACAAAAGTTGGAGCTGAGAGGATATTTTAGGCCCTTATCTGACCACTGTTCGTTGGTATTGCACCTGGGTGCTTAAAGTGAGACCTGGGCTTCAGTGTTGTATTTTTGTAACCCCAAATGAATTGCTGAATTCAATTTACATTGGAACTCGTATGGTGACATGTAACAGCTTTTATTCTAGACACACTAAGAGTGCCTACTCTGTTTATCCTGAACACTTACTGCACTAGTAATAAGACTCCACTATCCACATTTTATGCAACTCATCTTTGGTCTCAGCTTAATGCCTTGCTAAAGTATGTACTTTTCTCTAAAAACATGTGCCTTTCTCTTTTTTTCCTTCCTGCCCTAGAGGGCTGTACCTACAGCAGCCCCTAAACCAGCCAGACCCAAGCCCTGACTCCAGTAAGGGATTTGCAGCAGACCAGCTCAGTTGTTATCTGTCTCTGCACGGCAGTGCAAATGCCATCTTCTTCCCTATGAAGAGCCTGTTTTCCTAATTAGGCTTAGATTTCATCCTGTGCTCCTGGGAGTGGCAGAATTACAGCCTACAAGAGTTGCGGTCTCTTTTCTTTCAACCTGGAAGCCAAAGTATCCCTTCTCCCTCCTTTCTGGCAGGAGTCTGCCTACTCTGTATGACACAGCATGGCACATTACTAATGAATAAAGAGAAGAAAACCACACAGTTTAGAATTTAAAGCCCAGAATATCTTCCTTGTATAGAATAATGTCAGCTCAGTGAACTAGAGCCCATCAGGCACCAAACTGCCTTGGGCTCACAGTGCTCAGAACTGCAGACAGAAATGTTTTGGTACATCCCTTCTGAGAGTGTCACAAGAAGAACTGGTCACAGCATTTTAAAAAAGCAATGAGGTAGATGACAGATTCTAGACAAATCACAGCAAACAGAAAGGAGAAGTGAACAGCATGAGGATAAATGCATTTTGTCAGCAGTATTAAAGAAAATAGAAGTTGGTGACACGTGCTCTTGCTATGTCCTAAATACAACGGTAGCACAAAATTGCCCCAGTGAGAGACCAAATCTTTGGACTCATCCTGGGTACCTCATTCATAATGTGCTGCTTATTTATTTTTGGAGGAAAAGGAGGAAAAGCTTTCCTGCTAGGTAGACTCTGCTCTCCCCTGAGCCCCTGAATAAGAAGGCAGGTTTCACAAAGGCAGAAACATCACAAAATGTTCAGACAAGAATTGCTGAAGGTGAGGAAGCAGCAGTAATTTATTATCACAAGCTTTTTCCTCTATAATGATCAGAAATCAAAGGGCTCTGAAAACCAGTAAAGGAACAAAAATGACACCCTCCAATAATTTTTTCCTTCAAGGTCTACTGTCTTTTTTGTCTTCTTAATGCAGGTCTTTACTGTGTAAAAATCAGAGGTGCTTGGCTGCAATTTTGATGCCTTTGCACTGAGTCACTGTGTGGCTTTGAAGTGTGCATCAATTGAACACATACATGCAAGTCAATTCCCATACATTTGCTTCAGTGTATTTCTGCAGGTAAATTAATCTCTTTTTATTTGAATATCTGATCACTTCAAACAGCTGTAGATAGAGAAGGTCTAACAGGTGATCATTAAAGGCCCATGTACATCATGGAACCTTTCCCAGACTGAGTGATCATTTAAAATTTAGGAAGTTTTGTTAATTATAAAACAAGATAACAAGCAATTAATAAAGGCAAGGTGTACTTTCCTCATTTATTTCAACAAGTGTTTAATTTAAATTATTTATGAATTTTTTTCATAGCCTACAAGTAAATACTATATAATGAAGTTTGCAAATGAAAACAACTCTATTAACACTGACCTTACTCTAGTATTCTGTTATTACAGCTTTGCTCAGCTGTCAGGAATGATATACTTCAGGCCAAATGAGAAAATGCACAAATTAGATTCTGCTGTACAAGAATCAATTTATCATGCATATGTCACAGCTTGATGATATAGCTATAAGATTAATAACCATAACATTAATTTATAATTTCCAGTTCCCAGTATAACAATAATTGTGTAGTCATCCCATATTTTTATTTTGATTTGCTGGTTCGATCACATCCATTTTTCAACCAGGGTAGGCCCATATATTGTGTGTTATATAGGATGGCATATCTTCAGGCAGAGGAATGAAATATTCTCTGAAATACTGACCTACACTGCTCTCCATTTAAATTTTATTTTAGAAATCTATAAGCTAAACAAGTGAGCCCTACCACCTACTTTACCCACTAAAAACCAGTATAGCCCATTATTTCTAAATTATGAAATACTTCAATATTACACTTCCAAAAGCTCAGAATGATTGAAGGACTGCTGTAAAAAGCATTATAAGAATACAATTATTTGCAATTACATTACTTAATAGCCACAGGGAAGTACCAGCCCAATGATAATCCTTTGAAGTTCATTTAGAAGGAACGAGCAGAGAAAACACAATATCCAAGGAAAATGAAGATGAATATAAGCACGAATGTCTAATGGAACAAGTTAATTTTTGAAGCATGACATCTGAATTCAGAGGCTTCAAACCAGGAGTGTGGTGCATTGAGTGAGGTGGTGCAGCTGGGCTGTGGCTGCAGTGAGGCTCTGGATTCTCACAGCTGCTTTGAAGGACAGGCACAGGTGACTGTAAAACCACAACCTGCAGGCATTGAGACAGACACAGGGCAAAGCAAGAAAGCTGGAAAGGCTGGAAATGCTAGAGTGTGGATTAAGAGCTGAGTGTGTCCTGAAGCATGACTGAATTTTCCCTGGGCTCCCCCTGCCTCCTGCAGGTGCTTTTTGTGTCACCCACCTGTGTGGGGACTGCACACAACTGCATTTTGCACAGATTTCCTTAGCATGGGCACGAGAAATCAGAGCTGAACCAAAGTCAGCTGAAAATTTCTTAACCAACAGATTATTTCTGCTGCTGAACTGGGAGTTTAAAATAATATTTTGAAATGAGGGGAGTTGGAACTATTTCAGAGGAAATGGAGACAAGACAAAAGCAACATCATAACTGATTAAGCCAGACAAGTAAAGGGTAATGTCAGCACAGTACTAATAAAGTAAATGCATTTATAAAACACAGCTTTGATCTTCTGAAGCCACAAGAAAGGCTCCATGACTTTTTCTATAATAACAACTCCTGACAAAAGCCTTTTACAGAAATTAAGTGACAAAGATTTAACTGATAAAAGTTTCAAGATTAAACTTTGCCTTCTCACAGCAGTGTAATTAAACAATTTCCATGTGAAACTCAGAATCCATGAAAAAATGTTAGTGACATACCTAAAAAGGTTTGTTACTTTTTATAGGAATATATGTATTGGTGAAGTAATTATCTTTCCTCCATCAGTTCCTTTTTTGAAAAGAATTAGTTAAATTTCCCAGCAATTTTCTACTTTTTCTCTTAAACTGAAACTTTGGTTCCACTCTCTCCCTCTGTCTCTGCCTCTGTCCGTTTAAAATTCCTTACCATGGCTACCACCGCCATCTGTGGTGTTCAATAATTAAGTCTTTTATTTCAGATATTTTATATATTACAGCAGAAAAGAGCAATGAAACACTCAGAGTAACTACCAGGAGAGACTCTGCTGTCCATCATCCTGTGTGCAGCATGCAAAAAAGACATATGCCAATTATTTTTGTCTGGACATACAGTCTGTTCCTATGCCTGAGAAATGAAAATTACCTTTGGTGCAGCACCTGAGGCTCTGAAAGATATTGGTGCTTCCTTAACAAACCTACTTTTTGAGTGTAACGTATAATCAATTGTTCAGTTGCTGAAACATAGCATCCTTGTGCTCTGTGAGGAATGCATTTGAAAACAGTCCTCACTTGGAAGTCATTGGGTTAGGAAATCAGTACCTCCAGTAGGAGGCAAGTGATCAGCAGTCATCCTCCTCTGCTTGCATTTTTCTGTAGTCTTCATGCCACATCTGTAAGAGCTTGCTGCTCCCTCCCTCTCTCCCTTCCCTTGGTGGGATGGGGGAGACAATGACAAGGGTAAGAGTGAGAAACCTTCTTCCTCCAGCTTCCCTTGCTCTGGGACAGGTCAGTTGGGACCAGCTGTCCTGGCTGTGTCCCCTCACAACCCCTTGTGCATCCTCAGCCCCTTTGCTGGTGGGGAGGGGTGAGGAGCACAAAATCCCTTGGCTCTGTGGAAGTGCTTCTCAGTGACACCTGAAATATCCCTGAGTTACCAGTGCTGTTTCCACGTTGGCTACTGTGAAGAAAATTAATGCTACCCTTGCCCAAACCAGTGCAGAGCTGTTGAGAGACAAAATGGACTTTCATTCTACCTGGTATCTGATTTTCTTGATGTAATGAAATACCACCCTTTTGCTCAGTTCATGTGCCACTGTTTTTACTCATTGGCCTGAAGAATTTGGCAGCAAACAGGACGCAAAGTTGTATAATTAGTAGGACAAAGATGCCAGAAGATGCAGATGTTAATACCCATTCAGAAATTGATTTTGTGGCTGATATAAAAAATGTAACATGCTGGCTCCAGAGAACTCAATAAAAATATAACTGTTGCCTTCAAAAGCAACTGAACAATTTTGCAAAAAACCAGCATGGGCTGCATTACCACCCCATTAAGCATTTTTCTTCTCCTGATTTTCCCTGACATTAATTAGAGCACTGGATTTCAAGGGTGACAAACTCAAGAGCATTAAAACAATCAAGGTCATAGAAACTTTGTTATTTTGAATTTTACCCACACTATACAATAGGTTGCTGTGGAAGTAAACCATATCCATTTACAATTTTTGCCTAAACTTCTGTGGGCATGTTAATGGAGGCCCTGGGTACATAATAGACTGTAATTGTACAATTTCTTTCCTGGCATTAATGAAACAGCAATCGGATCACACATCTTTCTACCTGTCACTGGGACATGGCTGTGCCAAAGATTTACTTGTAGGTGCATTGAATAAGATTAGGTTGTTTTTTTTTTTCAAAGTACAGAGGTGGATGCCCCTGCTCTCTGTTTATTGTTGATAATTGGTCTCACTGATAATTGTAAAAAACAAGAAGGGCTCAGGATATGCAGTGTGTGCAGAGGAGCACAGCCTGGTACTCACAGGGCACTGCCTATTTCCTTCCTTGTACTCACTGTTATCTTTGGTCCCATGGCTGGCCAGAAAATAGGGGGATTAATAGAGGGACTAATAGGGATGGGATAATGCAGGGAAGAAAGACTGAGGGCTTGAGCTTGATCTATTATGTCTTTGTCTGGAAGAGCCATTCAATGTCACTACAGATTTGTTCTTAAAGATGAAACATCTTCAATACAGCAACAGGATTTTAGAAGCTTTATATGTGGTGTCATGCCTGAAATAAACCATGCATTTTACCCACACTAGAGGCATATTATAAACCTGCTTTCATTCAATTAAATGCAACACTTACCTGTAAGCCCAGCGGCTTCTGCTGATAAGAAGGCACTCCAGGACAGGAGGAAAAACAGACCTGTCTCCAACATAGGAAACTCACACAGCTTTGTAAATTTTGTCAAGTGCTAAAAGATTACTAAGGAAAAATAAAAACCCAACTGTTTAGTAAGCTAAAATTACCCCAAATCTGAGAAAGGATGAAAGAAAGGAAGCTCCCCCACCATACTCATCTATACATGTTGAATTTGGGAAAAACTGCACAACTTCTAACTCATCTCAAGGAGGAAAATCCAGATTTTAAAGTCAAACATTTTCAGTACTTTTGTGGAGTTTGAATTAATACCTAGTTGATTGCATTTGATATTCTTTTTCCCAGAAGAAAGAAATGGAAGTAATTTTGTCCAGTTTTATAAAAAAACTGGCATTTGTTTACATTTGTGTGAATGCAAGAATGATCAAAACCACTGATATTTCTATAGTAACATTTTATATCAACTGTAAAACACAAGAAAAAATGCAGGGCAATAGACAGACTTTTCATTTCTAGCTTAGTTAAACTGATGGACTTGTCGGTCACACTGACACAGTGCAGTGTTTCCCTTGCATTTTTGTATAATTGCTGCTAGCCTGGAGTTCATAAATTAATTGCTATACTTAATAAATTCATGTCTGAGCCTCAAAATACTTCAAACCACTTTCCTTAAATTACAATTATTTACAAATAGGATGATAAAGGCCAGAGTCCTGCCTAATGGTAAATGTAAAAAAGAAATTTGTAGATTGTGACAATTGACATTTCCTATCAATTTATGATTTGTCAGTTTGTTTACAAACACCTGAGCCCAGAGTGAAAAGCTTCAGGCTCAAACTAAAGATGGTCACCCTCAGATATTGCATATTTTTTCCAACACATCCAGATTTTCTCCCTGAAAACAAACCATAAAGGATATTAAGGCTGTGACAACAGCATAAGAGGATCCCATGGCAAAAGATCCAGCAAAGATCCCCAGAAAATTTCCCACTGACTGGAAGAAAGCAGCAGCATCAAAAGCGTTAGGATTCTCCTTAGGACTGTAAGTGGATATAGAGCTGAAAAGAAAAAGGGGTGGGGGAGAGGGAGAGAAAAAAGAATAACAAATTCAATCACATTGTAACAATGTTGGAATCAATAATTGAAAATGAACAGTTTTAGGCACTCAAAATGCAAAATAAGGCTTCTCTGGGCTAATAGCAGATGAGAGCAAAGCAGATGGAGACTGGGGAGAACTGATTTGTTTTCAAGGTATCACACTGGAAATAGTCTACTGCCAGTCAGTAACACTTTTATACTAGAAGTGCCATAAACAATATTGTTTCCAGGCCAACAAAACATTAAAAGGTGGTAGGTGGATAAGAAAACTGCAGGGAAGATAGATAACTTTGAATTATTTATTGGCCATATGTCCTCAGAGCAGTTACATATTCATAAATATCCTTGATAAAAAGTGCAGCTTTGTGGCTGAGGTTCAAATGGGTGACACAAATCACAGCAGGTACCACACATACAGCAGCAATTTTGTCACAAACCACCAAGTATTTCCCTTCTAGGTGTAACTGTTCACAACCAGAGCTGGAGCTGTAGCAAGATCTCAGCAATAGGAAACTTTGTGGGCAGAATGAAAGTTGTCCCACAGAAAGAAACTGCTGCAGCTGTCCAAGGTCATGTCCTGTTTCCCACCCCGGAGTGCAGCCACCACAAGGATTTTGGAATGGGAAAGGATGGGACCAAAGCAAAGGGCTGTGCACTAAATAATTCTTTGAGCATCTCAGAGTTGTTATTTGCCAGCAGTCATTTATTACCCAGAACACCAGTAACTCCATGTAGTTACATCTTTTTTTCTTGTTGAAATATTATATTTAACAGATATAACATAGCTCTAAGCCTCACTAACTAAATAAGCAACATTTTAGATCTTTGTGTTCTGTTGCTTTGAGTACTGTTTTGGGTGCTTTTATGATCCTTGTCAAAGAAAATGTGCTGAGCTTGGCATTGGATTCCAGAATGTGCCTTGGATTGCTGGAAAATGATTAGTATTTTAAGAATGAAAAATTTAGAGTTTTTAAAAAGTTGTGAATATTTTAAGCTTTTGGATATTAAGAATGTGATCCTTGCAGTCTGATGTTTTTCATTTGGAGATAAGGCTTAGAGTTGAAGTTCTATATAAAGGACTTTCTAAACAGTTGCATTGAAATAACACAAAGATGCGAAAACGGTTCTCATCATTTCAGTCTGCAAAAATGGCACAAAGATTCTCCAGGCAAATGGTGGAGCACCACAAATATGAGGGGTGAATGCTCTTTACTACAACAGAAGTAACTAAGCTCTACAATCTGTTATTTCCAGTTATGCTGATTAGCACCACCACAAAATTAGTGAGACGATTTCTAGTGGAAAGTGCTGTTGATACAAGGACACAAAACACTGGCAGCAGAGGAACTGCGAATCTGCAACATGTTGCTATCTAAATTTTCAATCCTTTTCCAACTGTGGCTTTCTTAGGCCAGGGGATCAGTTCTAATTCTTTGTTTCTACTGCCCAAAAACTTGTAGGTGTGTCCTGACAGCAAAGCAGCCACTTGGTTCTTTGATGTTTGTCCCAGCCAAGTACACAGAGGCTGCAGCTGCTGAAATATAAATCAGGAAATGATCTTTTGTGCCACTGGTGCTAAGGCCTGAACTGAGTGCTGAATTCAGAGAGGTCCTAAAATCAAGGAAAACAGTTCTATTACAATGATGGGCTCTGACCATGGTAGGGATGCTCAGTAACAAAAAAGGTCTTGACATGGAGTGAAAATTTGTTAGTCAAATGTAAGCCACAGTCAGTAAATGGCTTTTCATTAAACATGTTGATCTTAGGGCAAGAAAAGTTGGCTTTATTAAGATGGGTTAGGGTTACAGTTTGCCCTCCAATCTACCAACAGGTTTCAGGTATGAAGAAAACTAGAAGAAAGCATCCCATTCTTAATGTAGTTATTTCAGGAACAAATAAGAAAGTGACTCCTTCTCACTGAAAAAATTTTCTGCTCAGTGTGCCCCCCATGATTTTTTAAAAGCACCATAACACAACATATGGTCATTATACTAACTGTGGTTTCTGGTCTAAATCTTTCCAGAACTCCTGTTTCCTTGCAGCTCAAAGAGTATCTACCTCTATTTTTCATTTTGCATTATTCTCCACTAGAGCATTTATTTTTCTGGATATGTTTCTTTCTAGCACTAACTTTCAATCCTATCAGGCATCCAAAATACACAGTAATTTACCTGACAGGTTTTCTATATAAGCTGCAATTTAACAGAAAAGGATTTTATCCTGTTTATTGCACTACTTCCTGCCAAACCAATTATTTGACCTAAAAACAAAATTGCTAAGTTTAACACTGGAGAGAGCCATAATTAAAATTATAGTGCCTCTGCTCTTCTTCCTTTTCCTTGGAGAGCAATTCAAGAGGCCTTCTGGCATGACTTGCCCTCTCTGCTATCTGCTCTCTGTGCTCTCTGTACAAAGGGTTGATTGCAGTTCATTAATAAGCAGTGCTGGAGAGTTGGATACTAAATTTCAAACGGTGTTTAGGTTTTAAAGGCTTTCTAAATACTGAACTAGTATTAGAAAAAAAAAAAAAGGGGTTTATTTCTGTAAATTTGTATCAGAGGTGGATTAAGGGAGTCCTCAAAGTAAATGCAGTAGAAAACTGTTTTCAGAGGCTGATAAATGAACAAAGGCAAAGGCCTGCTTTATCAGCCACCCATAATGAGAAAGAGTATAGGGACAGGAATGAGAGATTTTTGCTGGCTCCTCACTGAATGCTCAGTACCTGTATCTCACAGACTCCTGCCCCAGTCCTCACCACCTGTCTACATGGGAGCTTGGTAACCTCTGCCTCTCCTTCTGGATGGAGTCAGGAATAGTTCTTCACTCCCTGGATGCTTCTTGTAAGGATCAGCCAGCACTTTCTGTATTAGAAAACTATTTAACACATCTCTTTTTATTTCCAGTTCTTCTGTGTTTCCTTGAGCAAACAACATTGGACAAGCTCAAGTACTTTCACAGCTTTCAAAAAAGGAAATATAGGCAATACTTATTTATACAATATATTGCAAGTTAGGGTGGTAGCTTTTGCTTGAAGCAGATAGAAGGATTAACAGTTTGTGTCAGTTTTAGCACGCTAAGCATTCCACTTCCCTCCCCTCATCTGTTGAGATCACTTTAGGATGAAAGCTCAGCATGACAAACACTTTCATTCTACACACTTTACAGGGATCTGTACTAAAGGTCTGCACGACAGAAGGGCTTTTGCAATAGAAAGCATCCAGTCACATTTCCAGTTGCATCTTAATTGATTACTTTTTACATCTTCAGTTATTCTTAAGCAAAATCTCATTTATTCATAAGATCTTTTCCTTTCTGTTAGTTCTTGCAGTATGTGAGTACAGCACAATGTATTTTCCTTGGAAAAAAAGAAATAAAATGGAAAGCACTCAGCATTACCGTGAAGATTTTCCAGTAATTTATGCAAGTTTTTTGAGAAAAAATCTGTTGAGGTTAAATCTTGTATCCTACTTTTGTTTCTGTCCAAACCTGATGTGCAGAGGCATAATGTGGCAGCATCAAAAAAAGAGATGCTAATCAGCTTTAACTTGCAGAACACCATAAAGATTCTTTGTTTTGATATAAGCCAAAGTGCTGCAACACCTGCATTGGATGAGTTTTAGAAAAACACATTATGCTGAACAAAATACACTCAAGCATCAGAAGGAAAATGTGTGCAAACAGCAGAAAATTTCTAATAGAATTATTTGGAATCAGTTTTTAGAAATAACCAGTAAACAGACTTTTGTTCCGGTCTTTCTCCTGTCTATTTGACCAACATAAAAATAAACAGCTTTGGAGAAGAAGATTTCTTTTCACTTGCTAAGTCAAAGAGTTTCCTTTAGGCAGGTGGCCTTCTTCCTCCTTACCACTTCATCACATGCCATGTAATTCTGCACAGGAAAAAAACCAGGAACAATGTGAAGAAAAGAAAAAAAAATAGCTGAAAATACAGGAAGGTCAGATGTTCCCTAAAATACCTTCATTGAATAAAATGGGATCTCCCTCAGGTGATAAATAATTATAGAACTACATAGTGATTTCATCAGCTGCTAATTAAGAAAAATAAAACAGGCGAGAAGAAAGGGATTCTAGAGTTCAAGGTTGTTTTTAAGAGGGAAAGAAGGTTATTTTTCCTGAGATTATAATTCTGCAGAAAAAGGTAGGTCACTACAGCACGTTAGAAAACTTGGATCTTCCAGAGAAGTGGATTGAACCAAACAGTGTCAGTTCCCACACAACTTTTTGACTATATAGTTTTCCTAAAAGTGTTGGGAGAAAGCCAAAACGTCAGAGCTGTAATTTACCCCCAGCATGTGTTTGAACTAGAAACCAGGAGTGAAAGCCCATGCATGGCACCAGACACCCACACCTGCTCTTGGCAAGTCTTGGGTTGGTAGAGCCTGCTTGGGCTTCCTCACAAAAGATCTCCTCACACAGGAAGAGCAAGGAGATGAACTATAAAGATAAAAACAATTGAGGAAGTTTGGGATGTGACTGTGCAAGCCAATAAAAGCACAGATGAAGCAGAGAGGATTTGCAGGCAGTTGAGGCAAAGCAGAGACACACCAGAGCAGGAAGGCTTAAGAACCAGCAGAGGCAGCCGATTTTAACAGTTTTGAAACAAATTTATGGAAATCTTCTAGATAAAAATTTCAAACAACAAACTTATTGTATTTTTCAGATGCATTAAAACAGTGATCAATACATTAAAAGAACATAGAGGAATTCCTTTGCAGGCTTTTCCAGAATTTCTAAAATACTAGAGGACATTTTATCTTGATTACTTTAAACCAAGCTAACACTTACTGCTGTTGTATATGAGCTTTTATTGTTTTAACTCTGGTAAGTATTTTCAGTTTTCTTCTGGGCCCAGGCCTAAGCTGACACGCAGCAGCAGCAGCTTGTCAGAGAAAATAACAAATAGTTTGTGTTGTTCCAGGTAGACTTTCCCTAATGCAAATCTTAGTTCTCATCTACCCCCAAACATCAGGGACTGCAGAAAGTCTGTCATTCTCCCTCCTCCTTCTCTACCAAAGCATTATCCTTAGGAATGTGCTCCACCTCCTTAGGGAACCTTGAAAACCATCTGTCCTGGTGATCCCATTCTTGCCCTAAAATTCCACCACCTTTGCCATAAAAGGTCCTGGTATCTCACCCACCTCCTTGGGGTTGAACTCAGCTTCCCTGGTGCCCAGGAGAAACTTCTCCAGTCCCTGCTGCCAGAGGTGCTGGACACCCTGCATCCTTCTGACCCTGCCAAGAACTTGCTCACTGCAGGGCTGCAGTCCATAGTGACTCGTAGAAAGGAGATGTGAGATGATAGTTTTGACAAGGATTAAGGACCTAATGGCCCTGCAGGCAGAGAAATTTCAAGTCTAACATCATCTCTGATCTGGTGTGGAGCTTCTCTACCCCAGTGCATCTGAGAAATGGTGTGCACTGTCATCTGTACAAGTATCTTAGCTTCTCATTACCTTGTTCTAACCTGTTTTTATCTTTGACAGAAAGAAATCCTGATGAACAGCAACATGGGCTTTAAATCTACGAAAAAGACAGCTAAGGCTTTAACAGTAAAATATGTTCACATATCTCTGAGGCTTGGCATAGGAATATTTCATTCTCAAATGACTGCATTGCTTCTAAATGCCTAATTTTCATAAATCTATTTGGAAATCTCACAGCCACTGTGACAACTCTTTCCTGTCCCATATCTTTGAGAGGAATGAAGCACACCAGCAGAAACCAGATGGCTGATAGTGGCTTGTCTGTGACAGCATGTGCTACATTCTGTGTTAGTGTCTGACTGTCCTTGCTTATGAGCTGATCATATCAACAGGCACATCATTTACACATTTCTGTGCCTGAAAATATGACTCTTTCTCATTTGGATATCAGAACTGTAATCCAGCTAACTGTTTAATTTCCATTCTTTTTAAACCTTGCATGAAGAGGAAAGGCCTGTGCATATCTAGAGCAGCTTGAAGTCTGTCCTCCCAGTTAGAGAGCTCTTGGTGGCTTCAGCAACTGGGAAGATGCATGTAGTGCTATGAAAGTAGAAACAAAGAATCAACCACCAAGTAAGAGATAAATATATAAGTAAATTTTTATTTTATTAATACTAAGAGCTGAACTTCTCCCCTGCCTGCCATCTCTCTGTAATCACTTATACTTGTGCAAAATAGAACTTACAAGGTAGAACAGTGCTGTAAAAAATACGCATTTTTTCTGCAAAGAAAACATGACTGTAGAAGTTACAGCCTGTCAACCCTCTGAGTTAACAAGAAACAATGTACAACTTAAAAATTCTTCAGTCAATATCTGGAAGGAAAAATGAAATAGTTTTCTATGTTATTTGAACCAAATCTACTGCATTGTGCTAATTGTGCCATAAGGGGAGTTGGATGTGCTGTGCATGTTAAGGCTCTTGCTAATGTTGGCCCACGAGCCTGAGCAATATTTTGCCTCCCTACCCCTAATACCCAAGTTGGGAGCTATTGTCCACTCCCAGCTCTCTCATTTCTAGACCCACCATCCAAACTTGTAAAGTGATCTAAGGATCTCTATTTCTCTGATAAGAGTGGGCAGCACTTTTCTTCATATACAGCTGCATCTTTTTCTCCTACTAGTTTTACATTCTTCTTCATTATTCACCTTTGTGTTATCTTTCAATTTTTTACTTGTGAGCCACTAGTCTCCAAAGTTACTTAAAGAGCTGAAAAATATTTATCAGAAACATTTACACAACCTTCCCTTTATGTAACAGTTCTTCCCGTTAGTGCTGGGTGATGAGACCCTGGAATAAGGACTTTCTATGAAAATGACACATCTCTCTTGAAAGCCAAAAATTGAATTAATGTGTAACTGCAAGTGTTCTGTCAGCATAAGCAAGAGTTTAATGTGCTCCTGGAGCCCTAATTCGATCCATGCTTCAGGTTTATTTGTACAAAAGTGGTAAAATGTGATACTATGGGACTTCATTTACGGTACAAAGAGAGTGCAAAGAATGAAAGAGCAGAGTACATTCACAAGACACTGACTGATGTGTCCATAAGGGATAGGGAAGGTGATTACTGGAAGAATGGGTAGTCTTAGTTAACACCCCCTTTTTGTGCTGAAATTTTTATGATAACTCAAGGATGAGGCAACAAAGCCTTTCAACTACCCTTGTCTTTCACAGTGACTTTACTCCTGCAAACAAATTTTACATTTATCTACGTCAGTTGAACTCCACCTGCCTGTTGATAGAATGATGTGGGCTCACAGTTGCCTGCACAGAGTGTTGGAATGCTGCAGCAGATTACCAGGAAATCACTGTGATTTACTGTCATCCTGCTCTGGAGGAGAAACTGCCTCAAATTACCCTTACAGTGATGAGTAGCTGCAGTAACTCCATTGATTCAGTGCAGTTGTTCTAGATGTGCACTGGTGTTACAAGAAAACCAGGATATGACCCAAACACTTTAAGGAAGGTTTTAAGCAGCTTGGTTAGCCATGAAAAATCCTTTGCTCTTATGGGCAACTAGCAGAGATTAAATGGAAACAGTTTCCACTAAACCTTTATTAAACAGTGTTTTTCTTAGAATCACACAGCCTATTATTTTGTTCAGGAGCTGGTTAAGATTGAAACAACAGAAAATTATATATATTTTATGCTAGATAGTATTCCCTTCATTTAGGCTTTGACACTGCAGAAGAACCCACTAGACCCATGAGCACTGTGAAATACCCAGGGATGAGTAGCAGCATTTTCTTTATAATAACAGCTGCTTCTCATCCTTCACAAATGGACAGTCCTACACAACTCACCCTCCTCCAGGCTTTAAACCAACTTGTCCCTGAGATTTAGCTAGTTAAACAGTACTACAATACACTGCAATCTTCTCTGAAATCCCCTTGAATAAATGTGAGCAAGGGAGTGAGGGGCAATATCAGATTGCTTAGCTGATCAATGGAAGAACATACACAGCAGGTTCTTGTTTAATATTCAAAGGACCTTTTTCTTCTGTGACCTCTGCTTATGAAAACCTGAAGTGTTCAAGAGTGGTGCATCCCATGTCTTTTCACAGCCAACATTCCAAATGGAGAGGGAGCCTGTCTGTGCCCAGCTCAGTACTCCAGAGACAGGGAGAGGAAGCTCCCAGGGCCCAGTGCTCCTCACCTCGAGGAAAGCACACTGTGCTCTCACTGCTTCTCTCCTCTGTCAGCGAGACAGGAAAGGACCGCATTCTCACCACTGATCTGCCAAGCCTCAGCCATCCCGTGAAACTGCCCTGCTTGAAGTGCAGCTGGGTGTAAAGCTTACCTAGGGGTGTTGAAGAGGAAGGATGGCATTGGGACCATGCGGCTGGGAATATGCTACAAAGCATTGAAAGGTTAAGTGAGAAATCAGGAGAAAGAAAACTATCTTTGTGAATTCTACCAGAGGTCAGTTTTATATTCTACCAGTCATATATTCTACCAGATCTCCTTATAAAAATATAATGTACTAATTATATGCTTTCATAGATTTTTCTCAGGCTCAAGGTGTAATTTTGTTTTTTCTTGTTTTTCCTCTGTTATCTCCCTAAATAAATTGTCCATGACACAAAAGTAATTTAATGAAGTCAGACTATGTGATAATCTTTGTATGAAAAAACAAAGAGCTTAGTAAGTATGGGTAGTCCTTGTCTTTTAAGAGATCTTTAAGCTACTGTTTGTGTTTAAATTATTATATCCTAGACACAGCTGAGTGTGCTGCTAGAGGATGCAGGTAGTCCCTGGAGCAGATGGAGAGTCCACTGCCAATACTATGGGGCTGTGCCAAATTTCTGGCCTATCAACAGCCTTGGGCTTTTTCACTTCCAGAATGTTTTTTGTCAGATTAAGAAAGAGGCCCCTGGTCTTCTGCCTTCACTGAACTTCAGCATCTTCAGGAACTTCTGACCAGAGCAGCACACTACGGTCCTGGTGCTGAATGTAATTGATGAAGATAAGGTACACTGAATCCCACAAAAAATAGAGTGGAGGGAGAATGAAAGTCTGTCTAAAGTTTCTTCTATTTCAGTGTTCTCCCCCACTCTGCCTAAGACTCTCTAATGTGTGATAAAAAGGAAGAAATGTAATCCTTGGTATGTGGTATATCATCCCTGTATAGTCTGTGCATGCAAAAGCAGATTCTTTCATAGTCAGAAGGGGGTGAAATGAGAAAAATCTACATTTCATGTAGCTTTTTAATATCTGGAGTACAATTTGTCTATCTCCTACCCAAACTCTTAGAGAGATTTTTTTTTTTTTTTAAAAATTATTGCTCTAAGAAATATTGTAAATAGAAGCAAACAAAACGGTCTCCATGATTTCTAATGTGCCCAGACCATACATTCGAAGATCCCACCTCAGTCCTGACTTAGAACAACATAACCTCGAGGTTGGTGCCAAACACCACTCTTTAGCCACATTTTACTCAGGAAAACAGTTGCCTTCTCTCAGGTGACACAGTGCAAGTACAGTGCAAGGGATGGGAAGGGCAGGACAGTTCACTTGGAGCTGTTTTGTGCGAGCACTGCAAGCTGCCTGGGGAGTTTCCTTTGCATTCGTCATTAGCACTCCTCAAGGATGGGTCACATCATTTTTTCCCCCAATGAAGACACACCCTGTGTTCTCAGTGGTTTGTTTCTGTGCTGCAGTTGAGAACGTAGCTGCTGTGGGAATGGGATTTTCAGAGCTCCATACCCCTATTGATTTTTCTATGTGCCCACCAAACAGCTGATAATTTTTGCTAATCTGGATTTGAGATGAGCCAGTAATCCAAAGAAGAAAATCTTTTTAATCTCTTGAGCTGTTCAATCCCACCTACATTTCGTTATTGAAAATATTTTCTATATTTTTTTCTTTTAGAAAATGGAGCAGCTAGGGAAAAATGATCTGGGCATTGTCTGAATGAAATGCTATCCTGATAACAAAGCTTCTCTCACAAATATTAGTTCCACTTCTGTTGCTTTATAATAAATGGTTGCAGCTGTTGCCATGGCAATTTTAATTTTAAAAAATGTATCCAGCTGAAGACAAGAAATGCAGCTGTTGTTATGAGAAAGTCTAAAATAAATCCAGATGTGAATTGTATGATCTAGTGTTGGCAGTAATAATGTCAGAAACAAAACAAGTTACATGTTTTGTTTTCTTGATATACTGGAGCTGAGGGTGGGGATTTAGGGATATTCTGAATTGTAAGTCTCTGTTCCTGATCCAAATATAGCAAATAAACAGAATGAAATTTCACCTTAGGGAAAGGCATTTGCTAGAAAAGCTGGTCAGCCTTGCATAGAGAATGGCAGTGATATTCCTGTAGGAGAAAGGTGAGCCTCAAGCTCTCCTCATTTACCTTTCTGCTAATATGCTAATATTTTATTTTTTACAGCTTATAAAAAGAAAAATCCCAGCCATGGTAGAAATCTTAAAATTGCAATATTACCTATTGCTTACTACCTTATCACTCTATAGCCTGAAGTTCTTTAACCTGTTATACCTTTAATGTTAGAACATTAAAACAAAATTACTGGACAGTGCTCTACAAAGAAAGTGTAATCCAACAAGTCCCAGTACATGCACTAATAGTCATCCACTGGAAAAATCCACTGTGCTGGGAAGGCAAATAGTCCATGTAAGTATCTTTTGGGAAAAAATATTTAAAGATAGAATTTCTGAGAAGGTGATATGAGAATAGGTCCAGACTTATTTGAGAGTGAACTTCACCTCTGGTAAATGCTGACTGAAAAGCAACAGCTCAAAGCACGAGCAGGGAGGTGTTCAGAGCAGCCTGTGCAGTCTGACAGGGAATGGCTCAGGATGGCAGATGGGCTGAGAGGTGGCTCTGCATCCGTCTTGTACCTTTTCTCCTTGCTTTGGAACTGCAAAGGCTGCTCTGGCTTAAGCCCTTCTGAACTGTAGCTGGCTCTGCTCAGCCTCAGGGGTTCATTTCGGCAGCCTGGGGCTGCTGAGAGCAGAGATGAGGCTGCTGAACCTTGTGGAAATTGGTTTGCTCAAGTGTAAAGTCAGTGCTGATTATGACACCTGCCAATACCTCTTGGCAATGTGCAGGATTACTGAACTTCACTCATGGTAAAATTAAACAAAGAGAGGGAATCACCACTTAGGCAGAGAAGTTAATATGGATAGAATTTCAGTCCCAAATTCTAAGGCTATCAAAACAGTAAGACATTCTTTTTATCCTTAAGGATTACAGCAAGAAGAGGAAACAAGAAAACACACAAAAATACACACTCTCATACTCATTCTGTATCTCTGACTTCCATCTTTGGGGATGTTTTACTCAAAATGATTGGAAGTCTTTATTTCTTTATCCTTTGTACAGGAGTTTTGAATGATAAGCCAACTTTAAGCCTTGCTACTTAAACATACGCCACTTGAAGAAACTCTAAAAGTTACTGGGAATCTTGAAAATATCTGGATAATAAAATCCTACCCACCCCAATTTCCTAAATATAAATCACTTGATCAAAGAGACCAAATGTACTGGATGAGAGGTTTTACTTTGACGAGAATGAATTATTTGTAAGTACACATGCTAAGGATTCTGGACACACAACTGCCAGCTGATCGTGAATTGTTCCTCTGTGCTAAGATTGAAAGAGTTAAGCAACATCTTCCTTTGTTAAGATGAAGGTATTTGCTGTCGGCCTATCCAAAGCACTGTGAAAAATCTCCCAGAAAAGACAGGCAGACAAACAGATAATTTTTCCTTCTGGCTTTGTACAGACTCCATTGATTTATGGATAAACATGTAGTACAACACATTAATTTCCACCACTTAGTTTAAAAATAAATACTTTCCCTAGTCAGGAAGCTCTATGAGGCTTAAATGCAGCTATTAATAAAAGGAAAATAATTCTGCCTAGCTTCATTACCCTCATAATTACTAGAATGTAGGAGTCTTGCCTCAGAAACCTTTGCATTCACTTCCCTCTAACAATGCACATAAAAACACCCTCCAAGCTATGCACAAAGTCCTGCTAATGCTAGAAATGGAACGTAAAACTGTGAACATCCTATAATGAGAGTTTAGAAATGCCTTTCACCTTGCTCTCTAGGAATAAAAATACTGTAATAAAGAAGATGTACACTGTTAAGTGGTTCAGGAGGCTGAAATTTTCTTCGGGAACATTTCCATCTGGCTGTAACCTTCTCCCAGTGTGTCTGAGGCAGGGAACAGCAGCCTGCTAGGCACTCCATTATTCTCATTTCTCTCACTATTGCTTCTGGCTGTGCTTGCTACAGATCAGTAGAACAATGTGGAAAGAAAAAGCTATTTGATTTCTTTTAAGTGAAAATAAAGTAAACATCAGTGAATGGGGATACAAAATGAAAATGCTTTAAAGTCTAAAAATTATATCACTTTTGTGAGATTTTGTTATGGAGAAATTACTAAGGGAAAAATGTGAATATCAGTTTATTCAATGTATTGTTGGGATACTACTTTGTTCAAAGTTTTAATAATATTTAAATCTTCCTTTTCAAAATCCAAATTCCAATGTCACTATGTCTCCCCAGAAACATGCTGAAATTTCCTCAGGAATCCAAATAACATACACATGTGCACGTTACATTCAGAATATGTAGATCATTATAATTAGCAATTAGTTAGGGAACATCAAAGTTCCAAATGCATTAAGGGCAAACTGATAAAAAGACTGGATGTCTTTCCTGGGGACAATGGTCTTTACAGGGAATGTTCATGAGCCCCATTGCCCCAAACACAGCAGAAATGAACCAGCTCTGTCACACTGAGCTCTCTCAGGGCCACTTGCACAACTGCTGCCCTGAGTGTTTCCTATCTCTGTCAAGGCTTGTGACTTTGCCAAAATGTCACCATTGAGACTACACTGCCATATTGCATTTGCAATTTCCATGAAGATTTTTTTTTCACTCTCCCCTTTTTTTTTTTTTCCCTCTCTAAATTGGCATTCTGCAGAGCCATTATAGAGAGAATACTTCTGTGCTTATCTTGGACAGAAACCTTACAACCACATAATTACAAAGCTTTCTCACAACCACTTTGAAATTCAGACTTGTCATTTCCAAGGGGAGGAAAGAGGAAATTACCCATCTGTTTCCTACATATCTTTTGCCCTTTAAAATGTGACAAAATTATGCAAATTTTTAAAGGTTTCTGAAATGTTTAGTTGACAAATCTCAGTGGAGTTCTGATAAACTTCATCAACTAAAAATCTACCAAGATGTCATTTTTTTAGGCATGTACTATCTAAAACTTAAATATGTGTTTTTTCCCCTGCAACTGCTGGTGCCCAGACTCAGCCAGCTGCTGTCCCCAGCCTTCAGAACTGACCTTCACATCACCCCTCTTGTCCTCATTACCTCCTCTGTTAGTTACAACTTAATAAGAAGGACAGTGAAGAGGTGCTTGCACCAGAAATGGAGTCAGGGTCTCTCTTGGCTTTAGGGTATGAAGGAGGTTGGAGTTTACAGCCCTAGATTATCTCTAGAAATAATTTATTTCTGTCTCAGGTGGGAGACCTAGGGACTGGTGAGTGCCACAGAAGTGGTGGAGTAGCTCATGCAGTTCAGGGGAATGGGTAGAGCAAGGTGGTGATGGTGACTATTGTCTTGTGAAAAGATAAAGGAGAGAGAAAGATTGAGACCAATACAAAAGCAAGTGGAAACAAAGAGAGAGTGGAGCTCTGTAACCTTTGGATTACATTCTAAGAACAGAAATTTGCTGAGTCTCATCATTTAAGTAGCTGTGAAGTGCAGTAACTTGAGGTTTGCAGTCACTCCTGCTGTGCCTGGCACTGAAGGAAGGCAGCTGATGCTGCTGCTATCAATTATTCTCTTTGCTCAAGTGACAAAAGTGTATCCTGAAACCATTAAAGTTCCTACTCCAAAAGGTGAACTGAAATGTCTTGGGTATGGAGAGTGGAATGTTTCTGTGTGTCAGAAAATAAATTTAAAAATTACATCTGATTAAAATGTTTACAAAAGGTACCTCTCAATTCCTCCTTTTTAAGATATGAAAATTTTGGGGCATTATGTAACTTTTGAGTATTTGATAACATTTGTGTTATTTTGATGTTCTTTAAGGACAGTTCCCCATTCATGCAGAAATATATAGAAATATATATATATATTTGCTCATATGCACATGCAAAAGGATTTCATGGAGAGTTATGTCAGTTCTAACAGCCTCAGTAGCTTAAGGATTTGAGTCTTAAAAGATCAAGGCTTGCAGGAGGAAGCAGTTTACCTGATACTGTTGGTAAAAAAAGAAATGCTTAGGGCAGGCCAGAATGATGAAATTCAAGTTGAACTGTAGCACAGAGCATCTGGAGGGGTTCGCAGAGGGATCACAAGAGACATCAGTCTTTCCTCGTGTTCCTGGGTAGTCACTGGAAATAGCCCATTTTCCCACAATAGGAATGGGTTCTTCATTCATGTAATCATAACCTGATCTCCAAAGAATAACAGAATTTTTATGGAGTATCCTGTTGCGACAAACTCTCTGTCTCTCTGAGAGAGCTGTGCTCTCCAGTACTGTATTTCTGGGAAGGATTTGAGCAGTGAATACATATTGGTTGCTACCCAGCAAATGAAATGGCACAAAGGTCTCCCTCACCTTTCTGACACACACTCCTCCTGTGTCTTCTCTGCCAGGAGACATGAAATGTATGTTGATTTATTGCAAGAGCCAGACAGACTCTTACATACAGTATTTCATCCAGAGAGGATGAAATGAGCTTTCTTTTGGAACACTTCAAGGGAAATAATATCAATACTATCATTTCAAACTAAAAGGGAGTTTTCTCTGTAAGTAGAATTAGACTCTGTATGTAATTACCTTGCTCTCAGGAAAATCTGTCTAATTCACTAGAGAAAGGTTATTTGGACAAGAAAAAACATCTGGAAGACCTCAAAAACCAGGCTGACTTGTAGCAGGGTGTACTTCAGTTCTGAAGAGTTCCCAAAAGAAATCTTTTAAATGAAGAAGCTTTGATGCCAGCTCGGTCATTTGTAGGGAAAGTGTAGCTAAATAATTTCCACTTAGTGATTTGCAAGGACTGCGAGCAGCATTCTTAATTCTGAACTTAAAACTGACTCATCTGTTTGTGTGTAAGTGGACAGAGATACCTGCAGCTGCTCTGGTTTGATTGGGTCTGACAGGTACAGACATTCCCAGCTGATTTGAGCTAAGCTGTATCTTCATACATCCCTCAGGGCAATCTCCATAACATTGCTCTCTGAAATCTACTCTAGCTTAGCAGTCTGCAGCTGAAGGCTGCCTATTCAAATAAATTGCACAGACAAACCAGTGCCAATTAGAGAACTGTGGTGGGCTGATGCTGGCTGGATGGCAGGTGCCCACCCAGCCTCTGCATCACTCCCTCCTCTGCAGGATGAGGTGGGGGGAAGAAAACAAGATGGAAAGAAGCTCAGGAGTGAAGATACAGGCACATTAATAAAGCAAAAGCTGTGTGTGAAAGCAAAGGAAAACAAAAGTTTTATTCCCTGCTTCCCATGGGTGGGTGATGCCCAGCCACGTACATGGAGCAGATCTCTGGAAGATAAGTGCAGTAACATTTATCTGTCCCTTCCTCCTTTCTCTCAGCTCTTATTGCTGAGCACATCATATGGCATGGAATATCCCTTAGGTCAGTTTGGATCAGTTGTCCTGGCTGTGTCCTCTCCCAAGACCTTGCCCATCTCCTACCACTGGGATGCTGGAGAGGCCTTGCTGCTGCTGTGCCAGCCCTGCTCAGCTGCAGCCAAAGCACTGCTGAGTTACCAACACCCTTCCAGCTCCCAGTGCAAAGCACAGCTCTGGCAGAGATGCTGTGGGAAATGAACTCCAGCTCAGACAGACCCAGCACTACAGAGAGTAAGACCTTTAGCATATATTAACTAGATCCTAAGTAAAAATTTAATATGGCACTAATATTGGAAAAAGGGATAAGAAATACTGAAATGTGAAAAAAATCGGGGTGTGAGAATTACCTCCCGAAAACATTCTGTTCTGAGTGCCCATTTTCATACCAAAATTTCAGCTTTAACAAGCATTACAAAAATTCAACAGAATTTTCCCTCTCTTTTAAGCATAACGCTGGTCTGTACCATAAGTAAAGCTTATGGAGGAAAAAAGAAATGAAGGGTTATTAAGTGAGGATACAAACATTTTATGTGGGATTTCTTCTGTTCTGGCAAAGAAGCTCTTTTAAAGTTCCTGCTAATAGCAAGTTTGGTTAGTTTCCCAGTGCTCACATCTCCTGTTCCAGATGGTCAGTGACGTGAAACTCTAATTATCATCAACAAAATAAGCTGGGACTAAACCCTTCCTCAAAGGTAAAAAGAGCAGATGGACAACCAGAATTTCATTATTATAGAAATAATAGAGAAAAAGGACTCCTCATCTACCTTTTAAAATCACTCACTAACTTGTTACACAAATAACCTCTTGCTCTATTAATTTATAAATTACTCTGTTATTTCAGTAGTTGAATGGCTGCTTGGTATATAGGCCTTTCAACAATATTGGGAATAGTAGCCAAATTCATCTTGTCTGAGGGGAACCAGTAAGTGAAATGATTGGGCTGAGCTTCCATCCAGCATTTAGTTTGCTTTCACGTTTTCAGGGGATTCTATTTTATTCTCCTACACAATGTTACAGACATCCCTCCTCAGGAATCTTTGTGGGAATAAAATCCCAAATAGCATTGATCTGGAATGAGGCAAGGCCTGTACCCAGAGATCCAGTTAGTCATTTGTCCAGCATTGTAGCTCACAGACATTGAAATCCCTAAATATTTGTCAAGGATTCAAGGTCATGCAAGCCAGTACCATGGAGCAGCTCTCCCCATGCCTGTTGGCTTCCAGTGCTGGTCTTACTTTGAGCTCTAATTTCTAGGTCAGGTTTTGCAAAGACAACCCCTCATCTAAACCTGCCACTGCTCACACTGAGCTCACACAGGCCTCAGTCCCTCCAGGGCTGCCCAACCAGTCAGTGTAAAGGCAGCTACAAAGAAAGGGTCCTGGAGCAGCCCCCTGTATTTCTGGCAGAATCTCATTCCTTTTCTGAATTCAGATTCACTGCCTGATTGCAGCATATCACTCTTTAGCACTGGCTGTCCTAATTCCTATTCTGCTGCCAGTTTCCTACAGTTCAGGAGTAGATTTTGATGTACTACTTAAGGATTTCAACATAGATATTTATAACAAAACAATATAAAACTGCAAAATTGCATCAGAGAAAGATAATCAGATTTTCCTCTGCATCCCTATGAGTAAACAGGCTCTTCTTCCCTCTAAACAGTCCTAGCTACAGGTTTATGTATCACTGTCGGGATCTGTAGTTACACAATGTGCCTTATCTTTGTTTCTTGCTTCTTTTTCCTAGCCATGGCTTCACAATGTCCATTTGTTGCTTTCACCAGCTCATTTTCTTACATCTTTATTCCACCGTCTCTTGTCACACTCAGAAATCCATTTTCTTTAAGCAGGAAAATGTCATGTGTTGATACTTTTTACCTTTCTGTCACCTGTCTGATGGCACAAGTGTTTTTATTTCCCTCCTTCCTCCCTGGAAAGGCTCTATGCATGCTCTGTACAGTTGTTGGCAAGGAGTGAGGCTTTTATCCTTTTGAAAAAGAATTACCTAGGCTGAAGAGTTCTATGTGTAGGAACACTAAAGCTATTAACTGTGTGTACATAAGGGCCCACTTATGGATAGAAGTGGTTTTTTTTACACTATTTCTATGTACTGATATGCTTAGGATATGTGAATAACATTTTCTCTGCACTCAGATACATGTTGAAAATAAATAGAACTTAAATGAGTTTAATTTTCACTCTGGTGGCTGGGATAGTATGGTAAAAGACATTAAGAAATTGCAGGAACATGGGGTTTTAAAAGTGGCTAAAAATATAAGGGGCATAGAGAAACCAGCATTCTTTTTTTTCTTATGTGATGACTCAGTATTTTTTGCAATTTGCTAATAGTGCCTAACAAATCTCAGCATGACTTAGGGGATTCAGGCTGACAGAATTCCTTGTGTTCTTAGACTAAACAAACTCCCAGTTACCTACAGGTGGGGAAACAAAGGATTAGCTAAGAGAAAATTCTTTGTTTCTTAATTGATATACATGAAACAAAAGGTTTTGGTACATATGGAACATATGGAAACCTATGATGTCACTTCTAAAGGCCACTTTCTGAATATAACTGCAGTTTTTGGGAAAAATATGATGTGAGAACATTCAGATGTCTTTCCTCTGCAAAATTTGTTATTCGATATGCTCAGTGATCAAAGTGTGGCAAAAACTATACAGAACAATGCTTTAAAAATGGAAGGGCAAAGGATCCAAATTAGAGACACTCCATGACAAAAGAAAAAAGAAAAATATAATCATAAAGGGAGCTTCACATCTACTGAGATATGCATCAAGGAGACACCTATCATTAATTTCAAAGCCAATATTGCTCCTGCAACTCCCAGCTCCCAACTTAATTATTTAGCAGCATAGTTACAATATCTGTTCTTGTCCTTTGCAGAACAGCTGATTTTAATATACAATACACAAGGAATAACAATTAGAAATGGTGAAAAGTGGGGAAGTAACACTTGCAGATAATGGACAGTTACCTCACCAGGCCAATGACCACATGAAACATAGACTGAATATTTGTAACTGCATTTGATGTTTGTCAAATGTCTTTCTTCAGTCTTTCATTACATTTCTCTCTTGTATATGCTACCTTCAAGTTCAATGACATAGTAACAGAATTAAAACCACTGAAATAATAACAATACAGGTAAACAAATGCCTAGAACCACAAAGGTTTAAAGATTCTTATTATTTTCGGTTTGAGGTCCATCGTACCACAAGAGTTTCTTATATTTTGAAAAGACTTAAACTGTACTAAATTTAGTAATATGATGACTGTGCCTACCAGTCAGAATCACCAGTGTGTCAGAAGGAATACTCTTGTCTGCCTAAGATAATTATAGGAATCACTGTCTGAGAAAAGACAACCCTAGAGGGTGCTGGGCACAAACTGAGCTGAACTCTGGCTTCTGAGTTATTTCCCCTGGAAATTGATACTGTTTTTCAATAAATTTGTTACCCTCTCAATAAATCAGTTACCTTAGCCATGTTATTTTAGAAAGCCCTATACAAGCTTCTGCCAAGAAAGAATGGTTTGAGCATGATATTAACTTGTATAAGGTACGACTGGACTAGAATGAAAGCATTTTTTGAGCAAAGAAAAGGTACTATGAGTTGGTATATATTCATCCTGGAAGTATTTAAGAGGAACCCTAAAACTACTTTTACCAGGATTTTCCTCAGTCAATATTCTGGAAAACAAAGTATGTAGGAAATATTTTTGGCATAATTAGTCATATGGTTTTTTTCTGGGTAAAAGCAGACATGTTTAGTAATCAAATAAATAAGGCTCTGCTATAATTTTTCTTAAATACTTTGGATTCTTGATGTTATTTTCTGTGAGAATTCTCACAAATTTTTATTGAAAGGAGAATTTTATCCTAATAATGAAAAATTGTAAGGAACTCTGGAAGTGATTTCTACAGGAGAAAATCCTCGTTGCATCTCCAGTGCCCTTGCTCAGAGAGGCCCTTGTGTGTGTGAGCTCTCCCAGATGCACAGCAGCTTGTCAGCCTTCCTGCAGCCACTGCTGTCAGTTTGAGTCACAGTGATCCCTCCTGCACGGATTATCTTAAAATAGCACACTATAAATGAAATCTTGCAATTATCACAAGCACCCAGGTGTTTGGTGTGGCAGGATGAGCTGTTAAACTGCCCTAGAGAACTTTGTCCTTGGTCAGTATTTTCTGAGGGCACTTGGCCACTGCCTGCACACTCTTGCAGCAACACAGCTCATGTGACTTGCTAAATCCACAGGAAGAATGCAGGGATAGCTGGTCCTGCTGCTGTCCTTCTCAAACTAAATGACAAACAGCACAGGAAAAATAGAGATTGGAGGGAGAAGCTGAAAGAAAGGAGAGAGATCAATCTGAGCCCCTGTTGGCAGACAGCCATACTGCCTTCACCTTGCCAAATTGCCACCTCCAGCCATAAGGGCCTTCTCTCTTTTCCTGCCTCTCCTGCACTGAGTCACTCCTGCAGACATTATCTTACTTATTCTGTTAGATAATGAAAGACAATGTGTATTTTCATATTCTATTTTTCTGGTTATCATTATGTAGTACTAAATTACTTACTATTGCTTTTCCAGATTTGGAAACATTATTCTCACACCTTTTTAAATAGACTTCTATTGCTGCAATTATGAACATGTTGTGTTTGCACACAAGAATGGTATGGGTTACAGGAAAAAAAATAGCTGTTCTTTTGCAGTGACAGAAAAACAATTTTCTTCATTTAAACTCAGGTTGGTTTTGCAGGGTGTTAATGACCTGAAGCTGACATTATTTACAGTATATCTTTACTTAAAATGCTACAGGAAGATTATATTGGGTTGCAGAAGCATTGTATTTGTGCAGAAGCTGATTATTTAAGCCAGAGAGTCATGAAATGTGAAACTGATGGTGCCATGTATTCTCTTCAGTCTCTACAAATGACTATAGAAGTAAAGAATCAGTCACAGTGAATATACAAAAAACCACATCAATTTTCCAGTGACAAGAGATTCTATAGTAAAGATTTCTAATCTCTCATGTCCAGCAAAGAAAACAAGAGAAGGAGATAGGCTGAGGTGCATAACCTAGTCTTGAGTACTGGGAAGAACAGAGTTTAGAAACACATGAATCATGTACTGGAATACTGATGGATCTGGAATCTGATGGGATTTTTCTTTTTAGATTTAGATTCTGCAGTTGAGTTGCTCCTTTGGGAGGTCTGTGTGCTTTGGCATCAGGGTGACTGAAAACTAGAGAGAGCTAAAACACTCTGGGTTCCCTTGAGTTGCTTGGAGCCTTCCTGTTCCTGTCTGGGAGCCTTGCACTAACATGAAGAGTCTAAACGGGCTGAAAATGTCTGGGCTGTTATTAAACAATGCCAAAGGAGAGAGATAAAAATCCCAGACTTATTGCCACCTACATGCCTCTTTCCAATTCTAATAGCTGCATCAATGCTTTTCTGTCTGTTCTCTCTACCGAGCTGTCTGCTCTTTGCTTACTTTTCCTTTTGTGCATTTTATTATCTTATGTACCAGAGCTCTCCTAAGTGCCACATTCCAGCCCCAGTCCCTGGATGTGACAGCCACACTGTATCTAATCATGAACTGCTGTGCTCAGACACTTGACAGCATTTGGAAATATTGCTCTTGCTCTGAAAACAGTGTGAGGACTTTAGTGTAGGTGAAGGTTACTAGACTGATAATTGGAGAATAATAAATGAAATAGAAATACTATTTCTTTTTTATATTGTGAAACAAATTTGGGGTTTTTTTTGCAACAATTATTATAAGTTGAAACTCCATGGTGCTTCAGACAAAATATTAAGCTCATTTTTTAACTACTGTAAACCCTTTAAAGTTTTTTTTTCTGAAAGATAGGATAAATCCTCGTTCAAGGGACCATGTTTTAAGGAGGAAGTTGGCACTGAACTGAAGCTTACTGTGAAGCATCTTCAAGCATCGTGGAGAACTGAATTTGACTTTGCAGTTCTGTTACTTTTAAGATTATCTGAGAGGATTATTTGTATTTCTAGCAAAGCTCTGGGAAGCATATAATACATGTAGAGTGGAGTAAACTTGAGATCCCGTTAATCATGTGCTTAGCATCTGTGTTTTTAGGACAGCACATCTTGTGTGATTTTGGCCCATCATTTGTGATCTGTTTGAGGATTCCTAAGAATAAAAAAGCTATATATAAATTTAAGATACTATTACCAGTTGAAACTCTGCCAGTTTCCATAAAGAGAAGCAGATAAACAGATACTGTGTACCACTTTGTAGTTTTAATCTTGGAAAATAATAAATTGCAAAAAATAAAAAGAACCTGTCTTGATTTTTATAGTTGCCCTGTGTCCTAGGTGCTCATTTAGCATTATTTTTTCAAGATACCTTGTTTAGATGAGAAAAAACATCATGCGAAATAAATTTACCATTTTACAGAATATACTGCTTTCTGGGTTAAAGAACATGAACTAAAATTGTATTCTGGATATACAGTTGCTATGAATAATATTGGAATTCTAGTGTTCAACAAACCAAGAAAAATTCTAAAACTCTATCTTTGTAACAAACCCTTCAAATGGTATAGCTATAATTGAACAAACTATATCAGTGAGAATGATAGCAGTGAATAAAGCTTTAATTATCTCACCAAGTAAAGAATGAAGGTGGGTGTTAACTTACTGTGTCAGCACGATAGCCACAGCATCATTCAGGACACTCTCTCCAAACAGGAATGTGTATAAATCTGTGTCCACATTCAGCTCATGGAAAATAGCAAGGACTGTCACTGGATGGAAAGAAAGCAAAGTGAGTTGTTATCTTCATATTCCTCTGGCAGTTCAAGAAATAAAGCAACCTTAGAATATTGGTTTTGAGAAGCCCTATATATTGCCTAAGTGGATAAAAATGAGTTAAGAAGAATCAACTGGAATACATAAGATCCTTAAGTTCATCAAGTCTATGAGTTTTGGTGCTGCAGCTGAGTTGGGAAGAAGCTTCCCTCTCACACAGAGAATCCTACATAAATGACAATGTCACAGCATATTTCACTGTGCATAAAGCACTGTGATCTTGTGATCACAGAGGAATAAGGGTGCTGAAAAGAGCTGAGTTTTGCTGTGGATTTTGTGTGTGATGAGTAGGGGTTTACCCATTTTGAGAAGGATATAATAACACTTATCCATCTTCATTAAGGATAAGGAACGAGCAGCATAACCACCCATCCTGACCCACGCTCAGCAAGGATATAGCTCATGGGCAGCCACGGAGCCTCTGACCCTGACCAGGATATTTGACACCTGTAACTCATTCTAAGGTCCTTCAGCATACCAGTAGTTTGAGTTCCTTCCTTCTCCCTGAGTTATACCCTATATTTGATTTTCAGTTTACCCCTGCAATAGAGAAAATAGAGTGTGGTGAATTTAAATGGAAGGTGAGCAAATCATTTAGACACACGTCCTCAGGAGCTTTTAAACATTTGGTTCATACTCAGGTAATTAAGTCCTGCAGACATTAACTTAGGCCTTCTCTGTTTCTCCCTCCTCCCTGCAAACAGGGGATCACAGTCCTTCCTATGGTCTATCTTGCACTTCATAATCTCCAACTGAACAAGGCTGTCTATGTTCTGTGTAGGTATTATTCGAATTCTTATTATTCTTATTATTTTCTCTTTGCATGGACAAAGCAGAGCTTTCTCTTTTCAAACAGAATTTAATGTAAAGACCTCCAATTACTTGTCTGGTTAAAAATTACATGGTAACTCACTGCTTCACTGGTGCTCATTCTAGTACATAATTGTGCAACTGACTCAGTCCTCACAGCTCAGGAATCCCAAAGATTAGGAGTGCCTCTGGGATGCCATGTACACATCTGACATTTTAGAAATAAAAATTATATACTTTTACATTCACATGGCTGCTAATAATTCACACAGAAGCATGACCAGCTGATTATGCTTTGACCTAATAACATTTCTTGGAACTTTGGAAGCATTACTGCTAAGATTTTCTAAATGGCACTTAAATATCTATGTAATCTCAAAACCAGTTTATAAACCCAAAATAGATTCTCAGTTCTCCTGTGAGATTTTATGTTAAAGTGATCTCTGTTGATGTGTTATCTCTGAAGAATTTTGGAAGTGTTATTCTACAGAAGACAATTTAGGAGATGTGTGTAGCTGAACATTTGCTGATATAGCTATATTTAAATTAGCTGGTTATATTTAACCATCCTGGTAACCTCACCCATCTACTCCCACTGCAGTTAAAATTTAAACTAGGAAGAGGGTTCTTCCCCCAGAATAGCTCAAAGGTGTAGGCAGAAGCTTTATTGACAAAAGATATTTTCTTGGTTCACCAACATCTATAGTGAGGTTTTGCCTGATTAGCGATGCTGACTTCATGTGCTAAATGTGGACTCAGTTTAGTCTCCTGCTCTCTAATGTCATTGGCATAAAAACAGACTTGTTTTCTAAAACTATTTGCCACTTTCAGTTTTGCTTATAGCTAATTAGTTGGGGCTCTCATTAATAGTCCCTGTGATAATGACAGAAGGAAAAGAAAACAGTAATTAAAGTCCAATGCACTGCTGGGGTGTGTGTGTAGCAGGCCATGCCAATTAGACAGATGCCTGCACATTCCTCTCCTTCCTCTTGTCTCCTAAGTAAACAACTTTCTCTTCTTGCTTTCTCTCCCAACTCTACCCCAAAAATATGACTTGACATCTTTTCAAATGAAAGCTAAATAATAAAGCAAGCAACACAGTAATGCATCAATTGCCTCTTCTGGGAGAAACTCCCCAGTTCACCCAGTTCTCAGGAAATGTCTTCCATTTCAAATGTTTTCCCATTTCCAGGGGAGGTTATTGGATCTGCTTTACCTGTCCCTGACTGAAGGGTTCTGGTCTCTGCTCTGACCCTCTGCTCATCTGGCCCAAGACAGGCTAAACTTGAGCCCCACCACTGCTGACAGATACTTATCTGATTTGTTTTTAAAGAACTGAAATGATGCTGGTTACACAAATTCCAAGGGAGTCTAACTCACTTTTCAGTATTCATACAATTTATAAATGCAGTTATTCCTGAGTCATGTCTAACTCAAATTTCCCCTCCTGCTTTTCAAGTCTGAAATTTCCATTCCTAGCCTAATGAGAGACAAAAAATTTGTCATATTTATTCTGATTTTCTTTCAGCAGAATTTTGTCTATTCAAAGACTTATTTCAGACATCTCCTCCCTAATATGAGTCACTTCTTTCAGTCTCCTCCTTTTAGTAATGTTTTCTTGCCCTCTAATCAGCTCATATCTTTCCTGAAATACAGTGCCTAAAACCAGATCCCAGTAATGTAGTTGACACTTGTGTCAAGAAATAGAATAAAAAAATGCTGTAGAACGTGTTAATAAATCCTGTTTTCCTTTTTTCTTTGCTATGTATTGGTACTTATGACTCATTTTCATAGGCTGTAAACTTGAAATAATTTTCAGAAGTGAATGCTCACTTCTTATCTGCTATCTATGAAGATACTTTTTTTAAAGTGTAGCATTTATCCTTGCCTATTTTAAATCATTACAGGAATCATATTGAGTTCTAAGTGTGCCTTTCAGAGTGTTTGCAATCTCCTTTCAGCAGAATGTTGTACGATAAAGAAACACCGTCTGTTGCATTAGCCAACTCATTAGTGAAAATTATAAATAGTATCTGCACAGGAACAGAGATCTGCAGGATCTTTAGCACATCCACCCTGTTTAAGAGCTCAAGGAAACATTTTCATCTGTTTTTGACCAGCACTGTCTGGGCATTTCCCCATGATCACATCTGCCTTCATTAATTATGAGAATCTACAGGCATAGGTCAGAATGGACACATCAAAAGGGATGTGATACTCTGCTATGGAAGAAAGTTAATTTAACCTACCTCTGGGTAGAATACTGCTCTAGGAATAGTCATCATGTCCAATGAGGTCACATTGTGATGTCACATCATATCTAATGAATGACTTTAAAACCCAAGAGAAGTAATTTTAAAATAATCCCACACCACAGTACCATGTCTAGTCTGTGAGAATTGGATATCTCAGTACAGACTGTAGATGCTGCACCGCAGTCAGCTTGGCCCCTGGATTTCTGGAGGCACTACTGAGGAACAGTAAGCAGGGCTTGGTTTTTGTGTGGTAACTACTCAAAGACTTGCCTAATTCATTAGATACAATATGTATTATAGAAATACCAAAGTACTTTTCATTAAAGTACACAGCATCTCTTATTTCAGTGTAAGCCTATGAAGACAGAAATAGAGGTAGGTAAAGAACTGGCTGGAAGGACAGGTCATTGGGGGAGCACCAACACCTTCTGTGGCGGTAGAAAACTGACAACAATGGAAATAACATGTACCACAGATGCTGACTCAGAAAGGGTTGTGAACTTCAGTTTAAAATTCAGTGACAGGAAGCAGGAAATAGTGAGACATCTAAGATTTTCACAGTATTTATGCCAACAGAAGTCTGATTCACTTTTTCCTTGACTTCATGGGCTAAGGTAACATCTGTCACATGCTAAGCCAAACATGATTTCAGTTGTACCTGATGCTGAAAGATTCCAATTTGAATTATAGACTCCTTTCCCTATTAATGTCACAGCACTCACAGATTAGTTCAGTGGTGAATAAGAAGAAAGCAGATATATATTTTAATTAAAAACACATTTATAAACCATCTTACATAATGAGTGTTTGAAAAGCATTACCCTGTTGTATTTATACGTTATGCTTCTCAATGCAAAATCCTTTGATTTGATGAGAAACAGCAACTGCTCTTTCTGATAAATATCCAATTTTATCAATAACAAGAGCAGTGCAACCCACAGCTTCAGTTCAGCTGTAACCATAGTAACTTCAAATAGGGAAGAACCTTGTGATTGTTAATGTGACCAAAGGTAAGGGAGTTCATAGAGCTCAGAAATAGCTGTGCTTCAGCAAACCCTGTGAAGGTAAATCGGTTTTCTATACTTGAAATGTCAAAAATTAGGATAAAAAAAAAAGGAAGGGTTAAAGGTATGTAAAATGTCTTCGGATGGGAAGGTTGTTGCTCAAAAGGTGTTAATAGCAGCAGCCCTGGAGACTGCCAGAATTGTACTGTTCCCGTGTTTTTGGTGGCTGGGGCAAAGGTCCCATCTTTCCATCCCTGTGCCTGGTCTGCTCTGCTCATTATTCCATTTCAGCCATGGCCCCTGAACCCAGGCTCCTTGCTGAGGCTGCCTGTCAGTCCCAGAGGACAGCTGGGCCACAATTCTCTAATGTGCAGTTCCACTTTGAGGTCTCTGATGGGCAGGGATCGAGAGCTGGGGCTCCACAGCAGCTCCTCTCCCTCTGCTGCTCTCCAGGAGTGGCACCTGCATGAGCACACAGGGAGGAACTGCTGAGTCCCCTTTGGAGGATCACACCTAAACACTCTCAGAGTCAGAAATCAAATCCTAATACTAACACAAGGAAACCCTTTCAACAGTGGAACAGGGAAATCTGTGCTGTTTTATGCAGGTGAAACAACACGAAGATGATTTCCTTGACAAGGTGGTAAATTATGCCTATTGACCAGAATAAAGAAAAATGTAAATACCGGTCCCATGTTTTAAATCAAAGAATAATGAGGGGATAATTTGGGAATTTTAAAATTCTATTTCTTAAAATTTAACCTCTCACCTGAAGTCTTAAAATGAGAAACCTTCTCTACTGAAAATGATAAATTATTGGAAGGAGATGTTCTCTATAAGATGAATTATTTCATTGAGAGTAACCTTGTTTTGTCCCTGAAGTTTCTAACTGTCCTTTCCAGAGACATGAAAGTTTTTTGAGGCATCACAAAGTATTGTTGATATTTAAGAATCACAGTCTATTATGCAAAACACAGTCCCAAGTATATCCAGTCATAAATCAATCTCTTGATCTTAGTTCAAGTGTTAGTTTTCTATGTAAAAGAACACACAGCATATAAGAGCAATTCCTCTGAATTATTTTTATGCCAAAATATCTAGATTAAAAATCTTCAGAGTCACAGAGTGCTGTGACATTATTTCCTTCTTAACAATACTAGAAAATTTTACCTGGCATATGTTTGTTTACTGCCCTTACAGTAAAAGTCTTTATTTAACACCTAAACATCTACCAGTCATCTTTGTTATTACAAATAAGGAGCTCAATCAAACCAACTTCTGTCAAGTCAACTGATTAGTTTTTAGCATCTTTTGAGACTTAATTGCTTTCCACAGCCAAGGGAAATTAAATCTCTTTTTGAAATGAGTTTATAATCCTACACAGTGAAGAATTAAATGAAAAATCATGTAGCAAATCTGACAGGAATGTATTGTTTCATCTTAAGACTAATTTATTGTTGATAACACTAATATTTTACTAAAGATTTCTTCAAAAACCCCAAAATGAACCCTAGATATCACAGATAAAATCTTTATACTGATTATTTTATGTCCTAATATGTATCAGTCCTCTAGGGCACCATATTTTAACTGATTTTGGAATGCAGCGAGCTCTTTACTCAAGTATTATAATACTTGAGATTATAATTCACTAGCAAATCCTACAACACAATGAAATATTTTCAGCAGTGTTGACCATTTAATTAATGAACAACTTAATTCAAAATTCTCTTAAGTCTTTGAGGGGTTGAAATTTATGGATAAGATTAGTGAACACATGAAACAGCTTAGAAATATTGTGAATTGATAGCAGAGGGAGCAAGACTGAACATTAAAAAAGCTCTTGGATGTGAACAGACACTATATAAGCAGAGAAGTAATTAGAAACAATATTAATCAATGACAGTTTGTCACACTAAAAATAGTTTTCTCAACTGCAGCTTTAGCTTTTTAAGCCTGTTTAAAACCCTGGGAAAAGGAATCCTTGTAACTTATTCCTTACAGTGCAAGAGGAGCTTCTGTTTTGTTGGTTATTTCTTTCTCTTGATTGTTCCAGATTAATCAGTGGTGATTTAATACTCTGATAATCAAAATCAGTGCATTTGTTTTATACATCACTCGTCATAAGTCAACATTTGTGAGACTAAATAGTCTTGGACTGGAAAATAGGAAAAGAAACTAAGCCAGCTGCAAAACCCTATTCATAGAACTACCAAGAAATATACTTGGAAATTGTAAGGATGCTTTTATTCCATAAGCAATTTATTTTTCTAGGTCTTCCTTGTGCTTCCAACTTCTGTGTTTTTGTCTTTCTCTGAGGATAGGCTCCAATCATGTGCTGAATCTTATTAATGTAGCTAGGTGTTCTAAGAAGTGGCAGCATATTGGATGTGTTGATTAATTTGAGAATAAAAATTTGATGCAGCTTTTACAGTAATCTTGCAACAACTGGTTTTGTGGAAATAAATTATTTTATACCATACTTTGAAGCTATCAGAATGATAAATCACAAGCCCAAAATCTTTTGTTAAATATTGAGGGTTCATTTAAAGATTGGGAAAAATGTGTAGAACAATATTGCTTTTTCTCATTTCTTTTAAAAGCCAGGACTTTGAAGCTTTATCCCTAAGTCTCCCAGAGGAGCTTCTCAAGGATAGATTTTTAACACTAATGCAGCATTTCACATGCATCACAAAATGTTTTCTGTTCCATTTCCTTTAACAGCTCAACTGAAAATTTTGCAGAAATGTGATGAACCCTTGCAGAATTTGTACTTTGGCTTGGTAGATAACAAATTAAAAAATCTGCTCACCTTCTCCTTTACTGTGTTCCCACAGTTGCAAATAGCAATACTTTCCTTTTAATATCTGAGTGCTCTGATTGACATTTTCAACGTAAAAAAACCTGGACAAATTTATGAAACCTAGGCTAACTTTGAGATTAGCCTGTTTTAATTAGAAGGTTGGGCTAGAAGACCTCCAGACATCCCTCCAAATCCAAATGAATTCTGTGATTCCCAAATTGACTGAGTTGGCTTCACAGACTTTGCCATCTACTGTAACTTTGGGCTTTAAATCTCACATTGGCAAACTCAAGTTAATTTCTTGGTATCTGGTTTTTTAGAGTTGTATTTATCATGAACACTTCATTGACACTGTATAAACAGTATTTATATGGCAAATCTGAACGCTCCAGTCCCCAGATCTTTAAACTGGGTCACACGTGGATGTGAGGCTGTGATTTTTATCTGTGAGGCTCCAGCTTACAGCAGTTCTCTATCAGGAAGCAACAGGTGCTGTCCTGAGGATAGAAGAACATTTTCTCAATCTTTTCACCAACCTCAATTATAAAGTTTGTGATCGTAACCTAGGGAAACCAGTTACTAAAAAAAAACCACAAGAGACCTCTGGAGCTGACTTTGACTTTGATTGACTTATGATTATCAGAATATCAGATATTTAACAGCTAAGGAAAGAAAAAAAAAAGCAAGAACAGAGACTTTGAACATTTCTATGGCATATACAGTACTCTGACTTCTGAAAAAGTAATTATTTTGAAATGGTTACCTGGATCTGTGGCAGACATCAACGATCCAAAAAATAAGCAGTCAGTGAAGTGGAACTCCCATGGCTTTAATTGGCCAATATGTACCATTGCCTTCACAAAGCCATACATTATCAACCTGTCAGGGCAAAGATAAGACTGGTATTCAGACAGAGTATTTAATACTTATGTTTCATTTACAGTATTAAACAGGTTCCTATTCTCTTCAGCTTCTTTTTTAATGAATGTATCACATGAACACTGAACACAAACTGGTATAATTTAAAAATTCTATTTCCTGTTCAGCTGTCAAATATTGTATTGAAACATCACAGATAATTCCAAATCAAATGTTTTCTGGGTAATTGTCATCTGCTGTTAGCAGAGAACAATGGTTTGGGCTGTTTATTTTTCAAAAGGAAAGATAAGGTAAGCTTAAGAAGACATTATTAAGACTAATTTGTCTAATGTAGAACATTTAAGCAAAGGCAGTTCTACTATCAGCTCTGTGGCTTGCTCTGTATTTCTAAATGAATTGTTTCATTCTATCAGCTTTTAAATGTTAGCAGCACTCGAAGTTCCACATAAGGTCTCTAAATGGGCATCCTTAACAGCTCACAGTGACAGTGAGGCAACAAAATCACACTTCAAAATGCACTGCAACAGCCTCACCAGTTTCACAGGAAATGTTATCACTGGTTTATGTAACTAGGCAGTGCTCTCTGAGATGTGCATTCCAGTAAGAATCTTGAAATAACTTGGAAAAAAGAGATTCACTTGTTAGAACCTGTTGCAGATTTTTACAAATTATTCCTTTTCAGTCTACTTAATAATAAACCCCATTGCATTCAGTGCCTGTTCCATAAACACATAAATTGACAACTGTGCTCTTCTAACTTCAGACTCTAAACCAATCATTCAAACAGGTTCCATGCATGCTCATCCTGAGCCAGTTCTGCCCTCAGCTCTCCTCCTGAGATGCTCCTGAAGTCACATAAACACAGGAGATCTGAGGGACAGATAAAGTGCAATGAACAAACAGCCTGGGAGTTAATTACAAATTGCTGTCAGATACTTCACCAAGCTCACTGCATTGCACAAGGAGAGAAGCAGACAGGTCACCACAGCCTTCCCCAGTGGCCCTGAGTATTTGTGTACATATTTGCAAAAGCTCTCTGGCAAACAGTTCACCACCCACTGCCCTAAATCACTGCATCCAGCTGTGGCTCTCTTTGATTGATAAGCTCGCTTTCTCTCCCTTCTCAAAGAATAACGACTCAAGACCTTGCAGTGAACTTAAGTCTTTTTATCCCTGGCAAAATTTGCCAGCTTTAAGGAATGAATCCTTCAAAAACACTGTGGTGCTGCTCTCCTGATTTTCAATTGTCTCCAAAGCCACAGTAATGGAAGTGAGCACAACCATGTCTTTTAGAAATAATTGCCTAAACCTACTTGCAGTTTTGACCAGAGATACTCTTCTCTCTCATTTAAAGCATATTTTAAAATTGTAAATAAAATTAAGTTCTAACTATTTGGCAAATTTAGTAATGATAATTCTACATATTGGAAAGCTGGATCCCAGCTGGATACCTAAGCTCCCAGTGGCAGTGATATTACACATCCTCCAGTAGTACCCAACACAAGTGTTCTTGATGGAAACCCGACAAGGAAAGCACACCCCAAAGACAGCAGGATATTAATACCAAGGAAATGTTCTGCACTGATGCCCCTAATGCTATTATAAAGTAGAACTGGAAAAAAATATCTTTATTAACTTTTAGGGCTGCTGTCATATAATTTGATACATTTCATATATTTTTAGCAAGTTTGCACCAAATTTCAGTAAATCTGATTGCTTTGTTAATCTTCAAATATCCATTTAATAGATGCTAACATTTTTATTAAAATGCCTATTGCTAAGTTGTAAATAAATCAAAGCATCAGAGACTCTGAATTTCCTGCAGAATGTTCCTGTCCCACCAGAACATGTTCCCACCCAATGCTCACTGCTCAGAGCAGGCTATTGACACCAGTGCAGTTAACATAAGAACCTCTGAATCTGTGGGGTAGGATAGCACTTCTATTTCCAATTCCTATCTGTGAAATCATCTTTTTACTTTTTTAGTAATAAAGAATGGTAAATTTTTTTTTATTGTTTTAGAATTTCAGAATAGAGATCTTCAGGGCAGTATAAAGGAAACAGAACCTGAGTAGCAAATCAGTCTAACTCTAATTTCCAATGTGGTTTTGAAAATCTTAATTTTAAAATAATACTACAAAGTAATTTTATTTTATATACATTTTTTTAAAAAAATTAATCTATATTGCAAATGCCTTGGTAAAGTTGTTGTCTCTTAAACTATGGGACCTTTATCTCTGTTTCTAAATTATCTTTCTATGATAATATAATAGAGTAAGAGCTATTTTGCATATAAGCCAGGATTTTGCATTTATTCTGTGAGCTGTGCATAATTTAGAACACTGTATTTACCACCAGAGATAGTACCCCTTCATTTTCCCCAAAAGAAGCAGAGAGTAGGATTCTGTGGAACAAAAAGAATGAGGCACAGAGCTCTGCAAGGGCTTAGGATAGGAGACTTCTGTGGAAAATCTGAGTCCTCAGAGCTGCTGCCTTAGGTCCCTGCTGCGCTTCCATCCATAAACCCTCCTAACTCCCAAGAGGTTTTGGTGGGGCCTGTCCAGCACAGGGAAATGCACATCCTGGTTGTCTAGAGATCCTCTGGGATTCACAAACTCATGAATGACCTGTCTGCCCATGAGAACTGTAGGGAGATCCTGACCCTCACAAAGCCCAAAGCTGCAGGAAAAAGGAGTGGCTCCACTTTGCTGTCCCTTTTCACTCTGCTCTGATGGAGCAGGACATGTGAGCCTCAGATCCAAAACCTTGTTTCACCCTGCTGTCCTTCATTTTTCCTGCACTAAGAGTGTGCCAAAGTAGGGTCCCAGTTCCAAGCTGCTCCACCTTGCTCACAATAAGCCATTATTCATTAAATTGGGCAGCTGGGACGTGCATGAATGTGGAAGTGTGATGTGGTACCAGGAGCTGTGGGTCCTATCCTGGGTGATGGAAGTCTGGCCTTAAGCCTACACTTTGAAGTCTAATTCTTTTCCCTCTGTCCCTCTAGCTTTGTGTGGGTGTCCTGAAGCTATGAACTCTGCTAGGTGACAAAGTGTCCCAAACAATGCCATTTCTTTGTATCTAGGTACATATGTCTGTTCTAGAAGCCACATAGAATCAATACAGAGCAGGGAGTTGATCTGGGATTTTCCTACCTCCTTATCAACTTCTTTTTGTCATGAATAAATCTTCAAACTCAGCAATGTATTTGTGTGATCAGAAAGTAGATGATTAGAAACATCATACTTTAGAAACAAATTGCAGCTAAATTGATCAGTAATTAAAAGTTGCTAAAAACCTCTCAGTTGGACTTATTGATGGTTTGGTTCTTCAAAAAATATTTGTGAATAACTGATTTGTCATAGATTTGGAACATTAATAAAGTAAGAAAGCAGAAGAATAAAATGCAGATTAGCTTTGCTCCAGGAAACTTGACATTTTCTACACCCAAATATTTTTTTTAAAGTCTGGGGAGTAGCCCATCAAGCTAGAGCAAGTATTTTACCATTTCAGCATGAAAAGAGAAAAACAGTAATGTAATGAAACACATGAGAATTCAGAACTTTCCAGATTATGCAAGTCTGGCACTTACAAAGTGCCTCATCTCTAAAAAATGCTGCATAGAATGCTGTCATTACACAGTAGAGGAGACACCATATAAATATTTTACTTGCTGAAGTAAGAATCTTCTGGGAAACTGAACTTTAACTGCTACAATTTCCAGTATGAACTGGCAAGTAAACCACACAAACCACACAAAATGTCAGCACAACAACACAAAAAACCCCTTTAAACTGACAAAACTAACAAAAATAAAAGTAAATAACAGACACTGAAGAAACAGAACAAAAACTCTTCAAGGCTTTAATTATTCTGAGCATTGGGTTGTCCTTAGATTTTTGAAGCCAGACTGAATTTTGAAGCTTGTTGGTGTAAAAAAGTGGAGGTGAAGAATCTTCATTTGTGCAGGGTCGAGTTTTTTTACTACCACAGCTCTGTTATGCATTGAGGAAAAGAGTTTGGAAAGCATACTGGCTGTCTGAGTGCTGCTGGAAGGTTCCAGTGAGTTTGTTTATAAAGCTGCTCTCTAGGAAGGCTACTCTGGGACTGAGACATTCATGAACTAGCTGCTGTTTACATGTAGAGGGAAAAAAGAGAGCCGTCTCCTAAGGCCCTCACAGAGTAATTACTACACACAAAACTTTCTAAATGTTCAGGAAGAGCCTTAGATGCAGCTCAGCAGAAGCTTATCTTTTTGCAAGTGTTTCCCTTAGCAGCATCTGGTTTTAAGGGATCTGAAAAGAGACAGCAAAACTGCTTTGGGGGTTTTTGGGAAGTTCTTGTCAGAAAGCTCTAAATAGCAAAACCTCTCTTCAGCATACTGCTGGTAGAAGAGGGATAATTGGTAGTGTTACCAAGATAATTGGTAGGGCAGAGGAAGTGGGGTATGTCTGATGCAGAATGGGGAGGCTGCAGGAAAGATGCAAAGGACAACGATTTGTAAGTAGTCACAAACAGGATCAGACCACACTGGGAAGGGAAAAGATACCAGAGTCTTCAAGATAGGGAGGCTGAAAGCCTGGCAGGAGTTTTAGTCCTCTGGGTGGCTAAGAAAGGCCATAGAAGTAATAGATAGTGAGCAGCACACCCGACAGGTAATCAGACAGTAAGAGGCTGAACTGCTCCTAAAGCAGCTGGTAAAACCAGCCTGGGACCAGCATTCCTGGGAAGGTGAGACTCCAAAAGAACTGTGGAGAGCAGCTGTGTATGCATGAACAGTGCCCAAAGGGGAGCAGCTGTGTATGCATGAACAGTGCTCAAAGGGGACAAGATGACAGTGCATAAGGTACCTTAGGGACGTGTGACATGAGACAAATGCAAATTGAAAAAAAGTCCTTCAAATCCCTTGTGGCAAAAATATGCCTCAATGGTGCAGTCAGGTAAGAAATCTGTGCTGAGCTTTGCCTCCTAAAAATCCCAGCTACATCTCCAGCTTGCAGGACCTGACATCACAGCACCTATCCCTCTGCAATAGAGCAAACTGAAAAAATTATGGCAATAAATACATATTGGCAGGTTAGTTTATAGGACACTGCTTCTTTGAAAGATAACTGCGTCCTCTCATGCAAACTAAAATGGGAAAACCTACCAGTTCTAAAAGAATCTACTCTTAATTTAAAGCTCTAGGGAACATAAATAGAATGTAACAGAACCTGCTAAGTGAAGATATACAGCACACACATGCTCTGTATCCTCAGTACAGATAGCCCCATCTGCCTGATGATTTTATCAGCAGTTTTATTTTCTTCAGCTTTGTTATTCATTGCATTATCACTGCCGAATCTCACTGTGGGTCTTTATTGTGTTAAAGGTTTTAAAAGCATAATTCCAGATTTAAAGTGTTTGTGCAGTTATGCTGTGTAGCATGGAAGAGACTTGTAATTTAAATCTTTCTTGCCAAATGTGTTTTCTAGTCTGCAGGGAATTTTTTATCTCATAGCCTAACTCCCTAAAGAATCTTACCCTATCTAGACATGATTATCTTATAGCTTGAAGCCAGTTGAACACAGCTACAGATTGTAATCATGCAAGTAAAAGATGAAAAAATATTTCTTCCTTCACATTTCTTCTTTTTCACAAGGAATACTGATATTAATAAGCCAACAATAGGAAAAGTGGATGATTTTATTTTTGCTTGTATATGAGTTAACATAGTGATTGGCTGATACCATAATAGAAATAAAGAAGTCACTTGTCAAAATTTAAAATATATGCTGAAAAACATAATTAGTAGAGATGAAAATTAAAAGCCCATTCCTTTATTTTGATCTTTCTATTTCTACCATACCAATATATTTCTATAACTTTTTCCATACAATAGAATTCTTCACATCAAAAGTTCTAGCTGCAGTGATCCGTTATTTCAAATTGCTCTATGTGCTACTGCTTCCTTCTTTTAGTTATCTTTTAAATCAGTTTTTTCACTAGAAAGGCTACTATCCTGGGCTTTTCTCCAAAAAATCGTTTTCTCACTAATCAAAGCAGGAGAAAACCTCACTGAAGTGTGTCAGGTAACAATAAAGCAATAGTAACATTACCTAAAGTTATTCTGTATAAATCACACAAGAAGAAACCCCCTCTGGCTATAGAAATACCAGAGATCAGAAAAAAACCCGACTTTACAAATTCACTGCATCCCCAGTTACCTGGGGCACAGTGACTGTCCAACAGCTGAGCATTAGAACTACACAGCTTTAGCTCTCACAAACCTTTAGCATCAGCAGATCTGACAAACAGCTCCAGTGAGCCCTGCTGTGCTGCAGAGAGATGCAAGGGGCCTTTGCTTGGCTTTTCCCAGTGGCAATGTAAAAGATCTACCACTGAGATTTTGGCAGTAGTCACAGATCATCTTCTGTTTGCTTCTTACATCAGAAGTTGGGATGGGAAGGCTAAACGGAGAGAAACACACTTTACACCTCAGAGATAGGGGAAGAAAGGCTGTGTTTCAGTAACCATGGGTCCATAGGTAGCTTGGCTCCTCAGACAGTCCTGTGCTACTGGAGTTTTGGGAAAGTGAAGGCTGTTCAAAGTTATTCAGTCAAGCAAACAGGTATTGAATGTAAATGAAAAATCCAGCCCAGGTTTCTGTATCAGTCAATTTGGGGGCTACTGGTAACAGAAAAAGTGCAGAGATCTGAAAGAGGCTTCAAAATTGCAGGGCTGTGATGCCCTGCTGTTTCCCCTAAGGGAAGACCAACCATATTTGTGTTTGAGGCTTTAGGGCTAGCTGGAACAAGACTTTGCAGAGGGCCCGAGTGCTCAGAAAGCCTCAGTGTCTGAGCCTTTGCTTAATTAAAAATATCTTCCTATGGATTTGTCCTGATGAAAGTAAAGAATAGTTACATGTCAGTATGAATTTTACTTTGGTTAGTCTTCTGTAGTACATTCAACCATGGGAAATATCTATTGAAATACAGAGATGTTTTCCTTTAAAATGGAAAAAACCATTTTGCCCACGTTCAAAATTTCAAGATACAATCGTAGATTTTGCTGGTAATTGCTAATAGTGTAGCAGAAGTAAGGAGTGAAAAAAGGGGGTAAGGTGTGAAAATACATGAGATGAAAGTTAGTTGAGGTCACCAATCTTCACTGGAAACTCAGTAAATGGTGGTTCATGGTTTTGTTTTATTTTAATCTCTTACCTCTTTTTTCCGACTGACTTTCAAATAGCCCTTACTGTATTTGAGTTTTATAAGTCTGCATCACAAACATACAAACCAATTCACCACCACTCACAACTGCACAATATAATTTAATGTATTTTTAATATTTCTCTAATGAGCATAACACAGCTTCAGGGTCCCTGTGTTCCTGAGCTTCACTTAAATTACAGCCATTATGCATTATATGCATAACAACCTGAACCTCTGCAATGAGAAACCTGCACTTGATCTCAGAGTGCTGAGTGAAATGTAGTAATTACTTGGGTAAATGAGCCATGAAACACTGTCAACTGTACTGTGTCCAAATCATAGTTCCACTTAATATTTTATTGTACTACACAAATTTAAACATTACCTCAAGATTTACTTTACTCAGTGATATAAATTGAGAGAACCTTCAAAAAGATGATGAATTACTGACAGTCTTACATACATACTTTGAGACAGATATCCTCATGAGAGTAAGCATTAAATCTAGAAAAATCAGACATAAGATTTTCCAGATACAATAATGAAAATGATTTCAGAAATTCCTAAATCACTGTTATACAGAAGGTGATGGCATTCTAAGAAAAATATTAGTGGCACTGAGAGACTTTCATTATGAAAAAAGGAAGGACTGAAAATACCCAGTTTACAGAGAGAAAATAAGACAGTGATTGTATTATCTACAGGAGTTAAACCCAATGTAATTAAATGTCAATAACTCAGAGTTCTCAGATTGCACAACTGTTGTCTCATCCTGAACTAACACACACAGGCAGTCAGGGGTCAGGCAAATTGGGTTCACTGTTAATTGGCTCATTCAGACAGTCAGCAACAAACTCACTTCAACAATGAGGTACTTCAAAGATTATTATAATTCTAGCAATCATAACATGCAAGGCTCTTTCTTTACCAACAAGAAGTCAATATTCTGAAGAATTTAGTCTGGTCTAAATATTTAGGGGTTTTGTAAGTTCAAGTAAACCTGTTACAGCTCATAAAATTGCCTCCAATATGAGAAGTTTCTCTCTAGTTCTCAGTTGAGTGGGTGTTATGTATTCTGAAATGTTAAGACCCCTAATCCCATCCCATTATCAATATAAATGTCTGACTTTAATATTAAAGACTGCTAAATCCATGGTTTTAGCCACATCTGATAGCATTTAAGTGTCACAGATTAGCTATGGACCCTGAACAAAACTTTGTATCTGTTTCCTTCACCTTTGAGGCTTCAAATGTGCCAACATTTAATATCACTGTGTATCACCTTATTATTATATTGACAGAGGGATATATGAGGATAATTTTGTCTTTTCAACCTCAAGAACATTTCACGTGTCAAAAAAACTCCATGAGTTTTCTTCAGAACTCCATATGACAGAAAAATCCTAATTTCAGAAATAGTTTTCAGGACAGTCAAGAATGTTAATATAAAAGTCCTGTCTGTGGAAAGTTGTCAAACCTCTCAGATCTGAGTAATTAAAGGAAAAAGCCAAGTCTGATTCAGCAGAAATTCAGAAGAAAAGTATTTTGAGTCAAGAAAGTGAGAGCAAATAATGTTTTGAACTCCCTCTCCAAGTACAGAAACATTTCTGGATCCTAACTTGCTATCAATCTATTTTAAAGGCAGACTCATGCTTCTGGTTATTATTCATGCTGAAATAATTAATGAATAATTCAGCTATTCTCTAAATTTCAGAATGAACTCCTCCAAAGATTCTGAAACAGCAACACTTTTGGTCCACATTTGAATACACAGTGTAAATATTGAATTCAACACATACAACGAGAAAATATTTTAATATTTCATATCAAAATATATAAATGCCATGATCTCATTTGCAAGAACTTCTGCTGCAGGTTTTCACTGGAGCACCTGATGTTTCCTTTAAATGAGCTTGTATTATCATTAAAAGGTAATTAGGATCAGTTTGTGATTTCAGAATAATGTAAATTAGATTAGAGAATACCCTGCTGTAAAACAGGGCATGAAATGAACTGTAAAGAAACACGTTTGAAACAGTTTTAGCATGTTTATTGGTTTAGCTCAGTCAAATAATGGTACAAGCAGCTCAAGAACAAAGAAAAGAGGAATTCATACCTGCACTATAAATGAAGATTTCCAGATATACCCTCAACAGGCATTTAAGTTAGTGCAAATTTCAAATGTAAAATGTATTGTTTGATGGAAAAGTACAATGTGTTTAGGACAGACAGGGATATTGCCAAGGCCCAGAGAGTTTCCAGGTGGCTACCTGGGTTTGATTCAGTCTCCCTTAGAAACAGGGGACACTCTGGAATATCAACCAACTTCATAGTACCAAAGTTCCACATTTCTAAATTAAGGTGTAGTTCCACCTAGGGATATGGATCAGCCTTGTGCCTTAGTAATTGAAATCTAAAATTTAGACCTCTGAAAGTGTGAGAATTTATAAAAGTGTATAGACAGGAAAAGAAACACATCCAACCTTTAACAAACAAGTTTGGGTTTATTTTAAACAGAATCCTTGCCCTGATGAACAAAGATAGAGGAGAAGGATAAAATTTCCTGTACCCAGACGAGCTCCTGTTTTTAGGGATACAAGAGTATTCATGTGAAATGATACTCATTGGTCAAGAGAAAACAGTATTTTTAACAGGAAAAGAAAAATTAACTGATGGACAGGCATACAGATAGGCCTAAAGTGACATGAAACTACTGTGATGAACTTTCAGAAACAGGAACCTTTCAAGTCAATAAATAACTTCTCAGGGTGAAAGTATTCGTGGTGCTACGATTCGGAATGAATCAGCAGGACATGAGCTTCAAAATACTTAACCTGTGGCAAGCAGGTAATCTCCTGCTTATACAGTTATCCTTAACTGGTGTGCTAGATAGAAATGGTTTTTAATACATTAAATATAGCAGCAAGGTCCCCAAGAAGCCTATTATAGTGCTACTGTATTTTTATTTTAAAACTCTCTCATTTAATAGGTTTGTGGCTTCTGAAGGTGTAATAATGAGTTTGACAAGTATCAGTGTCCTATAGAAAAGGAGTCTGCTGTCTTGTGGGAGCTGCCTCTTCCCTACCAGACCATACTGGATCACATGGATGCAGTGCCAGTAGAGCACAAATATTTCGGTCAGCTCCTTCACACAGTGATGCTGGTTCTTCTCCATAGCACACAGCCATTTCTTCATTGTAGTTTTGTTATTTTCATATCAAAGTGCAGCAAAAATGTACCTGCTCTTTAATTATGGCTAATTATGTTAATGAGAATGATGTGCAGCAGATTTGACTTCTTCCTCTCTGATGCCTCAAAACGTGTATGGCAAAGACCTTGGCAGCTCTGGGAAGGGGGGAAGAGTGAATTTGGGCAACAAGATGGAAATCTTATGTTTCTATGTTCCCTGTCCATCCTAGTGCCTGCTCCTCAGGCAGCCTCAGGGTTTATACCAGTGACTGGCCTAAAATGTCCTAAAATGTTCTGCCACATTGATTGCCAAAAATACCTACCTTCAACCTCAAGAGGTGCAGTATTTTTGCAGTAAATCCCCTGGGGCAAAGACTCATAACCAAACACATGGAACGTTAGGCAATTGCTGTTTGTGGAGAATGTGGGGCTGGGACAAGAGAAGTCATTCCCTGATCCTTTGCTTTTAAGTACATTCTGAGCAACTTGACAAGTTCAAGGTAGTGAATGACAATGCCAATGAAAACATCCCATTCCCATTACCAAGAAAGTTCTAGATATTCTGAGTGCAAGCTGGTTTCTGACAGATCTGGACATACCAGGGCGATCCTCACAGGCTTTAACCACATAAAAAGCCCTTTGTATAATTCTTTTTTTCTCTTCTTTTACTATAGTTCACACTGCACAAAGCCCACCCACACAGCAGTACGAGAATGTTCTGTGGCTCTATCCTGTATCCATGCTCCTCACTGACAACAGCCAAGGACAGACCCCACGTAAGTTTAGGAATTGCCAAAGAATTTGGTTAGTTATTGCTGGCAAAAGGCTGTAGATGGAAGTTATTTCTTATTCCTTCTGAGATTTAGTATATAAACCTATAGGATCCTGTAGGATATATGATTGAACCTTTAGCATAAATCTACTATGTGTCAAAATCTACTTCACTCCCTGTCCAGGTTTTCATTTCCTTTTCCCCGAAGGCAGAGCGACCTTCTAAATAAATGTATTTTATTTTTCTAGCACTGAGATCTGATAAGGAGACTTACACAGGCACAAGCTGGATGTATAAAAGAGAATTTCAGCACAGAATTCCTGAACAGTTTGTGGAAGTAACATCTCTAGGACAGACTGATTTGGTGCATCTCATGGAGATCACCTCTCTAATTATGGATGCACACGCCCAGTTACAGGACACTCTGGTCCCATTTCAGGGTATTTCATGATTGTTATGTCTTGTTTAACAAACAAAATTTCCCATTCTACAAGATGAGGTTTGACAATCTTAAAAATCCAAAGCTACTGCTGTAGCTTTTAGTTGAAATGATTAAGTGGAAAATTGCCTTAAATGTTTCCTGGGTGAGTCGAGAGAATGATAATTAAATTCATTAAATGGAAATGCAGTTGTAAGGTACTGGCTGCTTTCTCATGGAAAAATTTACTTTGCAAATACATGAAAAATGAATGGTCTTGATGAGAAAAGCTTGAGATATTTGTATAAATGGTTTTGACTTTGGAACAGCACTAACATAGTGACAGTGGATTACAGGAGACAAAATTCTTACATGTGTATGTAAAAACATCATGGGACAAAAGATTTTTGTCTGACTCATGAGCATTACATATCAAATTAAACAGAAGTGTAAATAAGACAAACATATGGAATTTGGCCAGGTTACAACACTTCTGTGCTGGGTGATTGAAACAAAGCAGCTATATCAGTCCTGAGAACTGCACACTGAGCTTAAACTGTTCTTAACTTTCCAGGGTTTGTGAAGGCAGAACAAAACTACTGATTAGTAGAAAAGCAGGTGCAACTCATTGGGATTCAGGGTAAGTACACAAATATGTGTCACACTGTGCAGCTACGTTTGCATCAGGATGTAGCAGTGGCTCGATAGTGCTTATCTTTACTGTGATAAAGCATGCAGAACAGGGAATGAGAAACAGCCTACAGCCAGAGCTGCTGGGGAAGTCTGGGTGAGGGAAATGCAGTGTAATTACTAAGGCTGAGGCTAGCATGGACATTGGGATAAATGTTATTATTCTTGCAAAAGTGTGTAAGGGGATCTTTACACACCCGTTATTTAGGGTTTTACAGTTGCAGAAACACAAACACCTTTGCATGTTACACTGGGCAGGATTCTGTTAGAGGCTCAGTTACTGAAGCACTGACAGGCACTCCTGTATTGTTTCCTACACACCAGCACTGGCTTCAAAAATTCTCACCCAGCCCCCTGGTGATGTGGGCTAGGGCACGGGTGAAGTGGCTTTGCAGTAATGCACTGCAATCAGACATAGATTTGACAAGAGGCTGGAAAATATTTCTCCAGCAATAGGACTGATTAGGCATTCACAGCTAGAGCTGAAGCACTGTAGAAATGCAAATAGATTTGTTCTCTGTAATGGCAGCAATTACTGCTTTGCTTCATCCTATAGCTGGATCAAAGCAGAGAGAAAAGGACTGACATTTCTGCACACCAGGACTGCTCCTTCACTCTTCCTCTGCTCCCAGGTTTTTAGGTATACTGGACAAAGCACCCAAGAATGAACTGCAAAGTAGCCTTTTAGGGGTGAAATAATGAGCTCTACAGTCTAATAGCTCTTTTACTGCTCTAATTTCTATGCCTCGTGATCTACTCCTTTATTTCATCACTTCAAAGATCAGAGAAACATTATATTCTTAAATGAGCAAGACTGAAGAACATTCCCTCGTTGGGAGGAAACCACTACATCACTGATCATTGCTTACTATGAACTACAGTAACTTTTGGCATTGATTTTATACAGCAGCTGTAGCCAAATTGTTTAACCCTGTATTGGGTTTGTGCAGCGGGGATTGGGTAGCAAGGGGGGCTAAAGGGTGGCTTAAAGGGGTGGTTGCTGTGAGAAGCTGCAGGAAGCTTCTCCTGTGTCTGATGGAGCCAATGCCAGCAGGCTCCAAGACGGACCTGCTGCAGGCCAAGGCCGAGCCCATTGGCAATGGTGGCAGCACCTCTGTGATGAGGTGTTCCACAAGGGACATAAAACCTGCACAGATGGAGACAGGAGTGAGGATATGGAGAGAAACAGCCCTGCAGACAGGTCAAGGAAAGAGGGGCAGGATGTGCTTCGGGCACTGGAGCTGAGATTCCCCTGCAGCCCCTGGAGAGGCAGCTGTGCCCCTGCAGCCCATGGAGGTCCATGGAGGAGCAGAGATCCACCTGCAGCCCCTGGAGGGCCCCACGTCAGGGCAGGTGGCTGTATCTGAAGGAGCCTGTGACCCCATGGGAAGCCTGTGCTGGAGCAGGGGAAGAGTGTGAGGAACCCTTCCCCGGGAAGGAGCAGCAGAGACAAGGTGTGGTGAACAGACCACCGCTCCCATTCCCTGTCCCCCATGGCCATGGAGAGGAGGGAGTGAACGTGTGACTGGTTAAACTGGGGAAAAAGAGAAAGGATTTTTAAAAATTTGTGTTTATTTCTCATTGTCCTGCTCTGATTTGATTGGCAAGAAGTTAAACTAATTTCCTCAAGTTGTGTCTCTTTTGCCCGTGAAAGTAACTGGTGAGTGATCTCTCCCTACCCTTATCTCGACCCAAGAACTTTTCATTGTATTTTCTCTCCCCTGTCCAGAAGAGGAGGGCAGGGACAGAGCAGCTTTGGTGGGTCAGCAGGGTCAGCCCGACACAAGAACAGTTTAACAGAGTGTCTATTTAGACCTCACTGTAAGCTGTAAACTGCAGAAATATTTTTCCCCCTTTAATCTCATATGGTCAACTGATTACTTAAAATGCTTTCCAGTAGCAGTTTTTTCTATGGGTTGAACTTCAGTTCATCAGATACTGCTCATGCCACATTAGGGAAGTCCTTCTTAAATCAGGCCAGGCCTTCACAGATGGAAAAAAATTGGGACTACTCATGAAACTTAAGAGTGCTTCAGAAATAAGTAAGCATTGTTTTAGGCTGCCTTTTGGTATAGCTCTAGGTAATTAAGTTAGTAATTATTTCTGGATTTTCTTGACAGAACTTTAAAAACTGGTACTAAGATCTCCACTTCCTTCAGTTTGGGGTTCTTGCTGTGTAAACTTTATATTATACTTTTCATATTAAGTTTCAGGGCTTTTTAACACATACAGAATTTTTCTTTCACGGTGATCTCTCGTGTACAAAATCACTGGTCTATGGGAGTGCTGACAGAGATGTTACAGATTTATTCACATCCCCAAACTGCAGGCACCACTCACTTGGGCTGAGCAAGGGGACAAGGATGCCGATGTTTGCTCTGATACCTGAGTGAGCACAGCACAGCTGCAGCCAAGTACTAGCAGCAGCAACGAGAGGTCAGGGGACACATCTGGATTCCACACACAGGCTGAGGGAGCCCCAGGGTGGGCAGTGCCTGTGGGATCCTGGCCTGGCTGTGGAACTCTGCCACACTGAGCCTGTATTTGCACTCTGTATTTGGGATGAGACATGGTGTCCACGGGACAGGCAGGATCCTGCACCAAAGATCCTGTCCCAGATGCCAGTCTGGCACCACCATGCAGTGAATGGCTTCAACCAGCCTAAGGCATCCCCTAGGATGGATTATTCCCAATTTTCCCGCTCTTCCCCATCGTGGTTGCAACTTGAGCTTGAAGAATACCTGTGCCTTGTTAGTCCTAGAAGGACTGTTTGTACCTGCTTTTAGTGATTGAAAATATCCAATCTCAAACTAATTTCAGAGAGTGTTAGAACTTCTGAAGGATAAAAACACTGGTCCAGGGGCTCCATTTACATTCAAGCTTGACTCTATTCGGTGGCATAGAAAACAGAACTGCCTGCAACACCTTGCCAGGAGAAAAAGCACAGATGAAAGGAGGAATCACAGCACTAAGGATTTTACATTTCCATTGCTCTTTGATGTTCAGCTCTCACTCCCCCCCTCCCCGAAGCAAGCTAACACCACTGTGTGTGACTACACCCTTCTAAGTGCTTGAATCTGCCTCCAGGCACTCTCCTCCTAGTCTTCCTTGCTACATGTGAAAGATCATCTGCCTCCCCAGCATCTGTTCATGAGTGATGAGGATCAACGCTAAAGGGAGAGCAAGGGCATCCCAATGGCAATTTTATCAACTGGAAATCATACATGAGGCTTTCAAAATGGGCCAGCAAGAGGAAATTAAGAACGGGTTAGACTATAATGATCAAACAGATCAAAGAAGTGCAAGAAAGCAACTCAGACATCTTTTTTAGAGGCAGAAAACCCTGCAGGAAAGGAAGTATGAAGGCACAGATACCTCAGCACAGCATCTTGGCACTGCGCTGTTACACATTCCCTTGAGATAGCACGGCTTACATAGTATCACTATGGCAAGAAGAAAGTATTCCAGCAGGGATATCTACTGAATAATACAGCAGCGTTTCCATCCCCAACGTGTTAAAACCCCAGCAAAAGATAAATAAATCCTTAAACAAGATTTTTATTAAATGACATAGTTTGTATTCTTTGGATGGTTCAGCTTTCAGTTTGCATCTGGATCATGTTTCCCAGTTTTTCATCATAATGAGGCACTAAAAAAATAATTCAATATGATGTTTTTGTGCAACAAGGATATCCTCAAGAGTAACACTATAACTAAAATATCAAAGATAAGGAGGTTTGCAAATAAACCCAGGTTTGATAACACAGAGGTGTGGCACTCCTCTGAACTGTGTTGCCAGGCTTCAGCCATCTGTCCTGGCTGTTATGGAAGGTTTTTGTCCTTGTAACACAATGGGGCTAGTTGTTGTTGAAAAGAGATATGTAGGCAGCTTGAATAATTAATTCTTTCAAAGCAGAAGCCACACAGGGGCCGGTAATGATCAGAGGAGAAAAAGTTGTGAACAGTGTGGCTACGGACACCTTGTTTACAGCCCATAACGAGCTAACCTCAAAGTGTGGCATTTTTTTCTCCTTGGCAGAAAAGCTCTCCCGAGACTCTGTAATCAGGGAGAATATTATCTGAGAAGCTTTATGGAACTGTTTGTCCTTCATGAAGCATTTGTGGGCAATTATTGGGAAATGTGTTAAACTGTTACCAGTGCTCTACTGAAGTGGAAGAAGTCTGTTTGGATGCCCCGCAGCTCCCAGGTCAGTTTAATGGAAGAACAGCCTGGCTTAAAGAATCTACGAGAAGAACTGAGGCACAGTGGAGAGATAATGATGTTCCTTGACTGCATGCATCACCACATGCTGTCAGCCAGACTGTGGTGTGAGAGACATCGAGGGAGTGCTTGGGGACACTTGTGACAGACAGATTCCTAATTATATAAATTTCGTGTCTTAGTGGAGTACCTGAACAGGACCCCCTATTGCCTGCCTGAGAGCAACTGATATTGCCCTACAGTAATGTTAGTGCATTTCAGTCAGTCACTATGTTGTTGATAGATAATTCTGTTTTTCAAATTAAAAAAATACACATATAAATGTGTGTATATACATATATATGTATGTATGTATGTATGTCATCCTTGCATATAGAAGAATTATAAGTTATCTAGAACACCCACACCACTAAAGAAAGAGTTTTTGTGGGGAAAGGAAGCTACTTTATGTTACTGAATGTGTCTTGGCTAACTGTGAAAATGCTACAAAATTTATGTGCTTACAATTATCATTAGGTCCTAATTTTTGGCAGGTTTAGCTCCTACTTTCTCTTCCCATTTATTTTTAAGTGACTTGTGAGTTTGTGAATGTGTCAGTTTGATGGCCCCAAAGACAGAGAGCGTCTGTTTGCCTATAAAGGCAATATATTTACAACATTCACTTCCACAAAGTGCTCCCGAAAGAGCGCTTCAGTGGCACACTTGAGGGGCTAACAAGAGGATCAGTAATGTAAAACCCCCATCATCTTGCCAAGATTACTAATGAGGCTGCAATTTGCCACTGAGAGGTTGCAACTGTAATGGGTTTTGCAGTCTATTCCTTTTACTAGGAGGGCATTGTAACAACTCCTGCAGGCTTCTGAGTCACTTCCAGTCTTCCAAGTGTTCCCACAAATTGTGTAACTTTGTTAGTGATGTCCAAAATCATTGTGTCACAACTCCAGTAACTAAGTCCCTACTTAGAAATCGACAGGAAAACTTTTGAAAATCAGACTGATTATTAACATCCTGATATTTCTGCAGACTGGACAACAATTTTAGCTGAGAGATGCCCTCGTATCCCCAAGACATTCCTGGTTTTCTAATCATTGTTCACAAGAACTGTTTCATTTACCGTACTACCCAGAACCCCTGGGTAGATCAGTGTTTGAAGAGTGACAAGTAAAGGATGATGCTTGTTTAGTAACTTGCAGTAAACCCAGAACAATCCGTTCTCAAAAAGTCCGAGAAAAGAGAAGTGGGAGTCCTGGCTGCTGCAGCCTTTGGAAAGTGCTCTGCCACAGGATAAACAAGAGGTCTGGCGCTGGCTCCTCCTGTTCAGGAACAGGAGCATATCCTGGATCGGGATGCCCCAGACTAGGCCCCCCATGCGGCTTGGTGTCGCCAGGACCAGCCTGGCGAAGGTCTGAAGACAAACTCCCGGTTTGGAACGGAGCTTTGCTGGCGGTGAGCTGAAAGGCCGCTCCCCTCCCCGCGCTGCCCTCAGCGCCCCGAGGCCGGCCCGGGCTGTGCTCCGGCGGCGGGCCCGGCCGGGCGGAGCAAGGGCGCCCCCCGGTGCCTGCTGCGGGCACTGCGGGCACCCCGCGCGGGAGCCGCTCCTGCTCCTCTCACCGCGGCACCGGCGCTGCTGAGAAACGCTTTGCCTGCTCCCTCTCTCCTCGTTCGTTTGTATCTTAAAAGTAGTCGGGATGAGTTTTTTCTCCCCTCTCTAGCGCGTGAGAGGCAAAGCCGATGGCTCTGGTCTGACAGCGGAAGGAGTTAAAATTGTACAGCCCCGGCCACGCGTGCTGCGCGTTAAACTGCGATCGGCAGCAGAATGGGACCATTCAGAGTCTGAACGAAACCAGAAGTGAGGCTCTTGCACCGGTCTGATGGGGGATCAGACACAAGCGATCCTTTGGCAGCAGCTGAGGGTGTTTTGGAAAGGTTCCAAACTGGGATTAGGACGGGAAAGCGGATCCTGAGTATCCCAGCTACATCGATAAGGCTTTCTGGCTCCGGCAGTGCTCGCCGGTGCCAGCCTCTCTGAGGGCGTTTTCCCTTCGTGATACCCGAATTTTTGAGCCATCTGAATGGTGACGGCAAAAAGGCGCTTTTCAGAGAGCCGCGGTTGTGCTGCAAAGGCTGTAGCACAGCCCAGGGCAGGGCAGGGGGCTGTGAGTTGTCTCCCCGCTGTCGCTGACACCGTGGGAACAGTCACACCCTGTAACCTGTCAGCAAGGGCGGTTTTCCACATCTACAGCGAGATCGATAGAATCTCGCTTCCTAGAAATCAAGCCCAGCTTAAAAGGTATTTTAACAACTTTGAATGAGAAGGTCTGAGTAGCAGGCAGGTTAGACAGGTATTGTGTTATGCTTTAACACAAACCATGGATTTCTGTATGGGCCACACAAGATAACTTTCATAGGAAGATTACTGAAAGCTGGTTAAGTCACTCATCTCGGAAGGACTTGGAAGGTGGCACAGCCACCCTCCTGCTGGGCTCAGAAAGTCATGACCACTGGTTTGAAACCTAACTGCTTTTGGATACTAATGCTGCTCCTCAGAGATGGACACTGAGCTACATTCAAAATGTGACCAGCAGGCTCCCCATGACCTGCTCCAGCTCTTGGAGTAAGCCTTGTTTTTGTCAGGGTTTGGACCTAATGTCAATTCCATCCTAAATTATTTGTTGAGTACGACAAAAGGGTGGTAAAGAGCAATCTCACTCTGAATGTTATTCACAGGGCAAGAAACTGAAACCAGCTGTATTCACATCCTAATGAACAACAGAAGGCAACTGTATAAACCACATGGCATGATTTGCTAGAGAGAACAACTTCAGATAGGTTCCCCTCTTTCCTACTTTCATTTTATGATACTTATTTTTCATTGAGGTTGCATAAACACTCACTCTTTCCCCTCCCAAAATCAAGTAAAAGGAGATCATTCACAGGGAACACACCTAATGTTTTCATGTGCAGTCCCACTTGGGTTAAATAAAACATGCAAACAGAACTCTGAAAATAATTCCTATTAATTGGGAAATCAAATCTTTCCTTGTTTTCATTAAGGAGTGGGTAGTAAGGATGGAAGAAAGGAACATGAACAATTAAAAAAAAGATTTGGTTTTTCATTTTAAGTCTGAGGAATAGCAACCCTCTCATACATCAACAAGGCTATGAAAAGGCATTGCTGGTGCAGTCTCTGGGTCAGTTGCTGTGCCTGTACATGACCTTAAATTCTTCTTGCAGAGGTTTTGCTGTTAGTCATTTTCTTTTTGCAGATCAAGTGGGTTTTTTTTACAAGTGACATCATCCTGCTCAAAATTTGCAGCGTGCACATAAATACCATATAAGAGATAAAAGCATCCATTCTCTCAATAATGGAGAAGTCATAAAGGAGTGGCAAATGTGGTCTTTTCACATTTCAATTTTGGTTGCTGCTAGAGAGTGGTTAGCAGGGGAGATGTGGTGTTGCAAAGAGCAAGGAAGTGCCCACTCAGTGTATTACAGAAAGGAAAGTGATTTTTTTCCTTTTTAAGGTATGGAGCTGACTAAGAATCAAGGCTTAGCATTTTAAAAGCCATCTTCTTGCCTAATGTCCTTGCTTCAGAAGGAAGTGAAATAATCCTAATTTTTCTTCAGAAAGACCTTTTGATTGCAGACTCCATATTTCAACAAAAGGTGAAAGGAGAAAGACAAACAACCTGCAAGATAACTGTTGGGTATGGGGTGATGGGGACCAAGGTAATTGAATCAGAAAAAGTGGCAGAAAATTGGAAGTAGAAAAAGGCTGAAAGGTATGGACTAGGGGCAGCATATGTTCTGCTGTAAGGTTTGTTATTTACAGCAACATAGAATTTAGACTAACTTATGTTAGAAGGGACCAGAGGATGACTCTAGTCAAAATTCCTACTCAAAGCAGGGTCAGCTATGAGCTCAAACCGGACTATTCAGGGCTTTAGGCACTTAACGTTTTGAAAACCTCCAAGGATGGAGATTACACATCCAGCATCTCTGGACAACCTGTTCTGATGCTTGACTGTCCTCGTGAAGAAAAAGTTTTTGCTTATATCAAATGAGACCTTTTAAAATTACAGTTTATGTCTGTCAATTTTGTCCTGTCACCATGCACTACTGTGAAGAGCCTGGCTCTTCTTTCTTGGTAATCTCCCCTCAAGCCCCTCTTACTTAGGATAAATGAGCTCAGTTTTTTCAGTTTCTTCTTTATGGGGCAAATGTCCCAGCCCTTGTCCATCTTGATGGCCATGCACTGAACTTTCTGCAATTTATCATCATGGTCAAATGTATAGAATATGGAGTCAAATGTAATGGAGTTCTTAGACAATCAGTATTTTAAAGACAGCCAAGACTAGGGACACACCTTAGATGTTTCACTGTCATCTTAATAATCAGAAGAAAAGCTCTGTGTACCATTTAAATGTCATCTGCCTCTCACTGTGTAGGATCTGATTACCTGACCAGACCAGCTTTTGTAGGTTCTGTCTCCAATGAATGCAGCATCTGTCCTAGGGCCATCCTGAAAACTGGTGTGTTTACAGAACATTTCAGGCCCAAACCAGTTGTGCTCTGTAAAAGATTTGTCAGATACAAGAGCACCATTTGATCCATTGGCTCAGAAGTGGGGTATATAAAATGGTGGTGGGTGGGAGAACAAAGCATTCTTTGAACTAGCATATTATGAATTTTTCACGATAACAGGTAGGAGATGTCAATCACCCACTCTCTTCCTGCTCCAACAAGCTACTTGCTGCCTGTACACCTCCCAATGTTGCTCAGCATTTGATCTGTCTCAGAGTAAACGTGTCAGTTTGAAGAGACTGCAGGCTGCAGGTAGCTCCATGCTGCTGGAGTGGAATAGGTTTTTCCTCCTCTGTTTTAATTTTCTGTTACACTTTCACCATGAAGCAGCTTGCAGCAATTTGCAACCAATTCCCAAGTCCTTGTGTACCTGATAGAGTCACGCCATTGCCCATTTTGACTCAGAAGGAAACGTGGCCTGGCTGCCTGGCACAGCCACACAGGTATGTATGGCCACGCACAGCCTGGGCTGCAGTGGAGATGCCTTCCCTATTATAGGCTTGGTGTGCAGGTTTCTCATGCAGTGTGGAAAAATACATGTAAGAGGTGGAAAATGAACTAACACATCAGAGTCAATACACCTCCTTCTGCTTTCATCTCCTCTGTAGCCTAGAGCTGTTCTGGAAAGATAGGATGTACTGAGAAAGGAAGTGGAATTCAAGATAAGGGGCCATAAGGGATGCATATTTTCCATTTCACTGGCTCTGTAAAGATGTTTTCCCTGAAAGTCACTGTAGAGACTGCCAGAGCAGACTTGCAAACTTGAGACTGCAAATGATGCTGCCACCAAGGAAGCTTTTTTTGCACAGGTGTATGGATGATCTATAGCCAGAGAAATAGGGGACTGGCAATCTTTGGAAGCCACATTGCATGTTAATTCTTAAAGGATGCATGAGTATCAGGGAAGGAGACACGAGGAGCTCTATTCAAGAGTATTCATTCCTGCAGTTAAAGCTTTGACTGTCAAGGCAACTGGGAAGATACTTTGCAAAAAAACCTCACAAAACTAAACAAAACCCACACAAACAAACTCTTCCTTCCAGGGTAGGGTTTCTTCTTGGGAAATATCTGGACTTGAGTGTTTTGCCTGTTTAGCAACAAAAGTAATTTGCATGCTTTTCAGAAGACCACATGATTTAAATTTTTTGATGGATTCCTGAAGAGTCTGCTGGGTATCAAATACCAAATTAAACATCCTTTTTATTTTAGATGAATCTCCTGCTATTCCAGATTCTGTTTGTCTCTGCAGCCCCACACCTTTGGTGTTCCCTGTCATACATTTCTTTCCTTAGTATGCTGAGGGGTTCTTCTGGATGATACAAATAATTACACCCTGCTGCTTGGCGCATCTGTTTATGAGAAGAAAAACTGTTTTCTGCATGATCAGCTCTGCTGCAGTAAACAATGTCAGACGCTTATTGTGAAATAGCTACAAATTTTGACTGAACTTGCAGCAACTTGAAGGCATCAAAGCACCCTTGGAAGAACTTTCCACTCTATGTGGGTGTCAGTGGTCTGAGAAACACTATTTTATATCAGTGTCTTGATTTAATCCATCTTCTTATCCATAATTTCACATGTCCTACAAATAGGAGGCACTTTAAAAAAATACTTTATAACTTTTAGACCTGCCAGAACTCTCTGAGTTATGGCTATGAGGAAGCCTCTTCCCTCTTTACTCCCTGTGCAGAATTCCCCAACCCATGTATCACACTGGGTGTATATTTTCAAGCTTCTCTAAACTTATACTTTACAAACCCATTTGGGATTCACCACACACCTTTGAACAAAAGTGACATCCAGCATCTCTGGACTGCAACTGCAGCTCTGAGTTGCAGGTGGCAACTCCACAGACTGCAATGGAATTACCTCAGATTTTGACTGACCAAAGAATCAAAGCTACTGCTTTGGGCAACTGAGCTGCACATTGACAACTAAACACCAGCTCTTTTTCTGCTTGGTGTTGTTCTGCCTTTGGAGAAGTCTGAAATGACTTAGCTTGATTTTTCAGCTAAATCATCTCTATTGAGTTTCCTCAATTCAATGCAAAACTGGGGCAATACTGTCTCGTGACTGAAAGAAAATGCCTGCATTCACTCCAAGATGGGACATGGAAGCAGCCAAAACCTCAAAAAAGGGCATCAGCACAGGCACTGTACTCTTACAGCAGTTATACCACATTCAGTGAATGGTTGCTTACTAGTTTTATTTCCACTCATAGGCTGAATATCTGGCTTCAAAAGATTGTTAGATATTATTGAAATCAGACATCTGATGTTCAGGGGGTTTTACCACTGAGGAGGGAAAGTGGTCTATATATAATTTTTCCCTCTTTTTCCCTCAGTTAATTTCTACAGCACTAAGATACTTTAACACTCCCCCTCACCAGTTTCTGTTTGTACCAAAAGTAAAGCTTTTATTCTTGCTTGTGGGGAGGTTAAGCATTTGCTATTTACAAGTGGTGTGTGGAGGAAAGATGGACCTGGGGGTTTTTTTATATGTCATTTGATGGGAACATGCAGTAGAAAACAATATTTTCTTGTACATGAATTGAGCCTAAGTTAATACAAAAACTATCACCTGGGAAGGCAAGAGCTTAGCTGATGCAGCAGCAGATAATCCTTGTAAAGGTATTTGCTTAGCTTATGGAGAGTACTGTAACAGAGATTTTGTTTTTTGTTACCCTTAACCTGGCCTCATTTTCCTTTGCAGAAACAGTTCCAAAATCCAGAAGAATCCCACAGCACCACACAGTAAATTCAAGCCAAACAACACTTGGCTTTGCTTTGCTGGAGCACATAGCTACAAGTGTTTCATTTCCAAGTTGTAAAGTCTATCCATAGCCCCCCAGTGAGAAAGAACAGCCAGATTATAAACTCAGCTCCCTATCAGCAGATCCCATTTGTATATTCCATTAAGCTTCCAGAAAGTAGTAAACACACCCATAACCTCACTAAACTCCCCTCTAGCCATTGCCAAACTACCAAAATACTTAAGAGAATAAAAAGATATCCCCAGTCTTTCAGAGCTCAGTAACCACAACTCCTGCCTGCTGAAGCTCTCGGGGGCGTCTCACTTTTAGGATAAAGTTTGGGTAGGAATAACAATGGCAGAACTAAAGCTCTGACTGGAGAGTTGTGTCAGGATGCATCTTACCCAGGTAAACCGTGTAAAGGGAAGTTGAACCTTTCTTGCTAGTGCTGCATTTGAGCAACAATGTTATTAATTCAGCCCAAGCCATCCTTTAGGAGGCACAAAAAAGGGACTGCTAAAACAGTACAGTTAAGAGTGAAGAAAAAAAATTTCATGTGATGGTGGAATCTTGATACCACAGACATTTGAATGGAGAATGTCTACTTTCATTGAAATTTGTGATGGAAAATCTAATCTCAAAATCAACAAAAATATCTGGATTGGTATTTGATTTCTTGATACTCCTTTCTTTTTCTATTTTAAAAATTTTTACTTATCTATGTGTATGGCTGTGGACAGAGACAAAAAAATTGTTCTGGTTTTCAAGTAAAATAATTCAAGATTCAGTTTTTAAAAGGAAGAATTTANGTTGCATTATTATAGTCTCAGCATTTAGTGATCATATGCAGACAGCATTTGAATATTCATTTGTAGAATGGTGAGGAATGGCAAAGGAAAGGATTCTTGACTGCCTGTGAGAATCAAGTATGATGATTTATTCCTCACACTTGAATTTAAATGTCAGAAGACACTTTGTCCAAACTGTTAGTCACTGCAGCTAAACACAGATGCACAAAAGAAATACTTTGATTCTATGAGGGTTTTTAATTAGAAATTGAATTTTGAGCACTGATTGCCATGAAGTGATCTGACATGGTTACTATAAATCCAGCATCCATGTCCTCACAGATGCACTGGAACGAATCGAGCCAAACTTACCACCCGTGGCTCCAGCTGAAATATGGAGTAGTCCTGTCTCCCCAGCCAGAGAAGGTTATGCAAACTGAGCAGCTAATAAAAGCACCAACATCTTTCCTCTAAAACAGGGATCATCCTGGAAAGATTTTTCCTAACATCACTATTATCAGTTTGCATTTTGTAATTTCACTTGCTCAAAACTACAATTACTCGACTTTTTCTGATCCAAACCCTGTTTTTTATCTCAGCTTTATTCAAGCAAAATTCTCACTGTAGCCACAAAGACAGATCAAACTTGGCCTACGTTTTCTCTAAATACATTTGTTATTTGAGTTGCACACTCAGAGAGCTTTAAATTCCAGAAAAATCAGGCCTTGCCAAATGTAGTAGACAGGCTGGAAAAATATGAGTAAGTGACTGCAAACATGCTGCATTCTGAATATAGAAAATGTGGTTTTGGCATTGCAATTCGAGAGAACCCAAGTGAAACCAAATAAAAAAATCACAGATAAGACCAGCTTAATGATGACTGTGCTCTCGTGCATAGGCATCTTGGCACTGGCTGCCACTGAGAATGCCGATCAAAGTCAAAAGGATTTCAAGAGGGGAAAAAATGCAAATAGTTCTACACCCTCTGCTGCTCAATATGTTGCTCTGATAGGTTGTTACCATAGTGTCAAGATCTTTCCAAATACTTAAGCACTCTTCCATTATCAAAATAGAAAATATCTATGACAGATATCAATTCTGGAACATGCACCCCAGCACAGTATATTAAAAATAGAATCTAAGGGAAGAGAACACTATTCCTTGCTGAAGTTGACATTAGGTCCTTCTCCTTGCTTCTTCCTAAGATGTAAAAAATAAAAAAAGGCAAGAAGGGGCAGATGCTCATTTAATACTTCAGCAGCCCAGTGTTCCTGCACTCACTGAGTAGCATCAGCCCAGTGGTGCTTCAGATCACAATGGTCATAATACACAGCTAACAGTGAGGTACCCATGGGAAAATAGAGCAACCCTATGCAGCAGTTCCACAGAAGACGGCTGGCTACACAGGTATGTGCAGAAAATCCTAAATTTGTGCTCCATTTGATATCCTCCAGGACCCCAAATGGAGCACAAATCAGAATGGGACATCACAAGAGCAACTCTGAAGGGTGACTGCAAATCACATTGTGTTCTTGGAAGCATAGTGAGCAAACCAAGAGAAGCCATTAAGTCTTTTGTAGGCATTTGTGAGGTGACATCTGGAATAGAAAGTTTCATTTTGGACTCCAGTACAGGGAAGACAGACAGGGGACAGCCCAGCAGAGAACCACCAAGATAATTTGAGTGCTGTGGCATATGAGAAGAGACAGAAGCTGAGCTTTCTTCTGTAGATGGGAGTGGAGCTAAGTGCTGGCTTCAGGTGAGTACAGAGAACATGAAGCCACCCTCTGAGGGCTGCATAGGGAAAGGGTGAGAGGCAAAGGTTACAAGGTGAAGTAAGGGAAACTCTAATTGGATAAACAGAAAAACAGTCTTTGTAGTGAGGGTGGTTAAGGGTGGAACCGATTTCCGAGAGTACTGGACAGACATCCAGACATCGCTTCCAACTGAAGTTATTCTCTGAGTGTATGAAATTCAAGAAGTCTCCTACAGCAAAAGACTGCCTGCCCTGTATCAGACTGACTCGGCCTGTATAGTTTTTCATAGGAAGAAAGAGCTGTCTCAGTGATTATTCCACATTACTCTTCAGAAGATAAAAAGCTGGAACCACTGGCAGAGAAAAGATCTATTGAAAGACTGGATCTTATATGATTTTATGTCATGCAGACCCAGAGTCAGCAGATGCTGTTCACCATGAAGGGGATCACTTCAGCAATTCTGCAGTCAATAGGGCTTGGAGAGGGGGAATTTCCCCTTTCCCTCATGGGATCTCTCTGCATGGGATCCTTGCTAGTTAGGTTTGGTGTGAAGGGCATAATTTTGCTTTGCTGGGAAAGCTTTCTGTCTTTCATGGGTGTTGAGTGGCTGAGGACAGTCTTACAGCTAACATGGGCAGGCATTCCTTAGAGCAGTACTTAGCTGAAAGCAAGTACGTTTTGGCACAATCTTCACTTAAAAAATCCAATCTCTATTAGTCCTCCTTCCCCCACCCTCAGTGGGAATATCTGATTATAGCCTTTTCACTCAAATTCCACACAGCTCCTCTTTCTTGAGGCCTTTCCACACAAAAGCAAAGACTCACAAAGAGGAGACAGGCACCATTGTATTCGTGTGTTCCATGGCAACGTTTTAGCACTCTAAGAGTTTGCAGCAATCCAAATCATGTTTCTGTTCTTTATTAATGATGTTTCCCAGCTGTTTCTGGTTGACAAAGAGAGGTCTGGTCCTTCTTTGTCACAGGCTGTGCCCTGCCACTTCAGGGAGCCCCAGGAGGGCTCACACAGAGCTCTGTACCTTGGGCAGCAGGAGCAGAGCCCCAGTGAGAGGCTGCAGGCACACAGAGCTTGAGCGTGTGCACATCGAGGTGCTGCAAATGTGTGTGTTGTGCTCATAAAATGAGAAGAAAGCACATGTTAATCATACAGGAGCACAAAATATTTGTCTACAGCAATGAAACCCAGAAGTACCTCAGGGTCCTGCCCTTTCTTTTGTAACAGCAACAAGTTCTACACCCTTTTTCTCTTAGGACATATTTTTCTTTTAGGACTCACTTTTCATTCCCTTCAGTAAAGTTTTCCTATCATCTTTCTTCTTCATGCAGTCATTATCTCCTTCTTATCCTGACATGTACATTATGCAAACATGGCCCACATTCACACAAGCCCTGCTCTGCACACATTACTGCCTTCCCTGCAGTGATTCCAGTGGGGGCTGTGGGTTTGTACAAGAGCACAGTGCAAGGCCCAGAGTTTACTGCTACCTTAAGGTTTCCTTTGGATCTTTATCCCTGACTTCAGGCTTAAAATTTGAATTGCTAGTAGGAATTGTTCCTAGTAGGAGCTTTTTGTAGTAAATTCTATCTGCATTTATTCTGTTTTAGATAAAATAGCATGGATATAAGAATGAAAGTATTTGGAATAAAGGCTAAATTCAATATATTATGTTTATTTTAACAAACTTATCAAAGCTGCTCTGGCATTTTCTATTTACAAAGGGCAATGTCAGAGTCATAAACCAAATGCATATTTAAAAGCATTACTGGGCTGGACAACACTAATGCTTTCTTGCAGTCCCACAGATCTGTTGGCTTTGGTTTATGTTCCATAGCTGAGACAAGAGAGAGGAAGGACAGGAAGAGTCCTACTGAGATCCAGAACCACCGTTACCTCAGAAATGTGCTACCATTCAGCTCAAACTGTTGTTAGGATGTAGATTTCTTTACTGAACTTATAATTTCAACCTTAGGGGTTCTCTCTGCCACATAAATGGGTATGAAAAGAAACAAGAGCAAGGGTTATATGTATGTTAATGCAAAGAAGAACAGGGGAAAAACATGAGGGGTGTAGATGTCCAAGATGTGAACTTCAAGAACTGATGAGGTGCCATTTCTCAAGGAAAGCAAAATTTCAGTAAAAAAAGTGAGATTAAGCTTTTCCTCTCCAATAAATGTGACACATGGTATAATGCCTCCTTTAGTTACAGATTTGGGTCTGAAACAGAAGGCATCCTTCTCCCTGAGCCCACAGATGTTCAGTGGTTTTTTTACAGGAAGGGGAGACAGCCACATGGAGAGTTCACACTCCTTTGTATTTTAGCATTATGCTTACTCAGCTTGATTATTAGGAATTTAGGATATCAAGATAGATATGATGACATACCCATAAAAGATTGGTTTTAAAATCATTGAACTCAAAGTTATAGGTCATTCATGCATTTCACTATTATTAAAATTACATTAAAGGAGAAAGTTCCATCTCACAATAATGCCAGCAAGGGCTTTATACCTTGATGCAGCACATACATCTTTACCATAAAGAAAGGGAAAGACAGACATTAAAAAAATTAACTGCTTCTATAATAGGTCAATAGATATGGAACCCTGACCAGTTTTAAATTCAAGCACCCTCACAATACCTGAGGTTTTTCCACATAGTTTTCCATATCATGCAGATATCAAATGGTACATTTCAGAGTTCTACAGCCCAGGCCCTCAAATAAGGCCTGTAAATGATATTGTGCTTCCTAGTCTAAAGCCTGAACACCAGAGAGTTCTGTGACCCTTTGCCAATTTAACTCTGCACAATACCAGCAAGATCCAGGCCTCTCAGCAAGACTTACTCACTTCCATGCAGCACTGCTCCATCACCTCCCCAGACCATCCAGGCTGAGGTAGCTCAGTTGTCTCTGTGCAAGTCCCCAGCACAGAAATGCCAGGGGATGTCAGTGATGCTCAGGCTAAACTGGGAGCAGTGCTCTGCTCCTCTCAGGAAGGCTCTGGGCAGGCACAAAGACTCTCTCACTGCAGAGTCCAACTCTGTTCATTTGTTTTCACCTGCATCAGGAATTTTCCCAGAACATGAGAGCTGAAGTGTCTGTGTGATATTCATAAATATTATGAAAAACTTGAAATTTTAAGATCAAAAAGGATTTTTAAATGTTTTGTTTAATTTTGATTGAGCTGATCACACAGACAAACAGAATTTTCACACCATGTCAGCCTGGAAATATATAATCCATTTCTGACTAGCAAATATTTTCTTTAGTTAGGCAAATTTCAAAAGAGAATTAGAAACTTTTCCTTTAGCAGATCTGGAAATAAAATAGGATATTTTGCCTCTCTGCTTTTTTTCCTTCCTCTTTTTCTGTAGAAGCCATTTAGTCACACCCAGGCTCAATTCACACATAGTTCCAGACTGAAGCTTTTCATGTGATCTACTAAAAAATTCACTTAGCCTTTAAAATGGCTCCAGTTATTTTACATACATGCCAGGAGGTATCTATTCCTACCACCTCTGAGATTTAAAGTCCTTCCTTTACTATTAGAGATCTGCTTGTCTCTAGAAGAAATTCCAGTTAGAAGAATGGAATTTCAGTTGAGAGAATGGTCCTATTTCTCAGGACAGATGATTAAAGTGTGGAGTGTAGAAGGCAGTTCATGCTTACAGGTGGTTCACAGACCAAAAATGAAGGACACAATTTTCTCAATATTTGGAACAGTTCTTTGCTATCCAGGTGTTTTGCCTTTTCCCCTCTCAGCATTCCCTGAGAAGGAACTACTTTATCTGATACACCAGTTGCTAAATATATTGACCATGTAGGGTCTACAATTCTTTTTACAGTTTAGTTATTAATTGAAAGAAATAGTAAGCATGTGATAATAGCAGAAGGCACTCACTTACCCTATGACAATGCAGGAGATGGCAGTTCCCAAAAAGGCGTATGTTAAAATTGATCCTAAGTTACGAAAAAAATGTCTCTGGGGAGGAAGGTTTGAAAGAAAGTCCTTTGTTATACAGTAAATAAAAAAGCATTCAGACCAAGTAGAAACACATCTACAAGTGCCATTTGTTACAAACTGTATCTCATATAGAAGATGGAGCAATATTGGCCACTTCAGTTATTTGGAAAATACAACAAAAACGTGTTTCATTTTTTCCCCCGTGGTGGAATGCCATCAAAGTTCCCTCTTTTTTAATGTATCTGGCCAAATGTTTCAGGATCATAGCAGTTCACATTGGAAGTACCTGATGCAAATGGTATTATAACCCCATCCCTTGAGCAAAGTCCTGATCAGGCAGGATATGAAACACAGACAGGCTGCTCCTGTCTGCAGTTCACAGCATTCAAAGTGGTCTCTTCAGAAAACAGGAAGGCCTAAGAGTTATAAACTGCACAATCAGATCTTTGCACAGGGACAGAAGGGGAGCAGAATGAGAGTCATGAATCATTCATTTTAATCCATTCCTGCCAAGTCCTTCCCAGGCAATATAATTATTAGCTCACTCTGTCCTCTGTCACTGGCCTGTTGGGTCTACAGAGCAGCAGCCACACTCAGTCCCTTCTGTCACATAAAGAGAAAACACATACCTTCTTCAAACTGTATCCAGCATGAAATATAATGGGTGGTAGCAAAATATTGAAGAAGATGGAAGGATCAAAGGTCATCTGCCCGAAAGAACAAAAGAGAGGATAAAGACAAATAAAGTAGCATTTAATTTGATAGGGTAGGTTTTAATTCTATCTTCTTATCAGGACTGATCTCAGGCTCACCTCCACTGTCTGCAGGATTATTCTGAGTAGTTTTTTTTCAGTATAAATGTGTGGTTCCTTACAGCCTATAGATGCAGATTACTACTTGAAAAGTATTCCTTCAAGAAGGAAATGAGTTGTGCTACATTACAGGAAAGACACAAAAGCAGCATTACCTGTGACAGCAGCTGCCCTACCAGACATCCAACCTGACAGTCCCATGACTTAACTCCTGTTTCAGACAAGGATCTCCCGTTCACGTTCAGGACAGACACATCAGCAATGTTGTGCCTCAATTCTCCATGTACAGAATGGTGATAAAAGGCCTACACCACCAGAACCAATGTAACATTTCCTTTGAAGGAAATGGTTTATAAAATAGCCACTAGAAGTTTCAAAGTAATTCTAGAATGCAGAAGTGCACTGCTCATGTTGGCCTTCACAGAAAAAGACCAAGGACATTGCCCAGCCATTGCAATTCATTACAAATAGCTTTCAATAGAATAGAATTCTCTTTAAAATTACAAGTGGAGAAAAAACACTTAAATAAGCCTGTGTACTGCTTAGTGCTCTGTCAGTGGGCTATATTATATCAATACTTTTAAAAGAGACAGGAAATAATTAGTGCAAAGGCTTGCAGCTCCTTTGTTCAGTTTGAAGGGATATTTTAAGGCTACAGTATTCTAGATTATTTTTCTTCAAAAGAGTAAGACCTGCCTAGAAAATTACTTCTGCCTTCTTACTAAGAGACTACTAGATTTGATGAACATGAAGTGAGAGCTGAGTCTTTATTCCATCCTGCTCACTTTGAATTATAAAGCTGAAAAATCTAGCTAAATAACCTGCCAGCAACATTAGCTGTGCTGGTGCCACCATTGAAAACATGATGGAAAAAGGATTTTCTTCATTTATGAACTAACATTCTCAAATGTTAATTTTGGAATTAATTCAGCAAATATGTTAAAATATCTTTTCTGTGGGTATCAGAAATCCTGACTGCATGTTTTATTATTCAAAACCATGTTCAAAAGAATACATGTTTGGAAGTCATGGCACAATCTATTCTCTCTGATAAAAGGCACTAAGTAAACGCTTTTAGTGCAGTCAAAAGGGAATTAAGAGTTGTACAAAACTCAGAGCATGGTGTGATCATGCTTTCTGTTTTTTACATTAGTGCTTTTGCCAGTCAGGAAGGCTGCCAGGCACTCTTATTGTCTCTTAGCTGATTTTCTTGTCAAGAGGGCATCTGCTAGGTAATTTTAAAGGAAAAACAAGTGAAAATCCAGGTAGACTGAGGTCTCCCCAATAATTTAGGAAAACTACAATTCACAGTTGAGACTTTCAAGAGCCTTCCAGCAAAGTGAGACTATGGAAACAAAATCAGGCAGTTCCCTGTAAGGACAACAGAAATTTCTGTGCAAGTCAGTGCTTCTCCTTTCTCCTAAGTCGGCTTCAGCACCAGGTTTGATGAAGATGATCAAATGTAATGGATTAGTGCATATGCCCTGGAAACTGAACATGCACTTCGACTAAGACAAAGCTGCAACTGCAAGCAACTAGCAGGAAAAAGGATGAAGATTCAGCACAACGTGATTAGTCTGACTGCCACAGTATTTTCCCGTCTCCACCCACCACAACTCTAATGGTCCTTGACAGCCCAGTTCTTTCTGAGAAGGGCAAGTCTGGCAGGAACAGCAGACAGGCACACAGTGGTGCTGCATCAGCAAGAAATTTGAGCAGATGGTTAAATCCTAATTCTGCTGAACTCCCCAGTGTACATTCTAAGCATAACTTAAAAGTTTTTATAACGATAACTGTATAATACACAGGATCATGTATTACTGTGCTAGACAAACAATAATACTTGGAAAAAAGCAAAATAATACATTGCAATATTGTAAAAAGCCATTGGTAAGGGCTTAGGAGCTTCATGTGAATATACAATGTTTTTGAGCAGAAAATCCCGGTTTTAAAAAGTGCCCCTGTTCTCCAGTGTTCTTCAAATAGCTGCCATTTTAAAAAAAAAGTGAACATTATAAGAAGCAAATATTAGATGGGCAGGAAAAGACTATGCTAACAAAGTAAAATATTTTATTATATACTGGAAAACAGAAAAGGCCACAACATTGTGAAAGACTGCAAATTTTCTCCCACACTTCCCTTTTCGCATCCAGCCTGAATTGCTCCAATGCTGTCTCCCCATGGCAGTGAAGTCCCTGTTGAAGACCACTGCAGGAGTGGAAGAATATATGAGAATGCTGTGATGAATTTAAGAGTACATTAACTACATATTTACAAGTTTGTATTTTAAAAAATGTTTAGAGTTTGCAGTTTCCTGTGCTGTTCACAGGAGGTAACCTCCCCTTGCATTATCCTGCCAGAGCAGGTCACTTTGTAGACAGAGGAAAAATAGAGATATCAGCGGGGTTTATAAAGGTTTTGTGCAATGAATCCAAGTTAACAGCTGTGTCTGCAATGAACTCAGTGTCTGCAGGGGCTGGGACTGTCATTTGAAACAGCTCAGGAAAACGTCTGCGAGTGCAGAGTGTTTCAGCTTGGAGCTTGATGATGGTCAGGGTTCTACCACACCTCCTTTCCCTTACTGTTCTTCTTCCTCACTTACCTTGCCCACCCTAAATTCAGAATAGGCTCTCTCTCTGTCTCATTTTAACTTGAAGCTTGTTTTCCTCTCTCAAGCATGAAAATAAAATAAGTATCTTACAGAGTTTAGAACAAAAATAAGGCAGGTTTTACCTTTTGAAGCATTGCATTGCCCTGGTGACCATTGACATTGTGGTGGCTGATCTCTCTTTTGTATTGATATTCGTAGACCTGATTAGTTATATTAATAAGCAGAGTGGATGGCCCAGATTTCAGCTTTTCACATTCATAAACAGTCCCGCTCTCAACATCTGGTGATTTTGTCACATATCGTATAATTAATCCCATTACAAGGCCTGGAGAGTAAAGAAAACAAGAAAAATGAAAGAGATTCAAGTACTTTTAAGTATTTGATGCTACACATTTAGAGAAAAATTAGCTCTGCCAAAGCTAGGACACCTTCTCAATGTTTCTACGTTTACAGAACCTCTCTCAACACTTCATGGATGACCACAAAATATTCTTCCAAAATGGTCATTTCATTAGAATGCAGATGTTGGTTTGACATATGCGCAGTCATACTCCTATTTTTGTGATCCAGTCGCTGGCATAATAATTAACTGAGTTTCTCATCCACTGCATTTTCAATAGTTATTTAGAGCAGGGAGATGCCTGCACAACTCATGTGCTGAACTGAGCACATAAACATCAGCTGTGCTATTGGGAATCTTGCACACTTCATTTGTGGGGACAAAACTCTGACACATCCTCAGGCACATTCTGCTTTCTGTGGGAGACTGCATTTTTGAGACTGTATAAACACAGGAAAATAAAATCAGGAAGAAGGGAAGGAATAATAAAAGTATCTACAATTTAGGTCTCTTACCTTAGGCAGATATTTTGTCTCCCTTTACATTCAACAGAAAGGAATATGTACTTCTGCAGCCATCCTCTGGACAGAACGGCTCTTTCTCTTGGCTCTAGTGGGAGGCTGCATGTTTACTTGAGGAGAGGTAATATTTAGCTAGATAACATTACCGAGATTATTTCCATCCTCAGATACTTCAATTTGGTTTCAAAATTAATTTCCATACTTCTTTTATGTCCTGTATGCTTTAAGTCCCATGTATAGGATGAACAGCTTTACAGTTACTAATTATTAATACATTCATAAAATGCTAAGAATGCTCAGATTAAATACTCATGGAGGACACCTAAACATCTAGATATATATACTTACAATTAAAAGATAAGAAATAAATTAAATTACATGAAATATCAGAGAAGCATCTGCAGAATATGATGTTACTGCTTCAGTTTGATGCCATAATCAGGTAGTGATACAAGTGATCCCAAGGACCTGGAGAGTCCTTGTTACTGTCACACCTTCTCCAAACAGAGACTCTCTGTTTCTGCAGATTCCTGGCGTACCTGTAATTCAAGTTTGTATCTTCTTGGAGTGATGCTGAGTACCAGCTGTATCGCCTCTTTCAGTGTGTGCATGCATTTGTGCTTGTTTAGAATCTAGTGTTTAGTATGGTTGCTTTCTGTAAATGATAGAGGATTTCAATAAGCTGTAGAAAATCCCAAGAACACTTTCTTAAGTTACACAGAATTTGTGCAATAAATCAGATGATTAATCTAGATGTAGTAAAAGACAGAATTCCTCAAAATGTTAGGGGAAAGTATGTACATGTAAAGGGAAGCAAGCACTGCATGTGCTATTATGAAATATGACTTCTGCAGTGCTCAGCCCAGATGTCCAAAATCATGAGTCAGAAGCCAGGAAGCCATTCATTAGTTAAAACTGTCAGGGTTTTCAGCTTATTTTTATTAGATTTCCTCTAGAAGAATCACATATTTAATTTTTAAATTCAATTTCAAAGATATTAAAAATTCAACTTAATTTGATGCTTGAACAAGACTTGATGTTTTTCATCCTCTGGAGCAGAAAACTTAGAGGTTTTACTTTAGCATTTTTGTCCCTATGAGTCAGTGTTTTAAACTACAGCCTCTGATGCACTTCTATTACCAGGTACTACTTAATCTACTCCGGTAACAGGAATATTTTGCAGACATTCACCAAGGCCTGTGCAAGGATACTGGCAGAAAAAGATTATTCAAAAAGTGTTTCAAGAACATTTATTTAAATGCAGCATTGAAAGAGAAAAGGGTGTCACTAATGCTACAGATTTCTTTAAAAGTCTCAACTGTCCTTTGAAGTCAGATCTTGCAGCAAAATCCCACTTTTTTCAAGCAAAATCATGTTTCAAGTGAAGGCATTGCAGGTTTTCCAGCTTCTTCAGTGGAAGCAGGATAAAATTGTTGATCATAGATGCGACCATTGCAAGGGATTTTTTAAATCATCATGCCAAACTCCTGAGCTAAACAGGACTGCTCTTTCCCCAGGATTTCATCTAGTCAGCTGGTAAATGCTTTCCTTAGTAATGACACTCAGCAATGCAGTTATAGTCATTACTTGATTTCCCCAAATATTTAAGATTTTCTTTCAAATACCTTTGTTTGCCTCAAGAATGATGTTCCTTTCTTCACCTCACCACTACAAAACGTCAGTTTCTGCCTTAATTGTGATTTTCCCATGCTTTCTTCATAGTGAATACTGTAATCAGGAAGACAGTGAAATACTCTGTTTTATTGAGGGCCAGAGATTCCTCTTTCTGGGACCTGTTACATTCATTTCTGCCTGTGAGAAATAGGGATACTCAGAACACATCATCAGAAGGCAACTACAATTATTTCACACAAGAGGCATACTGGATTTAGAAGGTATAAGAATCATAGTGCTTCATCATTAGACACCACCCCCAAAGCTCAGTCCAGAATTGATTGTGCCTCAGTTCCAAATGCACTAAATGGGATCCTCAGAAGGGGCTGCAAAGGGCTGGTGTGAGTCAGCTTTCCTTCTGCATACCTGCCAAAATCTGTCCCTCAGACTGGGGAAAAACCTCTAACCACTGCAACTCAAAGCCACTCTATGTGAGCACCACAATGGCTCTTTTGTCATTCAGCCTTTTTTTTGTTTTCCTTCCAGTCTGATCAACTAGTCCCATTGGAGCATAACTTTGAAGGCTGGTACATCTGCAATCACCTCCACCTAGGGGGTATCACCCACTCCCTAGGGGTGACAATTACACAAACTAAGAACAATTTCAATTTAAATTTGGTAATTAACCTCCCAAAAGGCACAGCCTGGCTTGCTGCTGGTTTGGGTTTTTTAGGTTGTTGAAGTTCAATTCTGGCTGCCTAGTTGGAAGAGTGTTTTAGCCTCTTACTCAGAGCTGAGTGGTGGTACCTCTGTGTGAGGCTGAGACCTGAGTTCTGGGGAGAATGAGGAATTTTGATACTTGCACTCAGTTTGTCACAGTGTAGCTCTGGACTATTGCTGCACTAATGTGAAGAGTCATGACTTACATCTGATATGGGGAAATTGGTCGCTAATGGTTTATGGCTGAGGCATTTAAAGATACCTGGCCCTGCAGGAGGTGGCTAAAGGTATTTTATTGGCTCCTTGTGCCTTCTCCAGCACTAAGAGGCCACATCCTGGGGCCTGGTGCTGCAAGAGGGGTCACCTGCTCTGATCCCAGAGAAGTGCTGATGTAGAGGATCTCCCACACTATTTCTGAGTGTGCTCTTGTATGGGAAACTCCCTCATACCCACCTGCCTTCCTGGTATACAGAAATCAGGAGAATAAGTTGAGTTTACTATTTGTGGTCTGTTTATCAAACCCAACTACAGTATACAGAGAAACTTGCTTTCTGAGACCCAGGAAAACCAAGGAATGAATGAATAAATGAACATGTAAGTCTGTATTCCTCCTCATTGTTTGTGAGTGATTTTTTAGTTCGGTCTCAAACAAAATAATTTGAGTCTTTAAATACATCCAAGCTAAATGCCTTTAAATGCCTTGCAATATATACATATATATATATATATTTATATTTCACACACTTTGTGAAATAATGTTGAATTCCTTTTGAATTAATTCTTGTGAATTAATTCTGCATTATTTGAAATGCTTTCAGTTTTTTTTACTTTGTAGAAAGACTTTTAAATTAAATATAGATATACTTATTGTTGAACCNAGAATTTGTGCAATAAATCAGATGATTAATCTAGATGTAGTAAAAGACAGAATTCCTCAAAATGTTAGGGGAAAGTATGTATATGTAAAGGGAAGCAAGCACTGCATGTGCTATTATGAAATATGACTTCTGCAGTGCTCAGCCCAGATGTCCAAAATCATGAGTCAGAAGCCAGGAAGCCATTCATTAGTTAAAACTGTCAGGGTTTTCAGCTTATTTTTATTAGATTTCCTCTAGAAGAATCACATATTTAATTTTTAAATTCAATTTCAAAGATATTAAAAATTCAACTTAATTTGATGCTTGAACAAGACTTGATGTTTTTCATCCTCTGGAGCAGAAAACTTAGAGGTTTTACTTTAGCATTTTTGTCCCTATGAGTCAGTGTTTTAAACTACAGCCTCTGATGCACTTCTATTACCAGGTACTACTTAATCTACTCCGGTAACAGGAATATTTTGCAGACATTCACCAAGGCCTGTGCAAGGATACTGGCAGAAAAAGATTATTCAAAAAGTGTTTCAAGAACATTTATTTAAATGCAGCATTGAAAGAGAAAAGGGTGTCACTAATGCTACAGATTTCTTTAAAAGTCTCAACTGTCCTTTGAAGTCAGATCTTGCAGCAAAATCCCACTTTTTTCAAGCAAAATCATGTTTCAAGTGAAGGCATTGCAGGTTTTCCAGCTTCTTCAGTGGAAGCAGGATAAAATTGTTGATCATAGATGCGACCATTGCAAGGGATTTTTTAAATCATCATGCCAAACTCCTGAGCTAAACAGGACTGCTCTTTCCCCAGGATTTCATCTAGTCAGCTGGTAAATGCTTTCCTTAGTAATGACACTCAGCAATGCAGTTATAGTCATTACTTGATTTCCCCAAATATTTAAGATTTTCTTTCAAATACCTTTGTTTGCCTCAAGAATGATGTTCCTTTCTTCACCTCACCACTACAAAATGTCAGTTTCTGCCTTAATTGTGATTTTCCCATGCTTTCTTCATAGTGAATACTGTAATCAGGAAGACAGTGAAATACTCTGTTTTATTGAGGGCCAGAGATTCCTCTTTCTGGGACCTGTTACATTCATTTCTGCCTGTGAGAAATAGGGATACTCAGAACACATCATCAGAAGGCAACTACAATTATTTCACACAAGAGGCATACTGGATTTAGAAGGTATAAGAATCATAGTGCTTCATCATTAGACACCACCCCCAAAGCTCAGTCCAGAATTGATTGTGCCTCAGTTCCAAATGCACTAAATGGGATCCTCAGAAGGGGCTGCAAAGGGCTGGTGTGAGTCAGCTTTCCTTCTGCATACCTGCCAAAATCTGTCCCTCAGACTGGGGAAAAACCTCTAACCACTGCAACTCAAAGCCACTCTATGTGAGCACCACAATGGCTCTTTTGTCATTCAGCCTTTTTTTTGTTTTCCTTCCAGTCTGATCAACTAGTCCCATTGGAGCATAACTTTGAAGGCTGGTACATCTGCAATCACCTCCACCTAGGGGGTATCACCCACTCCCTAGGGGTGACAATTACACAAACTAAGAACAATTTCAATTTAAATTTGGTAATTAACCTCCCAAAAGGCACAGCCTGGCTTGCTGCTGGTTTGGGTTTTTTAGGTTGTTGAAGTTCAATTCTGGCTGCCTAGTTGGAAGAGTGTTTTAGCCTCTTACTCAGAGCTGAGTGGTGGTACCTCTGTGTGAGGCTGAGACCTGAGTTCTGGGGAGAATGAGGAATTTTGATACTTGCACTCAGTTTGTCACAGTGTAGCTCTGGACTATTGCTGCACTAATGTGAAGAGTCATGACTTACATCTGATATGGGGAAATTGGTCGCTAATGGTTTATGGCTGAGGCATTTAAAGATACCTGGCCCTGCAGGAGGTGGCTAAAGGTATTTTATTGGCTCCTTGTGCCTTCTCCAGCACTAAGAGGCCACATCCTGGGGCCTGGTGCTGCAAGAGGGGTCACCTGCTCTGATCCCAGAGAAGTGCTGATGTAGAGGATCTCCCACACTATTTCTGAGTGTGCTCTTGTATGGGAAACTCCCTCATACCCACCTGCCTTCCTGGTATACAGAAATCAGGAGAATAAGTTGAGTTTACTATTTGTGGTCTGTTTATCAAACCCAACTACAGTATACAGAGAAACTTGCTTTCTGAGACCCAGGAAAACCAAGGAATGAATGAATAAATGAACATGTAAGTCTGTATTCCTCCTCATTGTTTGTGAGTGATTTTTCAGTTCGGTCTCAAACAAAATAATTTGAGTCTTTAAATACATCCAAGCTAAATGCCTTTAAATGCCTTGCAATATATACATATATATATATATATTTATATTTCACACACTTTGTGAAATAATGTTGAATTCCTTTTGAATTAATTCTTGTGAATTAATTCTGCATTATTTGAAATGCTTTCAGTTTTTTTTACTTTGTAGAAAGACTTTTAAATTAAATATAGATATACTTATTGTTGAACCATTGCTTTGATAAAAAAAAAAAATTAATACTCCTAAGTTATTCGAGTTTCTAAATGGACAGTATGGTTGGTTTTTTCCTAGCTGGAACTATTCAGCCTAAAACTGAATTTTCCTACAGAGCCTATGCAAAAAAGAAAAAAAAAAGAGGCCAACCCACCCTTTCATTTGTTCTGTACTTTAAATAGAGCTTTTTATCAGGCTGTGTTCAGTTTGTGGCTGTTCAGCACTTTGCAGTAACTGTAAAACTTCCTGTTTTTGCCTTTCTGTGTTTGTTTTTTCCCCTGGTGTTCCTCAAACTTTGCCTTCCCCATCCTCTCCACTGCTGCTCCCCTAAGGGCACAGTTGAGGAATATGGCCCTGCTATCATCCTGTGGGACACACTCTGCAATAAGTGCCCATATTTTGTCACATGAAGCCAAATTATCAGGTCATTGTGTTGCTAGTCACATATCTAATAAATGACTCAATGGGCTGGAGCAAAGCAAACAGTAGGACTGAGACCTCTTTTTGTACAGAAAAGGTAGAAATCAGAATTGTTTGAATAGGGAAGCAAAAGTAAGTGAGAGCAGGATTTGTCTCACTGTCAGTGCTTGGTGCCATGAAGATTTTCTCCCAAAGTTGCTGCCTGTTGATCTGACACCTCTCTTATGACCTCTGAGATTCCACATTCTTTTCAGTATTGCCATTCCACAATGCTAAAGAAAACTACACCCATATCCAAAATTTTGAAGGATAAAAAGGACATCATTAGCTTTTTGGATCCTACAGACAAGCTTTCTTCCCTATTTGAAGGTTGCCATAAATAATGCAAGACTAAAAAGATAGTTTATTTACAATCATGAGGAGTGTTTTAATAATTCAAAAGCTCTCTCTTGCTGGAGCACTAATCTCTTAACCAACCAAAAGCATATGAGCAGGTTATCCTCATGATGTGCAGAGTATGCTCTGAGCAGGCAGCAAAAGAGAACCCAATGACAGATAAAATTCTAATTCCATACTTAATTATTTTTGTTTTGTTGTATCCTCCCATATTTCCTTTTTTTTTGACAGGCTTTTGTCTACACCTTCAGAAAATGTCATCAGCTGCACATGGCAAACAGTACAATAGTGAGAAGGATGCCATTGCAGTAGAGGCACCCAAGTATTTACAAAAACAATTTACAAGTTGATCATAATATATTGCACCATGTCTCATGGTTTCCCTTTTGAGAAATGTTAACAGAAATGCAACAAGCGAATGTATTCTCAGTATTATGTAACTTATAACCCATAAAATTATTAAACAGCAATCCAGGTGATGTCTGACTGAAAACTATTGCATTTAAATATCATGCGATGTGTATTTCAGCCTCAACTGATTCAGTTGGTGTGTCTTCCATGTGTAACAGATTTAAAGATTAGAAAAAGGGTAAATTTTCAAATAAATGCTTTTTCAGAACTTTAAAATACAGGCAAGGCAGATGAGAAGTAAGAGATCCCATAGACCCAGGTGACAGAGGCTCAATGACTGGATTAATACAAGAGTCTCTTCTATGCTTGCTTTCCTTTGAAGTATCAAGTTACTTGTGCAGATGGTGAGCCAAGAAGAGGAGTTAGCCTGTTCTTGAAATTTCATACAGTTAATTTATCAAACAAATTAGTTAGTAGGGGATACAAGGAAGACTGGGACCTGCTTCAGTCTTCTGGTGGAACTGAGATCACCTTAAAAGGTTTGATATAGAAAATGAAACTTTTACCTCAAAATGTAGGTGTCTGTTGCCTTTGCTACTGCAGGCTTGTAGATGAATCTCCATATGTAGTTTTTTGCATGTGTTGTGCTTTGATAAACGAATATTCTTCAGAATATGTAATCTTAACAAAATCAGTTTTGGGTATTACACTGCTAGAGGATGTGGTGTGCACAGAATGTGCCAGAACAGGCTAGCACTCAGGTAATGACTGAGCTGTTGATTTCTATCTTCCATTTTGACAGCTTACCCTCCTGTATGTATGTATTTTATGGCAGTAGAGTCTCTCAGAGTGAAACAGCAGTAAGAGAATGACAAGAGAAATCATTACACATGTAAGTGTTTACCATTAAACCAGAGAGTACTTAGAGGACAAGGCAGAAAGTTCTGCATGAAAGCGAAATGCAACATGGCAAAACTTCATAAAGGATTAGAAACAGATAGGTAACTGAAGTTACCCTACAATGACAGCACTGAGAGCAAACTTGAGACACATTCTTTGGTGTGTTTTTCAAAGGCACAGAGCAAAGCCAAAAGAAAGCTCTCAAGATCATTTAAAGTTTATTAGACAACATGTCTGTATCCACAAGGCTCCTCAGACTAACAGCTTTGAATGTTATAAAAACCCAAGCAAATGAAATCTCTGTCACTGAGGGTATTTCATTCTTTTGTAAACAGTGAACTGCCCAGCTCGGTGCTGTCTGACCACAGAGGAGCAGAACCTGCACATGCTGAGGAGAACCAGCTCACCACAGTCATTCCCGTACCAAGGCAGCCTCTGGCTACTTCAGGAGAGATGCTGTCACATCATTATTTTACAGTACACTTATGGAGCTGATGACATTTAATTCAGCACATTTTCTGAGCTTTGTCAGCACTTGATCTCAAGTGTCTGATCATAAATATGCAACTAGTCCAATGTTATGCTGGCTCTTGAATTTATACTCACCATAAAGCATAGCTCCTCCAGTTTCATGCAGAAAGCGGAATCGATGGTTTTTAAACAACCAAATTGTTAATATTGTAAGAATGAGTAGAAAGTTAAAGATAAGCAGCTCCACAGCTCCCTGATGATAAAAGTTATCTTCATCTTTCACTGATAAATATTTCTTCAACTTCTCCATTTCATTCCCTTTATAGAAAGTATGTGAAAAATAAAAGGAAAAAAAAATCACAGGAAGGAAAGTGTTGTCACCTTTAGTGCAAAAAGCCCAGGTGCTACAGACATTCACAGCAAGCACATCTGTTTCATTTGCAGCCTCATGGTAAAGTGCCCCAGCTCAGAATTCAGCTGGATTCTAGTTACAGCTTCCTGTTTCTCTCTTAAAGCTGCCCTGTCTCATTTTTAATGTTACGATTGTGTTGCTGGACTGCGCTTGCTCCGGCTGTGGATGCACAAATTGCCTCCAAGGCTCAGACTCTCCACTTTTAAAATTCTATTGTAAAACTCAGTGTGTGTTCATAATGTTTTCTTCCTGTAGTTTACCTCACAATCTAGTCCTAGAGGTCCTATTTTGTCTTCACAGTTTAAGATGGAAAAAACTATGTTAAAAAAATGGCATAGCAGCCTTTACTACGTTTTGGGAGTTTAAGAACCTTTCCTCTTTCCCATTTTCCTAGGTTTAAATGTAAGCGACATAGAATAAAAGTGGCACTTTCCTATGGTGCAAAGACAGAAGAAGGAAACAAATCAATGAATGAAGATTTCAAGATTTAGGTACTTGTATTGATCCTGCCAGAAGACTGAGATCTCTGTAAAAGCAAGGGTCCAATTACCTGGAATTAGAAGTACTTAAATGCCCCTTTTGAACTGAATAAAAAGCAGTGGAATATACTTTTCATCATTTCTGCTGTTTGCACATTTTGATCTACTCAATTCATTATTCAATTAAGCCAGAAAAACTCTGTATATAGCAAATACTCCAGGATTTTTCTGTCTAAACTCAAGGCTGCAATGCATGCACATACAGAGAATATCAAACTCTAATCTGCATAAGAAAAAACCAGCAATTCTGCTTCTCATTATAAAAGATGTCATTATTTGATGTTAAAATCTCCATTAAAAAAACCCCACAACATTTTGGAGCAAATGAATCTGTACAGAATCCATTCCAAGTCAGGTTAGTGCCAAAGGTGAATAACCCAGAAATACCCAGCTGTCCATACTCCAAGTAATTTCAGGGCTGCAGCTCATAACAGACAGTGTTCCTAGGAGGCACTGTTGCTTCAATCAATCTACCATGTTTCAAAATATTTTTTCTTGATAATCAATCAGTTCTGTCCTCTGCATAAGTGAATTTCATCCCCTTTACAGGTTTCCTCATGTTTTCTTTCACTTTGTAAGAAAATGATTTCCCTTCTATCTCTTTTTTAATTAATGCTTTTTCTTTGCTTACCAGATACTTTTTCAGTCTCTATCAGTGGCTTCATTTTGTTCTCTACATGTTTCACTGTTTTCTCTCCTTTGTGTTTCCCTCATTTTCTCTTTTTGTAGTTTTACCTGATAATTTGCACACATGGTCAGGATTGTTTAAGTCAAAACTGTATTTTTCAACTAATTTTCGAAGGACTCTGTGAGATGCAAAAATGGCAGAAACCAGATGACACCTCCCAAACTAATGAACTGTGCAACTCAATTTTAAGCAAGGGTAACGATGCTACCCTGTATTTTTTTTGAGAATTATTCAATACTGTATTTTGAATTAAAAAGTAATGTAAGGGAATTAGGTGTAGCAATTTCATTATACAACTGATGCAACTGTTTAGAAAATGTTAGTCACATAGCCAAGGCTCATGACTTCCATAGAGGAGAAAAAATAAAGGCTTGATTTGGTTTTCATATTCACAATTTAGAAATGACAGTGACCTCAATTTTGTGAGTCTGATCATCCATTTCCAATGTGGAAGTATCAAAAGCAAGCAAAAAAAAAATCAATTGAAAATAATCACATTCAGTTTCTTTTGCAATAAAATCCAAAGACTTGTTTATTATGAAAGCCAGTTCTTTTCCACCCTGTCAAATAAGTAATTTGCTGGCACTTATAATAAAATCGATGGAGCGGCAGCCCAAAACAGTGAAAGAAGTTAATTTTACTCATAGTAAATAGTCAGTGACTGGACTATTCACTTCAGATATGGGACACCAGGCTCAGGTTTTTATTTAAATTTACCTGAACTCATATTTTCCACCAAATAACAAGGGGTTCCTTAGTCTTGCTACTAGAGCAAGTGTGGTATGAAATATTTGAAACGTAAAAGTGTTAATTTCCAAAGCTGCCTTTTCTCTTTTGCAAAAAAGGTTTATGATTCTGCCCTATCTCACAAGACAATCTGATACATGTTTGTGAAGCAATCACATTACAGAAATTTGCACCAGGCCAGAGCTTAAATGAAAACAGAATTTCAGGTTTAGTATCAGGCTTGCAGGTGTTGGACTTGGGGCTTAAATTCTGCCAAAGCTCCTTGTATAATTTAGACCCTGGGGGGGTCTGCTTCTAAATAGCACTTACCACGTTACAGGATTGGGGTTTCAAGTGTTGCTTTCCTCTCAGAGGTGTAAGATAGTTTCAAATCAGCTTTCCAGACACAGCCACTCATCATAGTGGCAGCTTCTGAGGAATCCAGACATGACATCTAAAAACTGTTGTTTTTCTTTCTATTCTCAACCTTTGTATTAATTATAACTATACACTATCTGAAATATGCAAAAGGCATGACGATTAAGGCAGGATAACTGCTGTAACGTTTGTCAGTGAGAATTTTATACAGGCATTGTTGGGGGAAATATACTGGAATTAAGTGGTGCAGGACTTTAAGAATGCTTTCTGCTTTTAATAATCTGGTGACATTTGGCACCTGTAGCTGCTCAGAGGGATGCCTCAAATGTTCAGAGTCATACATGGACCAACTCTGAAACTGAGAAATCAACCACTTTGTGAGTACACAGATAACGAATGTTCTGTCACAGCTCACTTGCCTAAAATCCCCAGACAGACTGGAACAGGATCAGTGGGATCACAAGTGGTTATCCTTCTCTAATCCATTCCAGCCAAGAAGATCTGCCTTGCTAGCTCCTGTTCTGATGCACAACTGCCCAGCAAAAACTGGGCTAAGGCCACTTAAGGCCACTAAGCCCTCAGTGGTGGACTAAGTATCATTTATAACTGCCAGTATTTTAAAATCTCTTCTTCTACTGCTTAGAAAAGTCTTCCTATGAAACCAGTTTATTTCCTCTGTGCTCTTGATCTGGTTATCATTTTTTTTCTGAGGTCAGACTCTGATTTTACTGTTGCTTATTTGATATTGCTGGTATTCAATCTACATGGGTCACAGAGCCTCTAGAGACAGAAATAAATCCCCATAATCTATGTATCTTTTATGTTACAGCTATTACACTTAGCTGAAAAATAGCTTTAAAATAATTTCTGCTTACTGGAATACAGCTTTCTATCCAGAAGGTAAAGTCTGTTTTGTTTTTTTTTTCATTACTTGGTTGAGAGCCTATTTTACTGACTTATTGAAATACAGTACTAATTATGATGAATATACATTGAATTGAGTGGAACTGGACTTTTAATCTCCCAAGACTTGTGATACTTCTGCTCATATGTCACTATCTAGAGGCATTGTATCAACACAGGAAAATCTTTCGTCCCTTTAGACCATGAATAAACTTGATGCTCCCTGTGATGTAACAACCAGCTCATCATGCTGGAATCTTCCTTCAGAGACCAAATTCAGTTTAGACAGAGCTGAAATGCTCATGTGTGCTTTTCTCACTGAGAAGACAGAAATGCCAGCATGATGTCTGAAGAAATAAAAGCTTTGAAAGACAGAAAGCACTTTGGTTCTATGAGTTGTTACAGGAGAGTTAATCTGTTCCAGTTTAGACAGTTTTAGCCAACAGGTTAAGAACTAACTGAATTCTTACAAAATTGTTGAAAAGTGATATTACTTGTTTATGCAATTTAAATTAGTCCACACAATTGAATGTCAGGATTATGAAGGAAGTATTTCCAAGTTTATTTCTGTGGGTTTAATGCTTGTTTTCAGCTTGAACTGCTGCCCTGTGGTATTTTTTTAATATTTTAATAAACTGAAAAACAAGATAGATTGCTTTTATCTTTACAGTTTTAAGTTAAACTTTCTAAATTACGGTTTCCTGGTGGTAGACTACTTTGGGGAGCTGACTCATGTACAACTCTTAGAACTGTGGACTTGTGCATATCCACTGGTTTAAGTTTAGATTCCCATAAAAGCAGGCAATGCATCAGTCTCACAGACTAAGCTATAAGCTGGAAAATGCGTACTAAAAACTGAAGCAAAAAGGTCATTGAATTCCTCTGTCTTTTCCATGTCCTTTATCACTGGTTTCTCTGCCCCACTGAGCCTGGGTCTACACGTGCAGGAGCCACTTTTGCTGCCCTTTTCCTTATATCTCTACTGAGCACAACTCTGTTTCAGCATTTCTCTGCATGTTCAGGCAGTGGCCCTATATTCCCCATTACCTGTTACCTGTTACAGGTCACCTGTTTCTGCTTCCATTTCTCTACTTCATTTTCCCATTGGAGCTCAGCCAGATGTTCCTTCTTCATACACACCAGCCTTCTGCCATGTTTGCTTGACTTTCTGCATGTTGGCAAGTCTCTGTTTTTTGAAGCAGCTCTCACTGAGATCAATCTCTCCTGAGCTGTTGCTATTAATACCCCATGCTTCCGTATCGATGATGATATCACTGGTTCAATTGTGTTGAGTAAACAGCAACTACAGACAAACAGCTGAATTCAGGATTGCCACACCACAGCAGCAAACATCCTGACAATCCTGACTGTCATTGCCATTGAAGGTTTAAAAAAAAAACCCCAACAAAACCATAAAACCCCCAACAAACTCCAAAAATACCCCCAAAAAACTCCAAACGCTGCCTGAAGAAGTATTTTGGTACAGCGCTTTTTGTTTTACTCAGGTTCATTGTGTGACTTCTGTTTCAGATGCAAATTCAATTACATTGTATTGTGTTATAACAAAATGCCAGTAAGGAATGCGGGAACAAATACCCGATTTTACTGCCGTGCATGACAAGGGCTGCTCTTTTCCATGAGCCGAATCTGAAAGCACATCCCACTAGAGGGCTCTCGTTACACGTGAAATGGAAACCTGACTCTAGCACTACTGGGTCTTTTATCAATTTTTCAGGTTAAAGATAGGTTTTGGTTTATTTAAACAAAGCATTGTAGTGCATCAGTATACTGGATTGGATCCCATTTGGAATACATAATTACTTTTGTGACTTTAATTTCAGAGGAAGCGTGCTGATCTAACTGAATTATTTTTAGTTTGTGAACATGAACATTTTGGATAATTCCTAATTAAATTAAACATCTTGCCCCAATTCTTATTTCCATTAGATCAGTAGGAATCAGATTAGTCTGAAGTTGTTATTTTACAGGTTCTGCCAATATGACTAAATTATTTTTGTGGGTTTATGTTTACATATGCTGGCCTTTCTTATGTGCAGATAACCCTGCTTCCTACCTCAGAGCCTAAAAGTATAATTTACAGAAATAGATCTATAATTAACAATGCTGTTTTCATCCCTGTCAGTACCCAAACAGCAGCTGTTCCTTTTTTCATTTCAACACTGTTTAAAAACTTGTAAATAAGTAACATTAAGGACAGTTAATCATCATTTCTACATAATTGTACCGTGCTATCCGCAGCAGTGTTTCAAGAGAACAGATTGTGTTCTTCCATTTTGAAGAGAAACAGGGCTATGTTTGTGAAGGAATGTGAGCACAAGAAGTGCAGGCAGGTGCTTTCGAAAATCCTGGTGGAGACTGTCCTTCCTATTGCAGAAAAAGTTTGGCTCAGCACTCTTTTGTAGCAACCCATTTTTCTTCAAGAGAATTATGTCCGAAACAGACCTAATTCAGATCTGGGAATATCTCTTTGGAGTGCCATATTACTTTCCTTACCCAAGGGAAAGCCCTCTCTCCTCTGCAGTTGAGCCCTTCGCCTGTGCTCTCTCTTCCTTTGCCATTCTCTGTGTATGTTTGGGACAATAATTTCTCTTTACTCCAAGCCATGTTTTACCCTTACGTTGCTCTTGCTTCCAACCTCCTTAGTCACAAACCTCCTTTCTTCCAACTGACAGTTTTCAAATATTTTTCTCTTATTCTCTGGAAACTCTAGTTGCTATAGAGACACCTGATGATTACAGGGACAGTGACTACCTTTGTTAGAACCTCAGTTGCTATAGCAATGACTGTTGGCTGTGGGTTCAATGAAATCTGCTACATGGTTCATGCCCTCTTACACAGCAATACAGCTTGTAAAAGCTTCTTTTAATTGTTATGCTCAGTAATGAGACTGTGACCAAATTCTGTTCTAATTGAAGTCAGTGGGAGTTTTGCCATTAACTTCGGCGAGACCACAGTTTGATCCTAAACATCTCTGTCCATAAATAACAAAAGGAATCCACTTTCAGCACTGTGGCCAACAGGGTATGGCTTCATTCAGTCAGTAAGCTGAACCTGGGAACAAAGCTTTGATGTCTGTGACTGTACTTCAGTGAAGTCTGACTTAAATGATAATCTTTTTCTTTTGAATGTTATAGAAATTCTGTGACTAAATAGTCAATTCTCAGATCAAACATATCATAGTCCTTGTGGGGACCTATGTGTATTCTTTTAAATAGAGGAATTGTAAAACAAAAATGTAATCTTTAAAATACTTGGACCATTTGTTTTTCTTCCAGGAGAAATGTTTTCCTTTTGTTGCTTTGTGGAAATAGTGACAAGAAAGTAAACGTTTTCAAGGTGATATGATAATTTCACAGAGGAGGCATCCCTACTGAAAAGGTAGATACAATGCTGGTCTTCCAAAGGACATTATTTCTTGGCAGTCTCCCTGAATTTTTTTTGACACTATGGGAATGACCTCTGAAGAATGTCTTAAAGTCAACTTTGTCTTTGAGCTATTTCTGTTCTATTTATCTGTTCTAAGTATCCTGGAGATACTTTCAAAGTCACAGGAATCCAATTCAAGTAGAAGTTGAGGTTGGAAAGCACTGTTTTTGATGTGTCCATCCACAAATGTTTGTTTTATTAGGTTATACCCAAATTATCACATATTATGACTGTTGTAGTCATTTATGCCTTCATCTGGCAGCCTTTCCAGGAACTCATTATTGTTGTCCTCTTTAGCCACTGTTTCTGTGAAGCTATGGGGAAATTTGCTGAGTTTCTGTCAGAACAGTTCTTCCCCTTGATCCCCTTTATAAGGGTTAATTTACAGCCAAAATCACAAAATGTCTGATTTTCAGCATGCCCAGAATAATAATTCTGACAGGCCCACTTCAACATCTGGCACAAAATTAAAAACCCAAGAAGTTCTCTTACAGACTTTTACCGTGCATATTTTGCATGAAAATCTGCTCATTTTAAGCATCTTTTAAGATGAAAGAAAAGTACCTGAAATAAGTGCCAATAATCTCTTTAGAAAGAGCTAGGCCAGAATGAACAGAGTAGAAGAATGAACTTTTAAGGGAAAAGTAAGAAATGGAGAAACATTGCCATTACAGATGAAAAGCTCAAGTGACACCTTGTATGAGCACATTTTATGTATACGTTTCTACAAGAGTCATTCCCTGGGTACTGTCAGACACACGCAGAACACCAGGACTCTGGGTGTACTCCCATGCTTTTGGTGGGCTTACTGCTCTGTAGCATTGCTTTGTACCCAGACCAAGATACAGAAGGAATCCAGCCTCATCTCTCCTTTCCTGTCATGTAATTTCCTCAAAATTTGGCATTTCTTCTTGCTGCAGCAGTCATTTTTATTTCTCTTTCTTCTGCTCTCTGAAGATAAGCTGTGGAAGACTCCTAAGAAGAATCATGAAAAAAATCCTTTTTTATGAATTCTGCTTTCCTCTGGTGATCAGTTTCGTCTGCTGATCAAAGTTCATTTAGGCATTTCTTTGTTTTGACACAAGCCTGTTGGTCGAAGTGGTTGTTCTTACTGTTTATGAATACCAGAAACAAGATTCTCTAAAATGGGAACAGCCATAAATAAGGGGTCAATGTCTCACAGCAGTCCTTTTAAACTTTATTTTGGTAGCAGCAAACCCCAGAACTTTTGTGCATCCACATATTCTGTCACTTCAAAGAGGAATAAACTGAACTGGTCTTAGAAAAGAAGAGAAATTGGAACTTACTGACTTGTTGCTTTTTAGTGGATGTGAAGGCCTAACAGTCAGAAAGATTGAGCATTGCTCTTGTTGTTTAGATCTTCCCACCTTCCAAATGTATAGAGAAATAGCCTTTGAATGTAGTTCTTCATATGTTTCACAATATTCCCCATGAAAAAAAATGCAGGGTGCTTCTGGGGTGTTAAATGGGATATATTACATCATAAAACATGTTTGCCACATTCCTGTGCAGGCTTAAAGGTTCTCTTTGTGACTCTGGGAGACTCTGCCAGCAAAATGCAAGCTATTATGTTTATCTGTTCTCTGGTTTTGAATATGGCCTTTTGTTGAAAGATCCACTTCAACATGACTGAGCAAATGGTCACTTACTGCCTCTGAAAGAAGGCAATTCCTTGAGTTCCATTTACATCTTGCATGCTGATTTAATTTGAGGGGTCTTAAAAGAAGTAAAACTGAAAATATCTTTATCTGGCTTTGGGAGGTGTTCCTCTCTCTAGCAGTGATGAATTAAAAAATATAATGTTAATAATAACATTTGGAATGTGGATGTCATGATGTTTTATAACAATAGGTATTTTTCATGTCTTAAAATAGTAGAAGAAAACAGCCTGTTGGTATTCTGATAATACAATGGGTTGTATTTTCCCAATGAAAATTCAGATTTCAAAATCTCTTCCAGAATCCCCCATAGAAAACAATTCCACAGAATTTAATGATTCACATCTCACACAAGAGCCAGACTTTTTACAAAAAAAAGTTACCAAAAATGTTTTAATATATTATTTCAGGTTATTAAAACATCATTCAGCATATCCCCAAAATGGAATATTGTGTGCTGAGAAATACCTCTTACTATATTGCTTTTTTAAAAAGAAAGTGTATCATGTAACATTTCATGTAATATTTTAACAGATATACAGCATTTTAAAAGGTAGGCTAAGATGTGATTTTAAACTGAATTGCAGTCATGGTAGACAAATAGAGGGATATTTGGATACTGAATGGGAAATTTATATGTCCTTCCTTAACCCTTTTGGAATTTATATTAAAATTAGAATTTTGTAAAGGAAAATAGTACAACTTTTGATATTGCAAGAACGCCCTGAGAAAATCCTCAAATTTATCACTCATTTGCAGTGGATGGGAAGGGACCGTAAGAATAGCTAGCCAGATAAACAATGTATTTGAAACAGAATTTTTGCTCAGGAATCAAATTTAGCGTTAGCTTGAATTGCCATCTGCTCGGCCATAAATTATTGTTGTTTTTAGCTTGGCTTTTTCTTTCCATGCAATCTAAATCTAAAGCAGACACATTTCTTTTGCAGTTCATAAAGGTGATATGGCCATGAAAACAAACAATTACTACTTGTTACTTGTGTTCTGTCAGTCTACATGAATTCATTATAAAAATAATCCCTATTTGATATTTTTACATACAAATTTAGCCATTTTAGGCTGTCTTTTTTTAAAATACCACCTACCATGTTTAGAGTATGCTCTTTGTCCTAAGGAAGCAGTAAAATTACTTTAAATAGTCCAAACATCTTCCTGGAAGTGAGATAACATTTTCAAAAGTACTGTAAATAATGGATTTTGTTTCCAGCATTCATTTCTGTAAGCAAAACTTGCTTTCTGAGCTTCCATTGCAAAGCAAATAGAAGTCAGTACAGTGTGACTTAGTGAGGAAAAGATATTTATTTCTTAAATAATGGTAAAAGCTTGGGGCTTTATAAAGAGGATTTTTTCCTCCTACTCCTTTCCACATGATGTGATTTTCTTACAAAACCCCAGCCAAACAAAAAACAACAACAAAAACCAGTCAGTGATTAAGAAATCTTGACGGAAAATGTAAAAGCACTTCTGGAATTAAACTATTCTTCACAGCAAATCCCCATGTATTTTTCCATCTTGCTCTTCTTGAGACATTGGACAACTGTTACAGCTCATGGCAGTACCTCTGCAAAGGAAATGGGAATTGGTCCCATCTCTCTTTCATGAAGAAACAGAAATCATTTCCTATGGGACAGTCACGTTGTCTTGTAAGCAAACTCATACAGGAAGGACAGGAAAATTCAGCTAATATGTCGAATCAAGGAAAAACACTGAGCCCTCAATACTGAGACTAGTGTTGAGCTGGAATTGGAAGCAGGCAGCATCATTCAAAACATGGATCCTGTAAACCAAGAGAAAAACTGTCCCGAAAGCACAGAGGTGTTAAGAAGCCGCTTCTCAATAACTGAGTGGTTTTGTTTTACCTTTGAACCCAGAATGACTGTTTTGGGAGCTATGGCACTTCTTTTTCAGAAACTGATCTTTTTGGTAGGACAAACTCAGAGTGAAAATTGCTAGCAATAAATTTAAAACTAATGAAGTCAACTTCTTCTGAAGTCCAGATATGAGAGAGCTAAGACATCTGAATTCCTTGCTTGACTTTGCCATGTATTTTCCATAGGATAGTTATCATTTACGTCTGGTTGTGAGATATAATTTACTTCTGTTGCAAATAATTTTGTGATTCCTGAGTAGTTACAGTCCAAGTGCTCAGAAGTGTAGCTGAAGAACTGCCAAGGAATTAAACATTAATCCAAAGTAACACATCCAGCTATAGAGGGGCTTAGTATTTTGATGTCACCATGCCCAACCCTTTATGTTGATATGCTATTGAAGAAATGCTGCCAATAGCTGTACAGATGACTTTCCTTCCAACTGCTCTCTGTGTCAGTCCCATTTACAGTAATCTAAGGTGTGTTTGCTCTCTAAGCACTTAACTATGGAGTGTAACCCAGAAGCTTCCATTTTTAAGTTACTTCCAGAGTGCACAGAGGTTTCCTTGGGAGAATGGCATTTCTAAAATGCAGAATCACAGAAAGCTGGAACCTTGCCTGTAGGAGTACAAAATTATGGCTGTCAAATGTGAACATACACAGTTTCTTTGTGTACCTCCAAGTGTGAGATGTATATTAACTCGACTGAACAATATTGTACTATAAATGGGTTGAAGGAGAGCCTTCTGTTCACTTGAATACTGAATAATGTACTGAGGAAGATGAAATCAACACCAGTCAGTGCCATACATAAATAAGTGTGGGGAAAAACTAGGATGGAATCTTTGTATTAAAAGGTGTTTTTCAGAACAGCAGACCTCAATGTTTAGCATGTTTTTATACATGATGCTTTTACTATAAACTCTGCATTGTTTTTTTCCTTGTGGCATTAATGTCTAGGAAGCAATGGCAGCATTTAGACAGATACTTGAAAAATTCATTGAAAGAAAAAAAAGCTGTTGCAGTGAGTTAGTTTTCTATCCTGTCCCTGCTGGAGACACAAGGTTGGATTCTGAGTTGAGTCACAAATGAAAGAGTAATTTCATGCCAGTCACCATCTGTGCAGCATCCCAGCACTGCCACACATTGGAGCATCATTCGGAATGCTCTGAAATCCAAGGCACAAGGACACGCATCCTTGCTTCAGTAGCAGAGGTACTGACAGTGCTGCCTGGGAACACTTCAGCAGCAACTGCATGATGGCTCATTCTGCTACTGCTTCACTTATTAAAAGCAGATCCTCATCTCTCTTGTATCAGAGGAAAACAAGATCACAATTTGGCACCATAACAGTGAAATAACTCATCTGTTTCCTAATGCATTATTCTGTTAAGCACCAATATCCCAGATATAATCCCCTACTTTTTGTTTTAATCCTCCTGCACTCTCAAATGTACTTCCAGTGTTGGAGGTATTTTTCTGCATGGAAATATAATTACATCTTTAAGTTTGGGCCATGAAGCACTTGCATTTGGCAAGAGTGACTTTGATACCTACAGATAGATTGCATTAAGCTGACTTTGCAGCTGAAAACTGACAGGGCTTACAATTATGCCGTCACTGGATCTGCAGAAGCAGAGCAGGGAAGCAGCATTTGTGAGGCTGCTCTGTGCCAGATGGCACACCATGGCAGAAAAATCTATTTGAGCCCTTGTGTTCTTGCATTATAACCAGCAGATTGTCAGCTGGAGTAAAGCACAGAAAGTATGTAATTTAACTAACCTTGTCTCTGTAGGAATTTTCAAAATCAGAGGATGAAACTATTGAAGTTTTTCCTTGGTGAGGCCATTTCCTTTTTTCTTCTCTCCCTCGTATGAGATGTATTGGTGGTCGATAAGGACTGCTGCAAAACTTGCTCTGAAATGTGAATGATTTGTGAACTTGAAAGACATGTCATTTCAATAAAATAGCACTCTATAATACTGCTGCTCAATCCTATGACCCCAGATCCCTAAAAGTAAGTTTCTTTGGACTGCAATTACAAAGTACAGCTATATTCATTTTCATGCTAGCAATTGTGCACTTTCATATTGTGATCTTGAAATCAAACTTCAGACACAAAATCAGGCTGCTTTGTAATTCATCTGCAAACTTCTCTGGATAAACCACTTCAGTCTGAAGACCCAAAGCACCTTCTGATGTAACAGAGCAGCCAGTAGGTACCAACCTTTGAGCTGAACTTGCTGTGATTGTGATCTGCCTAAAGCCACTTTTGAGGACATAACCAACTTTCAGGAAATCCTGAGGCATGAGTAACCACATCTCTTCATTCTAGTCACCCTTATTTATGAGGTCTGCAAACATGCAGGCCTTGTTACTGTGTCCATCTGCAAAGCTGGGTAAGCACTGTATGTTTTTCCATATGTGAAACTGTTGGCTGAAGCAAAACCTAGCTAGAACTGGCTTTCAAGTTACGCCAACTTGACAGCAATTTGTTATTTATTTCTCAGCAAGGCCTCAGTAGAGTGTTAAGCAGATGACTGTATATATCGAATACATTTTTCTCCTTCCGGTTATCATTTTTGATATTCTTTTAATAATATTATTATTGACTATTGTAACATATAAAGTTAGGTTTTCATAAGCTTCATAGTTTCCTAGACCAGAAAGGACACGAAACCATACAGTTTGGTGCCTTATGTACTGCATACAATTAAATTTAAGAAAGTTACCCCTTGATTAAGCTAAATCCATTGCTTAACTGACCAACAGTTTATTCTGCAAGTATGAATTGGAAAAAACACAGAATCACAGATTAATTTAGAATGCAAAGGCAGGCAGAAGATCATGTAGTCCATTTCCCTGATGAATGTATGTCCAGCATGGGCTGCTTTCAGCTGATTCCATGAGACCCCAACCCTTCTAGGCTTGTTATCAACTTGTTATGAGCCCTTGGTAAGCAGTGGAATGGCTCTGTGGGCTTTACAGGTAGATGGCAATGAACTGTGTCTCTGTGGCCAGAGCTGGTGCCAGCTCTGATCCAACAGGCACCAGCTGCAGTAGGTGCTGACTGACACAGTGGATTCCCCCTCTCAGCAAAAATTTTTTTTCCAAACTTGTAAACCAGTCCATAGCAACATAGAAAGAGAATTCTGCTTCCAATACGCTTTGGTTGTTTTATTGAATTTTTAATAATCCTCAGTGGTCGCTTGACTAAGAAGAAAGAAAAATCTGCCTGCATAAGCCAAGGCAAAATTGTTCTAGAGAATTGTTTCCTTGCTGGAGATAAATTTCTCTTTTATTAGACAAACACTTCAGAAAGATTTTTACCTAGACTAAACTAACATAGAACTTTTCATAACTCCTGTATAGTAATAATGCTGATTGTGAACTAAGTAACATTTTCAACAGTTAAGAAAAAAGAATTATTTTTTTTTAAAATTGTATTTTTTGGGGAAGAGGTGGGCTAATTTCTTATGTGGTCATACTTTGAAAGCATGGCCTTTACAATTTTTTAAAATCTGTGTATCCTGGTGTGGTTTATTATTCTCCAGGTTGCGTCTTTATGTGTTCTCTTTCATTTAAGAGTAACAAAACCAGTTTGGTTTTATCCACTATTGTAGGATGTAAAAGCTTCATTTCACCTTTTGTGGATTTTCTTCACTCCATAGAAATTAAAGCTTCACCCAACACAGCATTAAAGCAGAAATACCTCAATTCCCTTTAGCAGTGCTGTTTTCAGTGACTCAGGCCTTCCATGCCTTTTCAAAAACCCTCTGCTGTTTGTTGCTCTAACAAAAACTTCCTTGGTGCTCTCCCTTATCAGCTATAATTGTATTTAAAATGAGTGGTTCATTTCTCATTGCCACTTGAACCTGTAAGGAATTAGGACTGGTGCCTCGAGAGCTCCAGTGCTGACAGCTGAGATGTCTGTGACTTCAGTTATGACCTACACAGGAGAAAGCAACTTGGGAAGAGTCCTCAAGGGTAAAAAAGCAGCCTTAATAAGGAGGGCGATGTAGGCCATTAGTGGATCTTGGTAACACTTTCATATTTTTAATCCTTTACTTTAGAAATCTGATCTTGACTGCAACACTTTCTAATTAGAAGCTAATTTCAGATCTTCGCTTCCTAAGCAAATATTCTTAAAATGGTGCAGTCCCCTGCCTATAATTATTTACAATAGTTTGCAGTGTTTTCAGAAGCTCTTCTTAAAGACACAGTTGTATTGACAGCCCTATGCTAAAGCTTGAATTTATCTACCAATTCCTACCGGTGTTCTATCTTTTCTACATCAAATAATAATTTTTAAACGTATTTATTGCCATGTAGTGTGTTCTGTCTTCATTCTTTGTATTTAACCCTCCTTACAAAAACTTCACTCCTATTATTGTAGTTTAAAATTTAGTTTTATATTTCTGATTACTATTATTCTCCTTAGTTGTCATAAATAGTTCTAGCACATACTTTGTACCACAGTAAAATTTATTTAATTTCTCTTTTACTTTAGGTAATTACTTATCTTCTAGGTGAAGCTTTCAGATTGTTTAGCAAGCATAGCATATTCAAATATTTAATTTTCTCAATGATTTCTCTATTTGGGTTTATGTGGCAAGGTTTTGCTAGCAGGGGCGTGGTAGGTGTGGGCTGCAGGGGTGGTAGAAATGTACCTTAAGTGATAATCATAAAAGAATAGAAAAAAGCTATTAAAAAACTAGTTTCCTTTGAGGCAGCTATTTCTAAGCCAAGTTTTGTGTTTCATTACTGGGGTAAGTACTTTCAGAACCGCCAACTGTTTCCTTGTTTCTTCCAGTATGACTTAATTTTAATGAGCTCCATGATTTCACATTATGTCCCCTACTCCTGGAAGTTATCAAAATGTAGTAAAGAGAACTTCTACATCCTTTAGAAGATTCATCCCAGCGGCAGCAAACTTTCAATTAGGTTTTTAAAATATATCAATAAGTGGACATGAAAGCAAGTGTTTAAGCCCTTCAGTTTACACTGAAGTTGAAGCGTTTGAAGATGCAATGTTTTATAAACAGAATAATAATGGACCTACTGTCAGACAGTTGATCTGCCAACAATGTTCAAATATTTGCAATTGTTTCATGTGTGAAAACCAAATATAGTGATACTAAATATCTTATAGTTGTTTTCACCTTTGAAAGGCGATGCTGTTTGCAGGGTATGGACACTTAGGGACAAGTTGCCGGGCCAAAGCAAATATCCCTGTAGAGCAGTAGCCTGACATTAAGTGTATCCAGGAAATGATTTAGGGTGTACATTTACTGTTGCCTAATACTTCTGCAGACTTTTTGCACCCAAGCCATCCTTTCCAGCTCAGGGACTTCCAAAGTCAGTTTCCATGTACTTGGTTAGCCCCAATGTGCTTCTCTTTTATGAACTGTCCTTTCTTCCTTAGAACGAACAGAAACCCTGGCCATCGCCAATGCCCTTTGGTCTGGAGTTCCACAGCTCTGTCACCCAGTGCAGCACTCACTGCTCTGAAACAGGATCCTATGAGCTTAATTTAGGGGGCAGGGTTAATTGGTTCTTGTAGTTCTGGTAGTAGAAAAGCTGAAGAACCAGCCTTTCCATCACTCTCACCATCTTGTACTTTATCATATCCTTCTATATTATCTTTCTCTCAAACTGAACAGTCCTAGTTTACTTCATAGCTCCTATTGAGGAAGTTGTATTTTTGGTCAACCTTCAGCTCTTCTCTGACTCTTTTCCAGTCCTAGTTTATGGTTTGTTTTTCTAACAGGATCAGGACAACAAACTGTAAATTTGGATTTTAATTCTTTCTATCGACCCTTTTCAAAGCCACATAATATTCTCCTACAAGTAATACTAGAGATTTCAATCTGACTTGTAATCTCTCTGTTATATTTTCCTCATCTTTAAGGAAGGGATAATATAAAATACTTCTCTCATAAGATTCTTAAGAAGATGAATGTAATTATTTTACTCTTACTGACATGAGGAACACACTTCGTATTTCCTGTGCCCACTGGACCAAAAGACACACTGTTTAGAAAGCGTCCCCACGACACAGCAGTATGGCACAGTTTAGATCCAAAGACATCTCTGAAATGAAAACCAGAATACAGCACAGAACTGGAGGACAACTGACTGGATTTTAGTTCTTAGAGCATGGCACATTAAAAAATGGAACAGAAGCCCCCATTACAAATTCCTCCCAGAAAGACTGGCAAGGGACAAAAACTTCTTCATAACTATTGACTATAATTCCTTATAACAATCACTAAGTATGGATGGCAAAGGCATTTTCTGAAACTTAATTACTGAAAAATCTTCTCATGTTTTGAATTTGACAAAACAGTATTGAAGAGTAACTTCTCATGGCACAAAATCATATTAAGGCTAATGTTTTATCTAGTTTTCAACAACTCTAAGACTGAAACCAAAAAATGAAATAAACCTAACTCACAGATTGGCTCCATTTGACATCAGATGTGCAGCTTTTGAAATGCTGATGGTCTTTTTTTCAGGCTACACATGTTAATAGTGAATGAAGAGGCATTGTCAGCTTTAATGTATATATGCAACAGCAATGAAGAGCAAGCAGCTGCTGTTGTGGATCCCAGTTACCATAGCAATGTATTCCCATAGACATTTTCAAATTCATTTATAATAACAGTGCCTTTAGTAAACAAGAATGCAAAGTTGCTGATAGCATTCATGTGGTTTTCTGTATTATAGATTTTAGATGTTTGCAATAAAATAACTTCATTAACAGAGGGACAGTCCCCACTGAAAGAACATGATGAAGTAAATTATTATTTGAATCAGTTACTTCAGACACAGGACAACTCCATAGAAGTCCAAGCCAATATCCAAACAATGATATATTAAATTTCGTGCAGTCTTACCAGGTTCATACTTATATAAAATAATAAAGTTCACAAGCCCACAATTTCCATGCCACGAAAAGACTGATTAGTATAATATAAAAGTTTGATCATAGAGCGGTATACAGGAACAAAGTAACCCAACCTAAACCCTTCCAGCAGACAAACCTGAAAATCCATGTTAAGTAATGATACTTCTAAGTAAAGAGAAGTCAGATGCTATGTAATACACATAGAGCTAATTGAACAAAAAAAGTTACACATAAAAGTAGCAAAATTCTCCACTGAACGTAAAGATTTTATGTCTTTAGGGTAAAACTACTGTGTAAAGTTCAAAGATGAAAACAAACTATTTCATTGAGAATCTCAAAATTTCCATCAGAAACAAAACAATTAGACTTTGTACAAGGACATAAGCACTGCCAGCCTATTCTTACACCAATATACAGAACATACTGCACGAAATCAGGATAAAAATAGATGTTGACTTTAAAGGACGAAGACCATCCTTAATCTGTACTTGAAGATGTGAGGAAAGAGAAAGAAGAACTTGAAAATACTTTTGCAGCTTTTGATCTTCAATTTCAGTGCAATAACCAGGCAATGTCTGATTCATGATGATAAAGCACATTTGCTAGGATGTTGATTCAGCACAATAATCTGTAATGTTGTTCAGCTGCTCAAAGGCTGTAATAGGCAGCAATTAAAAGGAAGAAGAAATTGAGGAAAAATGCCAGATTACTAAAGGAAAAAATTCTACAGAGCCAGTATTTCTGTGTTACACTGCTCCAAATATGGTATGCTATATGCATAAAATTCAACACAATTAAAATTTTTATGATTATTTATAAAAATTGTCATCTTGTTGCTTTTTAAAAATTTTTGCTTGCACTCTAAGCAAGAATTAGTATTGTATGTAGACAATTAAAACTCAAATTTACTGCAATTTTTTATTGGTTAAAGAAGGACACTCCCTTCCACTAGCAAGATTAGCAGACTAACCTAATCCACCGTTTGGTGTTATTTTTCCAGAAGCACAATACTGATTTCATTTTGCCATCAGTAAGTGCCACAAAATAACAAAACAGATTTTCAATCTGCAGAAGGTAGATCACAGGACAGAAATTGTGCCACACATCCTCAGACAACTACAAAAAGTGAGTGTGATGGATGGTTGATTGGACAGATCCTTTACGCAGTTCAGCCAATATATCCAGATTCCTTCAGATACGCTCTACTTTCTGCTCAAGGATCAAATCTGAAAGATGTCTGAGGATATTGAATGTTTGTCCCAACCTGAGGCTATCCCCCAAACATAAAAAGGTAAAATATTCAGAAAAATCAGGCATGCCCACTGTAGCCCTTGCTGGGACACAGGCTTCTGAACTATGTGTCAGTCATGAACTGTGCAGGCAGTCTCATGCATGTGAACATAAATGTGTAAACTCTGGGTTAAAAAGGTGCAGAACTTAGAATTGTTCTTCCAAGCACACCTTTCAGACCTGCCTGGCTAATGTGACAAAGATCCCTATTTTGAAAGTGGCAAGCTGATTTGGTGGAGTGTGGGAATGAGTGTGTAGACAACTAAGAAAAAAAAGATACTCCAAACTATTTTGCACTATCTGCAAGGATTTTAAGAAGCTGCCATTTTGAACAGCTGCTTATTCTGTAGTTTGAAAAAAGAGCTCAAGAGGTAAGTGCGCTAGTAAGGGAGAATCTGTTATCAGATCTTTTAATAGAGCTGCTGGATTATCTTTTCATTCTAAACTGTTTAAATTCTAGGTGGTTGTTTGCTTTCTCATTATGGAGGCCCGGCTCTACTCAAGTCTTCTTTCAAATCAATATACTAGATAATTTAACGTTGTGTAGGACATCTCTGCAGCTGTAGAGCCTGTGATCACCGTGAGGCCTCTCGATGTCTCTGAAAACAGTGGGAATATATTACATCCACTTGTATGAAAGGTCAGTGCATAATCCCAACACACCATTGTTATGGGAGATGTAAAAATCCCCAGATGGAGGCAGCAGTAACAGGTAATTGCTGGAATGGCCCTTCATAGCACACGGCAAACGGAGCCCCTGTGCTGTGCTACAGCCCTTTGTGAGAACCTGCTGCACATCAGAGAACGCCCTGCACTGGCTCTCCACTGCTGGCCTGCGTTTGCATCCCAGTCACTGCAAGCTTTGATGAATTACACTGTCATATATAATGAAGTCTTCACAGGAAAACTACTGCAGTTGATTTTGAAGGCTAGTCAGAAGGTGACAACTCTAGAAAGATGGGAAATGCATGCATTATAATGCATTATCCAGTTTGTTTTGCATTTCCCTGCACTTTGAAATGGATCATTCACAAACCAAACTTTTAAAAAAAGCTACAAGATATAACTGTCATTCTTTCAGAATTAACCATTTTTTACTCAGTTGGTCTTCTTCCTTTGGTTTTTCTTTCCAACTCTGCCTCAACCTTTTTTTCACACGTTTTAGTCTTCCAAATGGTTCCATTTTCCCTTCACTCTCCTTTTTTCTTTACCCAAAATTCATAAATCTGTGAAACCAAGTTACAGACACATATGAAGAGGCAGCCCCCACCTTCCCTCATCCCTCACAAACACCCCCCAGAGTCTCCAGTGAACACCAGTGAAACCAGAAACAGCTACAGAACAAGTTTTCTGATCTGTTTAGAAACAGATTTGTTTATGAATTTGCAATGTCAAATGCTTTAAGAACACCACATTATTGTCAAAAGAGTGTATTAAACTATTTAAATGGTTCTTTGTACTTTAAAATGTTTTCATCTAGTAAAGATTAAAATATTCTGATCATGTTCAGAAGGATCAAGCTGTTTCCCTATAAATGAGCAAATGAGAAAGCTTGAGAAATAAGCAATGCAGAAAATAAACATTAATTCAGTATATTTGTTTATATTTGGATTTGTTAGTGATTTAATAACATACAGACTACATATTGTTAGATGAAAAAACCCACTACCAACATGTAAAGATGAAACTTGTTTAGCTAGTGAGTTTGCAGTTCCTATGCAGAAAAAAAGTCAGTTCATCTTTCAGGATCAATTATGATTATTTAATATATGGCATCAAGCAGTTTGAGTTAAGGGAGATGATAGATATTTATATATATACTTCTTTTGTAATAAACTACCGGTTTGTAGACAATTTGCTGATGGAATTTGATCCTACCAGCAGCATTTAACAAGGCATGTTGAATCAGATATGGTCAGTGACAAAACCTCAGTATGAGAAATACTTTAGAGCAGACATAGAAACGTCAAAACACAGTACACAGGGATATCAGTACATGCTAATATAAAAAGACAAATGTACGTCCAGTATTCTAGATACTAAGCACCTAATTTTTTGCATAATGCATATGAAATAACTGGAAATTATGCAGTCTGCTACACTTCTTTCCCAACGACGGTATCTCTACTGCCCTTTTGGGACTGAACAGGTAATAAAGTGAGTTACTTCTCACAATATGCAGGCTGTCGTTAACTTGTGAGAGCATAGTGCCAGACGAGATTAAGACGCTCACCATTTTCTTAATCTCTGTTACTCTGTTGTGTGTTAGTTTTATAGAACGGTTCTTAGCCGGGGGCAGTGCCGGGCGCACCACTCACAAGGACGCTGTGGCGGCAGCCTCACAGCACGGTACAGTCCTCAGCACGGTGACCGGACGGTTCTTCCCCCGGAGCGGGGATGGGGTGAATGCGTTTCAGAGGATCACGTGTAGTGTTCCAACGATAGAACGAGACACACGAACCCGCCCTTGCCAGCACTGGGAAACAGAAAACCTGTTCTGTGGCACCAGCGAGCCAGGCTGGGAAGCGGCGGCACGGCCGGGACCCGGCAGGACCCGTGAGGGCGACCCATGAGGGCGGGCGGTGCGTGCCCGCTGCGCTGTGAGGACACGGGGGGTGGCGGACACTGCTGGGGCAGCACGGCCGTCCCGCGCCGGCCTTGGCCAGGGCGGTTTCCGCCGGCAGCGGGCGGGCGCTGCTGGCCCGGGCGGGGCGGAGGCGGGCACGGTGGACAGACACAGACACGGACACGGACACAGGGACACACGGACACACATAGTCAATCATACGCAACATGGCTGCCCCTCCAGCCCGGCAGCC